>JAQMYF010000001.1:44247065-44261911 GCA_030014195.1 Neosilurus mollespiculum
TTAAATGCACAAATGCACAACACTTTCAACATACATTGGAAATATAGGTTGGATAAAAGGAGTGGTTATTTCTACAGAAAATCTAGAGATTTTCTATCAGTCTTCTGGGCTTCAAAAAGTGTGTTGTCTTCTGAAACAACAGCCATATCAGCTACTTTTCAAGAGGAAATATACATGTATACAGTATTACATTCAAAGCTGGAACAGAACTCTTTTTACAAGCACAATATTCCATGGTTAAGTTTTCAAAACAAAATCTATTGCAACTTACGTATAAAACGTATAAAAAATGTAGTTAAAGTTATTTATTAGTAGTTGATAAAGAAATAAGTAAATGATGCCTAATAACACATAGCACCCAATGTTGCATAGTTTCTACCCCTTTTATATAGTTGACTTTTTTCTTCTTTCAAATAGGGAGAAATACTGTCTCTTTACACATCTTATCCTGGATCTGAATTATGAGGAAAGAGAGAGTGTGTTCGTGTTATCATTGTTACCACCCACATCTAATTCTCAGTTTGTCTCTCTTACTGAGAGGCTGCAGTCAGGAGGAATAGTAATGGTGGTGATGGTGGTGATGATGGTGATGCTCATGGAGGTGATGGTGCTCATGCCTCTGAGGCATGGGCATGAAGCCAACCGGATTCGTGCTGGTTCCAGGCTGCAGGTCCAGGTCGACCCCCGGATGAGGCACAGACACCGATGTGGCATCACGTGGCCTGGCATGAGCGCGTTTACTGTGACTGTAGTGCAGAGGATGCTGCTGCTGAGGAGCAGGAGGACAGCACCAGCTGACTGGGTGATGCCCGTGCAGCCTGTTTGATTTGCTTCGGCTCCGCAAAGACCTGAGAAATGGGAGTCGATGGCCGCCGGCCTTTCCCAGACTACCACGATTGAGCTGAGGCAATCGATGATGGGCAAAGCGGGTGCCATGTGCAGGGCTGTTCTGACACTGCTCCTCAGAGGGTGACTGGAGTGTGTCTGAAATCAGATCGATATTATCAGTCGCCAATAAGGAAACAATCTGATAACACTCCTCATAAATATTCTGGAATAATACATACAGTATATACATAAACCAGCTAAAACATTATGCTATCTAATAGCCCTATTTAGTGTTTGGTGCAGTAATTTCAATGCAAATTCCCTTTTTTTTTTTATAGATCAAATGGCTTGTGTGTGAAATTCACTTTTGAGGGTAATGTTATTAGTGAACGCTAGTAGTGAACAGAAATAAACTCTGGCCCTGAGATAGGGATTCCTAGCTTCTTCTTAGCTAATTGCTGCTGAGATGATAAATAATCTGGTGTATGGGTCTACACAGAAGCCTCAAATTCCTCAAAGGGATAATGGAAAAAAAACCTATTCTGAATTTTACTAAGATACTGTTTTATGTTGCTCAGAGAATGCGAGGAATGTGCAAAGTTAAGATAATTTAGAAAGTATAACAATTTAAATATATATATAAATTGCATAATTATGTGCAATTCTATCCAAAGTGGCTCAATTAAAGAAAAAAAAAAAAAAAGATTTATCCTAATTCTGAGATGTGTAGTCCCATGGCTGACTGATCTAACCAGAACTATTAAAAAGAAAGGATTTTCCCCACTGCTATGCTCCTCACACTATATAACATTCACTGCACTAAGTTCTTCTACTCTTTTAATTTAATGATATCACACATGGGAGGCATGGTGGTGTAGTGGTTAGCAAGTCCAGCTCACAGCAAGAAGGTCCTGGGAACTACTCCCAGGTACGGGTGTCCCTATGCAGTTTCTCCCTGTACTTGCATGGGTTTCCTCCGGATACTCCGGTTTCCTCCCACAGTTCAAAGACATGCACATTAAGCTAACTGACTGTTCCAAATTAACCCGAGGTGTGAGTGTGAATGGCTGTGTGTATGTTGCCCTGGGATGGTCTGGCAAGCTGTTCAGGATGTACCCCCCTTCACCCAATGTCCCCGCGACTGTAGTGGAATTAAGCGATTCAGAAAATGAGAGATGAAATGAGAGTTATCACACATGAAATGTTTCATCGATCCCTGGATATTATCGATCCCTGGATATTATTGAGCCCATGGCACACCACAATCATACCTGCATCAAATCTGGAGGTGTAGTTTTCAATCCCAGCTAGGTCTAAGTAGTGGTTTCTGCGTTCTGTGTTCTCATCGATGCGGTATGGTTTCTTCTCAGAACTTCCAGTAAAATCTGTGCTCTGTCTTCTGTGGGGATAAAAAGTGTAAATAAAAACCATTACACATTACACTCTGGACACAGCTCCTTCATTTTCACTAACAGTAATCCTTGTCATATACAAACACTGAGAATGGGACAGGAATACTCTGGATGGAACAACAGCATATGGCACACACATTTACACCTATGGACAATTTAAGGTAATAAATAAACCTAGCCAGATGTGTTGGAAAGGAGTGGTGTAACAGGGACCCCAGAGTTGTGAGGTGTCGACGGTACCTGCTGTGCCATTGTGTCACCAGGGTAAGTCACATAACAAAGAAAGCCATTGCTTAGACTGTTACTTGGAAAGGACGGAAAGCTTAAACATGTTTGTCTTGCTTTTGTAAGTTTACATTTACCCTAAACTTTTTAACACTTACCCTAACCTTTTTAATGTTAACCCTAACCTTTTTTTCAAACTAATTTTGAAAAGTCTCCATATACATTCTATTAAAAGATGTTCTTCAAGCTGGGACTCACGCTTTAAATAATGAGCTGACCTGATGAGAATCGGTTGATTTTCCTCCAGGCGTTCTTGTTCGTTCTGTGGAGGACCCGTGTCTCGTTCTAACAGGGGATACAAATTCCACCTGATCAATAATCACATTAAAAATCTGTTGTAAGTAAACTAAATGAAAAAACACTCACCTCTTTTGTTGGATATTAAAGGTGTTACAGTGAGTTTGACTCGCAGAGTTTTAGTGTCACAGAGTGCAGACTGTTTGACCGATGCGTCCACTACTTCATAGATGGTGTGCATCAGACTTGACATATCCTACAGCATACAACAAGAACACACACCATAGAAAAATCTTTAAATCCCTAATCAAATCTATTTACTTATGCCCTGCGATGGCCTGGCGAGCTGTCCTGGGTGTGCTCTGCCCTCGCCCAGAGTCGGCTGAGATGGGCGCAGCCTCCCCACAACCCTAATTAGGATTAAGCGGCTCAGAATATGAATGAATGAATGTATTTACTTAATTTCAATAACTTTGAAGAATGTAAGTATCTTCTCCAAATTCCAAAGGTATTTAAAACTATCAAGAATGTGGTTAAATATATACATTACACATAGTAATTCTTAAATTGCCCCTCTAACAGTCATAACCTAATACGAAGCCATTTATGTTTGTCATGTCATCATGTTTGTGTGTGCGTGTGGCTATTCGATATAAGATTGCTATTACAGACAAATCACAATGTCTTAATAAATGCCATGATTACATAAATTCGTATCAAGTTTGATAAAGAAATCTGAAATGGTTTCTTAAATGTGGGCAGACAGACACACAGACATTTGGACATACTGATGACCATTATTCATGATTCTGGTGGAATAAAACGCACTACACAAATAAATTGAATTGAATTGAATGCAGTATTTTGAGAATATAGCCATTACCTCTTTGGTTACTCTGCCACTGTTGTCAAAGTCATACAAAGTAAACACCCACTCTTGGTGATTTTCATCCGTAACAGGCATATTACACTCCATGTCCTGTATCAAAAGAGATGAAATTTCTTCAGCGGACTGTTGTAAAGTTGATCATTTATAATCGTTTCAGGGTGTTCACTCACATTGCTTTTTGCATTCCGTCTTGGGAGATCTCCATTTTCTGATAAAATTTTGTAACTTTGGCATTCAGCTGCTCTCTCTGGTGGCAAGATTACTACAAATAAAAGCAATTCCAAAAATGAAAGCTCAGGTGATTAATAACGTATACTGTACATCCAAATGATTCAAACAGCAGAGCTGGAACTCCTGTCCACTGGCTGTAATGGGTTTACAACTTGCAGTAAAACATAGGCTCCCAGGAACATGTTACTCAAGACGATCCCTTCTTGGTTTCTCAACTTACCCTCCAGAGGGCAGTCATGATCCAAGAAGTGGTCATCCCTTGGTTCTACACCACACACATCCTGCACAGAATAGACAGGAGTGGAAGAAGCAGTAAGAAAATATCCAAGTTTGGCCGGTCGGTCAGTCTTTCTGGCAGGAACGTGAGCAGAGGAGAGAACTGGCGAATCCAGCACATCTGTAAAGCCATAATATATCAATGTCTAGCTCAGACGCCCAACACTTCAAACTCCTCTTTCATATGTGTTCCAAGTTTGTGTCTATAAAAAACCTGCAAACTTACAATTGTCTAAAATATAATTCTTCTGGACACACGCTCATATCTTTCATAACTTTTTGCACTCACAGCAAAAAATGATGTAAACTACATCTGTGAGTTTTCTGAATGTTTGTTTGAGACATGTAAGCATGCGCACACACACACACACACACACACACACACACACAACCTTGGTGCACTTTGTCTTAGTTTACAAGTAGTCCCCTAATGTATCCACTATGAAGGGGAGAAAAAAAGCTAACTTCATTCTTTGCACTCCTGTGGTCTCACACACAATTGTTTCCAGACGCTTTGCACTGTTGATGTTAGCATGAGGAAGTAAAACAGCCTACAGTGCAAAACAGCCTGCCATCTTAACTAATCTCACCGACATAATTTGCTTCATGTGCCTCTAAACAATGCAGAAGACGAGGCAAATCCCCCGCAGGTCACTTCAGATATGAAAGCTGACTCTCTGGCCTCAAACCAGCTCTAAAATACAAAACAGGGTGGTCTAAAGATCTTACTAACTACAGAACACACAAGTCAATGCCGAGTGATCAAGTAATGAAGCTGCATACATTTGTTGCTTCCTTCATGTGCACTAAAAAATAGGTATGAAAGCAGTTATAACACGTTCCATAAGGCTGGAAAAAAAAGAAAATTATTAGCGCGTGCATATGGAAACTGGCGCCGCATCTAATTTTAAACCACGCTCAAAACCATGGAAAACGCCCTAAACAATGTAATAACTACACAGAAGGCGATTCCACGTTAGATGCTGTGATTGATAATAGTTATATTTTTTAAATATTTTTGGAACTGCAAGGCTGCTGTTTCAAAGTTTAATACATGTTAAACGTACATTCATTCATTTTCTGAGCCTTTCTTAATCCTAATTAGGGTCATGGGGAGGCTGGCGCGTATCTCAGCTGACTCTGAGTGAGGTACAGCCTGGACAGCTTGCCAGGACATCACAAGCCTTAAATGTACATGTTCAAATAAAAAACAGGTCATCTAGGGTGGATTGTATAGCTTCAGTCACTTTACCTACATTTAGCTTTAAACGCTTTTGGGCTTCGACAGTCACCTCATTTCTATATTTAAATTTTTTTTTTTAATTCTACAAAGAAATCTGTGTGGATTTTTCATGTTCTCCCATGCTTGTGTGGGTTTCCTCCTGGCACACCAGTTTCCTCTCATAGTCCAAAGACATGCACGTTAGGCTAATTGGGTATTCCAAATGGCAGACACACATTTACATTACATTTATATTGATGATATTTGGCAGGTGCTCTTATCCAGAGAGACCTACAATTATCATTTTTATATGACAGAATAATTGAGGGATAAAGGTCTTCAGGGCCCAACATTGGTGGTACTAGAGATTGGATTCTACTACTACTGAGCCACCACAGCCCACACTTAAGGTTTGTGGTCACTGAGGCTGAAATATTAGGAACTTAAAAAATACCATCCCAGAAAAAAAAGGCTACACAATATGGCCTTCATGTTTTTAATCTTACAAAAAAAGCACTTTATTCAAACTGTAAATGAGTTTGAAAAGATGCCAGTGTCAAACTGCTACTATTGTTAGGTACATTTCTGTCTGAACTTAAATATTTGAGTTTACTGTAGAATGGTTTGCACCATGAACATAAACACAAGACTAAAAGGACTACAATCCACCATTCCAATAAGATGGGTGTTGAATGTTGTATCTCAACTTGCTCCAACAAGCGAAATAGCATCTCTAAAGCTCAGGGAATAACATTTCACTTGTAAGTATTGTATCTACAGAATAACTGCATTGTTTATTATTTATTCTCTTTTCCAGAAAAAAATCTGAAGGTCTAAATATTTGTATCATGGTATTTTACTGCAATTTAAGTGCAAAACTGAAATAAATTGCAAAATTTCTCAAACCTGCAGCTTGTTTACATGTATAAACCCTAGCTGTCAACCAGCCTAGCTGTAACCAGTCTCTGGTAAGATGGCGGCAACTTCGGCACATGATGAATACATGCAATATACCAAGTAGTGTCTTGTGTTTATGTCTATGGTTTGCACCACACAACAAATTTCAAACAAGATGGTAAAAAATTATTTAAACAAGGGATGCTTATGGAAATGTTAACTATGTGAAGGTAGCTTTAAGGTAGTTTTTATAAACCAATAAAGCACAAAACCTAAAAGCAAGTCTGGAGTTGTGCCTCTGGGAATATTCAGCAACATCCTCCTCGCCTTTGGTGCATACTTGTTTCATATGAGATATCAATGTGAGACATCTTCTAACTGTCAGTGATGGATTAAGCCTTAGTGATACTAAGAGATTATTGATAAACATCTATAAATGGCTTTTCCATTCATCCATCTAGGCAATATTCATAATGCTTATCTGTAAGGGTCACGAAGGAAGCGGGAGCCAATCCCAGCTGACTTCAGGTGAGAGGAAGGGCACACCTTGAACAACTCAATTGCAGGGCTAGCACAAGCACAAACATCCTGTCCCAACAAAGAAAATACATGTATAGAAATAAATAATAAATGTGACAAATCAGCACACGATGAGACTTACTGCACCAAAAAAAATAAAAATTTTTTTTTTTTTTTGTAAATATATTAGTTAAACTTCAGATAAATTCATTCATTTTCTGAACCGCTTATTCCTAATTAGGGTCGCGGGGAGGCTGGCGCCCATCTCAGCCGGGACAGCTCGCCAGGCCATCGCAGGGCCTTCAGATAAATATTTTTGCTAAATTTTCATCACATTAATAAATAAATAAAATAAAATAAATATGAATAGGTTGACTTTAAAGTTGAGAGAGTTGTCCTCTGTGCTTGTTTGTGCACAACTCAAAAAGTAAGTTTGGTACATTAAGATTTATTTTGTGGTAATATTATGGGTCACATATTACTAAACCAAGTGCCTCAATATAAACCTCAGAACTGGAACGATAGAGGGCAAACCTTATAGAAAAAAATCAACACCTCTAATGATCCAGAGTGAGCATCTCCCACTTGTGCTGAGCGTCATGGTGTATACAGTGAGTTAAGATGTTCCAAGTATTGTGATGCTTTTGTGAAACTTAATACCAAGGATTCAATGGCAATGGGTTAAAAGCTACCATACACTCTCAGGTTTGAGAAATAATATCAATAAACAACAGGGTGACACAGAGTTTAAGAGAATAATAAAACTGTGCCTCCTGCAGAAATCTATGGCATGATAAATGCTGTAAGATTCCAGCCAGACCTTACATCAGCCTGCATAATACAACCAGACTCATTAAATCACTTCTAATGCTAGTACGTACTACCACCCACAGTGTTCTCATTTAAACGCAGAATGTGCATGACATATGTTTCGCACACACACAACTGCAGTTCCCATAAAAAGGATAAAGTACCTGTGGAAACATCTGTCATACATATGAGTGAACTGGAGTGAACTTAACTTCAAACAAACAAGGAAATGCTTCATCCCAGTGAGACTAACATACTAAGGACTGGTAAGAAAGAGCAAGGACAATGTGTGACCATAAAACCTACAGATGCACAAGTCTGAATTGCGGTCCAGTACAGGAGAACAAGGCCCTTTGCTGATGAGTGCAATGCGAGAGTAGCCTTTCTGCCAGTGATTTCTCCCATCATCACAGCCAAGTCACTGCCACGCTCAGCCTGCTCTAGGGCCTTTCAAGTGTGCTCATGTTACCAGCATGGGGGGGCCTTTTCCTGCCCTACACTGGGTGTCGCGAGACCCTCCACCCCCACCATCCATGATTCCTCTCCACCACCCACACACACTACTCTCTAAACCCACTCAACAGTGCTGGAAACAGTGGTCTGCTTTGTTTCAGTTCACTTCCTGTCACCAAATACCTGGACGAAAGCCTTATTACATGATGAGGGAGAAGAGGAGGAAAAAACCCCAGCATTGCATCATCACTAAGCCAAAGCAGGTGAGGATACGGTCAGGGCCTGTGGTACGCTAAAACATCTTGCTATGGTGTCTTCATTGATACAGGGCTTGGAATTGCTTGATTTGCTGTGTTCAGGCAAGCAAATTGATAAGCAAGACAGATAAACAAAACCGTACTGAACACTATGCTATAGTGCCTTTTCCTCTGTCACTGCTCACAGAAAAATAAAATATGTTTGATTCTGACACAATAACGAACAGTAAAAAATCAGTTTTGATCTGTAAACATGTTATACGTCTGTACTAAATATCCTGTAGTTTACCACACATCAATTATAATCCATGGCATTGTCTTTTCTTCCAGCATTTTTCAAGTCTATCAAAGCAAACAGGTTTTGTAATGAATGAAACCTTTGTTTTTTTGGGGTTTTTTTTTCTGTTTTGCGCGCATCAATAATTCAGCATGACTCACATTACTTTACACAAGTGTTGATGGGAGATTTCAGAGCATTGCTAGGATGTCAAGAATATGGACTTTGTCACTAATCCTTAAACCAGTATATCCCATTTCCTTTTAATAAAAGGAAGAAACAACTCCTTTGATTATTGTACAAACATTACTCAAACTAAATAGGTACGCTCTGACTGTCGTGAACTCAATTGTAGATTTATTGTTTTTTTTCCTACCAAGACTTTTGTTTTGCAAGAACCCAACAGGTAAATGTTTAAAAAAAAATCATTACATAAAGTTAGATAAACAACTTGACCAAATTCCTAACAAATTGTATTAGGTATTTAGGCAATTGTAATACTCATAGCAGCTTCTGGTTCAAGCTCTACAGAAATCATATTCTGCACAACCATACTTCAAGTTGGCTTTTTATATTAAACCATTTGTGCAAACAAGTTACAGTCAATTCCAGGCTTTTTCTCCATGACAGAGACACGGCTCAGTGGCTGTGGCACACGCTCCTCCTCCTCCCCCTGGCCTTTGAAGTGCATCTGAGAGCGGAAAAAGAGTGAAAGAGGGGTTTCATCATAGCTCTCCAAGAAAACACTGGATGCTTTGAGTGGCCCTTTAAAGTGTCCCAGGCTTATGAGTTGCACAAAAGGAAACGCTATAATTAGACCCAGAGAATGCACACATCATCCAAGTTCTAAAATCTTCAGAAGACTTGGCAGCCATTAAAGTATTATTTTTGTGAAAATACACGGTACGCTCAGAAATTGGGAATATTAGTGTTACTAGTACCAACTACTTCATTTGTTTTAATTGAAAACAAATGTAAAATACCAATAAATCAAAGACACAATGTGTTAAATTTGATAACTTATTAAGTAGTCGTGGAAAATATACTTGGAATACGGTCGCCTACAAAACTATTGGAACACCGCGGCTATTTGCTTTTGCTGTGCGCTAAATAAAGATGTGTAAGATCAAAAGATAAATAAAGAGGTCAAAGTTTAAACCGTAATTCCTTGGCACTAGGTATGTTAAACAACACAGAACATAACATATTTTGTTTTGAACCCTGCAATTTTTCAAGTGAGCTTAAGTAATGGAACAGAATGATTTCAACTAAATTAAAGTAAATAACTAAATAAATACTTAAATAAAACAGGGTGACCAATTAAAACCTCTCACTTTTCAAAGGTAATTGGAAATAAAATTTGTTGAAGATAAAGAAGTTTTAATTATGAAACTTTTTTCAATATAGTTTTTATACGTCATAATTTAATGATCCTCTAAATGGTGGTCTTCATTGGTTATACACACTTGGAGGTGATTTCTGAAGGCTGCCATGGCTTGATGGGTCATGCCGGGTGGAACAGCGGCTATCTCCTGCTGAATAGCAACCTTTAAGGGCTTCAAGAGTTTGGGGTCAATAAGTATACACTCGCGATTTAAGGTATCCTCACAGAAAAAAATAAAAAATAAAAAAAAATAAAAATCACAAGGGGTGAGGTCAGGGGAACAGGCCAGCCACCCAGCAACACCACGCGATGAGCTGTGTGAAGCCACACATCAAGCTCAAGGTGTTCAAATGGGGTTGGGCTACCAACAGACATTAGCACCGCCTCTCCTGCCTCAATAAGCTTCATGTGTGCAAATAATGATTAATAAAAGTTGTATTGAATGAAGTTTCATGTGTGCAAATAATTTTTTAGTAAATATTTTTTTAATTTACTTTTGAAATATCGAGGGTTTTTTTTTGTTTGTTTGTTTTTTCTTGGTGGTGTGTGGGTGGTTGTCGTCACCCTGTATTTTGTTACATGTCCCAAGACTATGACTGATATACTGCACATTTCTTATTTCTTCTTTGATTATGCCTTTCCAGGCTTTTACCACATAATCTTTTAGTTGTCTGTTCTGCTGGGTTTCTCCACTCAGTCTTCTCTTCAGAAGGTGAACTGCATGTTCAGTTGGGTTAAGATCCGGTGATTGATTTGGCCCGCCCGAAACCTTTCATTTTACCCCTGATGAAGTCCTTTGTTGATGTGACAGTGTTTTTAAATCATTGTCTTTCTGTATAATAAAGTTCCTGCCAATTAGTTCGGATGCATTTCTCTATAAGTTTGCAGACAACATGTTTCTATAAATTTCACTGTTCAGTTCGCTTCAGCAAAAATGACTGAGACATTTCCAGAAGTAACCATGCAAGCCCAAGCCTTGACACAACCTCCATCATGCTTCACAGATGAGCTTCTATGTTTAAGATCATGAGCAGATTCATCCTTTTTCCATACTTTGGCCTTCCTGTCACTTTAGTAGATGTTAATCTTTGTCTCATCAGTCCCTAAAACTGTTCCAGAAGTAATGTGGCTCACCTCTGTAATTTTTTTATTTTATTTCCATTTTAGTGTTCCAATTTTTACTGCTGATGGGTGGTTTGCATCTTCTCCTAGAATAGTGGACTGATATTTCCACCCCTGCTCTTTGGATGTTGTTCATGATGTTACAGACTGTTTTGGTTTGTTCTCACCATTTGTCTGTCATCAGTTGTTGTTGTTGTTGTCCTTGGATAATCAGTTTGATGCCTGTTTCTCAGTATACCAGTCATTTCATTCTTTTTCAGGACATTTCAAATTGCACCCATATGTTTTTGAAATAGTTCTTATGACTTTCCTCTTTTTGTCAGCTTCAGAATGGTTTGCTTTTCTCCTATAGACTTCTCTCTGGTCTTCATGTTGGTCCATCCTTCTTAAGTACAAATGCAGCCTTCAGTCGTGAAAAACAAAGCTTTAATTATCAGTAAGTCTAAGTTTATCAGTAGATATCCAGGGCTAGATAATAATTAAAAAGATCAATCTTGTGAGACACACTTGGGTACCAAGAATCACCTGTCGCTTGTCATGTTGCAATATTTTAGCTCACTTGAAAAACTGGGTGGTTTAATATGTATCGATTATGTTCTATATTAATGTTCCATGTTGTTTAATACATCTAGGTGATAACTCTGATCTCTCTTCTCATATTAATACTGTCTTCGGTACACAAAAAAAATTAACTAATTAATTGCTGTTCCAGTACTTATGGAGGAGAACGTATGTCCCGTGTGATTCACAAATATAATGCAGGAAAACAATGCCAGTATGATATTTAGACTAGATTAAGACTAGCGCTGTTCAAGATCTTACATCTTAATACCACAGCCATAAGTCTCCATAGTTGTAACACTGTAGTGCAGCATCTCCAAATGAATAATAATTGAACAACCAGTATTTAATAGGCTGATATCCTATAACGTCTCATCCCAACTCTCCAAGTTCAGTCATCTCCATTTAATAAGTGGTCTCCCACAACTCCTTGTCATACCACTCCTCCCACTAACTACACCTCCTTCTTCCTCCTCCAACCACTTCCCACCATTTTCCCAGGGCAGCCCCTCTCTGTTTTCAAAACCAGTACCAGATGTGCGGTGGAGCTACATTCAAGGGCCCTGCTCTTCTGGCGACCAGCCATATGCATTTCACACTGTGATGAAGGTTCCAGGCTCAATTGAGAGAATGTGAGGGCAGGAGAGACAAGAAAGAGCACCCTTCCCAAACAACATTAAAAACCTTAGTCCATCTGTAGAGAGTTGGTTTCTGAGTGTAATGAATTTAGGTTCAGATTAAAAAAAAAAAAAAACCCATTATGGCATGAATGCTTGAATATATTCATGAGATGCACGCAATGGACTGTACAATAGAAAAGGGTGTAAAATGTTTGAATATCAATGTTGCTGAAGTACTAACTTGAGTACTTTCGCCAGTAAAAGGTACTTAATGCTGTCAAATAAAACAAAAACTAAAACAAAAACTAAAAAAAATAAAAAAAAATAAAAAAATAAAAAAAAAGCGCTTTAGCAAAAACAAAGAAAGAAACCATTAATTCTGATATCGTTATAAATTCAGATTTAATTAAATGTACCCACAGTTTGGTGATAAGAGCAATAAACACTCTTTATTGGAAACCTTTGTTTATTTCAAACCCTGCTCTAAACATATAAATACATATTTCTTGTGCCTGCTACACAAGTGCTAGGACAAGTAAAAGAAAGCTTGGTTTCTGGGCAAAATGGTGATTTTGAAACTGCAGATCTGAGACCATCACCAAAAGGTAGGATCCACTCTCTCATTCATTCATTCATTTGCCCAGCCACCTAATGATTCCTACTAGGGTCATCAAGAGGTTGGAGCCTATCTCAGCCAACACTGGATGCACCCTGAACAGCTCACCAGACCACCACAGGGCCAACACACACACACACATCCATTTACACTCGCACTCAGGGTCAATTTGGAACAGCTAAACTCCTGTGGGAGGAAACCGGAGTACCTGGACACAAACCAAATGTAGGATCACACTCACACTGTCTCATTTACTGAACTGATTAATCCTCCTAAGGCCGCTGGAGCCTATCTCAACCAACACTGGGCAAGGACAGGGTACACCCTGAAAAGTTTGCCAGACCACCACAGGGCCAAAACACAACCATTCACACTTATGTGCAATTTGGAACAGCCAATTAGCCTAATGTGCATGTCTGTGGACTGCGGGAGGAATGTGGAGTACCTGGAGGAAACCCACACAAGAACGGGGAGAACATGCAAATACCGGAGCCTGGGAGTTGAACCCAGGACCTTCTTGCTGCAAGGCAGACATGTTAACCGCTACACCACAAAGTAGGATCCATTTCGCTAGAAACTTTAGTTATTCTACTTTTATAGGGACTATTAATACATCACTATATACAGTATTTGCTTCTACCCTATGCGTATACGACAAAAAGTGAGAGAATGTTTAATTTGCTATCCAAGCTTTTAAACACACCTGTTCTGAGGGATACAACTGTGTGGGTGTGTAATACCAGACCATCACAGGGCCAACACACAACCATTCACACTTATGTGCAATTTGGAACAGCCAGTTAGCCTAATGTGCATGTCTGTGGGAGGAATCTGGAGTACCCGAGGGAAAACCTCACAAGAACAGCGAAGCCTGGGACTCGAACCCAGGACCTACTTGCTACGAAGCAGACGTGCTAACCACTACGCCACAATGTAGTATATGCTCCTCTAGAGACTTTTGTGATTCTTCTTCTATAGGGTGCCCTGCGATGGCCTGGCGAGCTGTCCAGGGTGTTCCCCGCCCTCACCCAGAGTCGGCTGAGATAGGCACCGACCTCCCTGCGTCCCAAGTTAGGATTAAGCAGCTTAGAAATACAATGAATGAATGAATACTTTTACAGGGGCTATTATTACAGCACTTTATACAGTATTTCCTTCTACCCTAAGTGAGAGAGAGGAAGAAAATGATTAATTTGCCATCTAATTCTTTTTTTAAACACACCCGTAGTGAGTAATACGACTGTGTGTGTGTAATAAGAACTGTACCTTGATGTGATCCTCCGTTATTGGAGGAAGTCGTGGTGTTCGTTCTTACCTGTTTGTTTGGGCTTGTCGGAGCCGACTCATCCTGCAGGAGAGGAGAGCCTGTCGCCAAAGTGCCACCTAAAATTACACAAGCGTCCAGCTGAGCTGTTTACCAACAAAATCTCCAAATAAACTCGGAAAACAAGGTCGGCTTCCCTACCTTCAGGACTTTCCCTGCGTCTACACGCTAAAAACACACAACATCATGCGGGGTGAGACGTCATCCGACTTCACACTACAGGCTGAATAATGAATCTGTGCTCGTTTTACTCTCCAGAGAATAAACCCAACTCTTACCATTTTTCGACTGTAAGAGACCCATCTTCCTTTATGCTGATTGGTTCAGCCTGTTTAGGGAGATCTGGACGCTTCTCTTTGCCATGACTGGTGGAGGAGGACTGGAGTAACAGGGCTGCACTGATTGGGATGGTCCAGGGCGTGCAGCACATCACATGTGAAGTTCAGTGGATTTCGACTTGAGAATGTTCCACTTGAAGCTTTTTTTTTTTTTTCCCCGTGAGGCAGAAACGCGCATCTTAAATTGTGGACCCCTCCCCTCCTGCTTCTCTCCACCCCCTACCCTCCCCTCCTGCTTCTCTCCACCCCCCCCCCCTTCGCTCCACACCCCCCTCTCCCCTCCTGCTT
>JAQMYF010000001.1:44273194-44295702 GCA_030014195.1 Neosilurus mollespiculum
TCATTATCTCATTTTTACTTGGTATGGAGCAACTGTGTGCACACAATTTCCTCCGGGATCAATAAAGTATTCTGATTACATAAAAAAGGTAAGTGCTAATTACTGCTAAATTAATCTTTTCCCCATGCTTCCATCTATGGGGCAGTACAAGAAAGCACTTGCATCCCAAGTTACAATCAATACATGAAAGTCATACATACACATACCTATATGTTTGTCTTAAGGCAAGGCTGATTTTAATTATAGCAAAGAATTCTAGGAAGCTCTGCACCTAATTAGGACCCACCTTCACGTTTTCCACTTGTAAATATCTGATTACTGTAAGAACAATAATTCCATCGACAAATTTCCTAAGGTTACATGTTATGTAGAAGTTTGTAGTCCAACAAACTCGTTCTCAAGTTTTTGTCTGTTTAAGTGTAAATACTCAGTACATTCCCCAGTCTATTTGGTTCACTAGTTGCCCTCATGTAGTGTTTAAATAATATTTAATGTAGAATGTATTACAGCAAAAAGAAAGGGGGAAAAAACCTTCAAAACTATTGTATTGCTGCAGTTTGCATTTATTCCACATACAAGTGTCTAGGGAAAATATTAAAGAACTAACTGTCCCTCAGCACATTCGGTCAAATAAACACACAGATGACAGCACAACATAATTATGAAAATCAGCACAAATGATAAAACATCAACTAATTATACAATACAACTCAGGAAGGAAACAATCTTTTTAAGTTTCACCCATATTTTAACAGTTTCTGCTCAGCAAGCACAGCCTGGGCTCACCACATCCCAACTGACACAACATTCAAGCCTTGAGACCCCATACACACAACTGAATCTAACCAATTAATTTACTAATAGTAGTTGCTAAGAAGGAGGGGTGCTAAAGCCAGATAGGTCAGTGTGGTAGCAGAAGCCGAAAACACGGTAACTGGGAGAAAATATCATACCATTAAGTAATACTGAGATAATGTGAAAATCATCAAGCTGAAATAAAGTGAGAAATAACATTCAAACATCTGCTGCTATTTAAACTGCTTTAAATGTTTAAAAGTACATAACAAGCAAATATGAATCAGAGATGAACCAAATATGTAAACCATGTCCTTCTTTTCCCAATGTATCTAATTTATGGATCCTAGTAAATTCCTTTTATTTGTTTAAAGAAACAACTACAAATGTTGCATTTGATGCCATTCACTCGTGTAACCCTGACCTTTCACCTTTTAACCTGTTGTAATGTAATATTTATGCAAAGAGAAACAAAATGAATAATCCTCCCAATCACGCCACAACTGAAAGCCACAATCAGACATTAATTCAGATTAATGCTGTTCTACTCATGCACACATATAACAACTGAACCAACCAACAAGGGATCAAAAGTTTTGCATTTGCTTTAGAAATCCCCAATTGTGGCTAAGAAGCTATGTAGTGATTGGAAAAGAATTTTCTACAAGGGTTCTGAAATGATGCCACCTGGAGTGATGCACACTAACAATTCATAGTAAAGCTTTTCTATATGAATACCGCTTTTCCAAAAAACCCACCATGACTCAGCGTTGATGTTTTTTGGTTATAAAATCATGTAAAAAATTATGCCTATATTAAATACTCATGATTTTAACTGGAGGGATTAGTAAATATGGCACAATTGGAAGCAAGCTCTCTATTCAAATAAGTTTCCTTATATACAGAATGAAAGATTAGGCTTTAAAAAAAAAAAAAAAAAAAAAAAAAAACCAAAGCATGATTGAAAATTGACATGGTTCATTCATTTGGTTTATTTCAGCAGTTTCGTTAGGTTTCATTTCAATTGTATCAAACCCAAAGGAAAATATTCAGCGTAAACCAGAGCACCAGGAGGTAGTATGGCGCTCCTCCTCTTTCCCTGCCATCATGGGCTGAGAGCAGCATGCAGTGCAGTGTGGCATGAGTCACTCCAGACGGCAGCAGTTACAGTGTAGCAGAACAATGCTCTCATCATAAAGCACAAGCGAGAGGGAGGGAGGGGGCGGAAGAAAGGGAGAGAGAGAGAGAGAGAGAGAGAGAGAGAGAGAGAGAGAGAGAGAGAGATTGACTAAAATGTGCAGAGAAAAGAGTTAATATTTTCAGTGTTGATGGGAATGTTTAATGAAAGGCAGCGATTCTCCCAAATATGGTGGGGTACAACTAAGTAAGTGTGTTAACCATGTAAGTGTGCGCACTGAACATTACATCATGTACAATGACACAATCTCAATTTTACTGTCCATCAGTGGGATATGAATTTATAAAGCAAGGCATGAGACACCAATGTAGGAACGTCTTCACATTTTCTACAGAGATTTGTGTGCCTCTGTTTGCATGTGTGAATGTAAGTGTGTGTGTGTGTGTGATAGGGGGAGTTTATGGCTGTTTCCTGTGGGAGAATGGCAGGTCAGAGGTGAGAGGTCATTGATTTAGGGCCACAGTAAGGTCAGATTCGGGGCAACTGCTTCTCGATGAATTCCTTCACGTCGGACATCTCCTGTACACAAACCCAGATAGACAGAGCATCATAAAAAAGTACAGCATGTTACTTCAAAACTGCTAAATTGACACCTGATTTATGACCTGGCTGCAGACCTGCTGGAGTTATTGGGTAAACACAGCAAATATTAACGTGAAAAGATTTTGATTTGGTGCTCTACAAACCATTCCTAATGTTCTCAAAAGAAGTCAGGGATTAAACTGTACATTGCTTTGCACTGTTATTAGGGGGTACCATCACACTTTATAACCTTTATATACACCTATCCAGTAAAAAAAACAACACAAAATAACTAAAAGTACAAAACATGAACACTAAGGGTACCACTGTGCCAGCAAATAATAGTTCCGTTTAATCATTTCAGTAAGTGTACAAATGGCATACTGCATGACATTTTCTATGCGTGTTGGATTACTTTGTTTGGACATGAACATGTTCCAGTATAATATGGGATTTTATGAGTGCACTGCATTTTCTCTCCTGCACAGCACTCTGTGTAGTGAATGAAGAGTACTGCTGGACATACAGCATGTTTCTGTAGCAAGAATGATAACAAAATAGCTCGGGAAAGAAACTCCAAACTGTTTAAAACTAATAAGAGCTCTTGTAATGATGTAGGTCTGCTAGTGTACAGTAAAGTGCACATCATCTGAAAACACTTACCTGTTGGCAGGAGCTGTGCATGAGGCTTGGGTAGGTGCGGAAATTGACCTTCTGTGAGGACACAATGGTCTTAAGCTTCTCAGCTGTCAGGGCCCCAAACTGTACCGGAATCATTGGGTCCATCTGACCATGACATTGCAGAATGGGGATGTCCTTGTTCGGGCTGTCATTCGCTGCCTAATGAAGAAACATCATGAGCTCTGCTCACATGGGCCACATTAATGTCATAGCTAAACAACTAGGAAAGTCAAATTTGCTTTCCTCTTTAAACAGGGCTCAATATTTGGGTGCAACAGAAAACATGTGCTCCATCTCTTGATCTCCAAAAATACGACAGCTACCTGTGGCTAAGAGTCCAAAAGAGCGAACTTAGCCACACTCTCTCAAACATCAATCAGAAACACTATTCATGTTTAAGCTGATCAGATTCATGGACTGAAGTACACAACAGGTAAAAACACCTTAATAAAGCATGTTGACACTCATTGCAACCAAACACTCTAAGCTCACACCTGTGGAAAGGTCTTATGAAGTGGTAACCAACAGCTTAGAGCAGCTACACCTGCTAGCTTCTGCTGACAGGTGAGAGCGGTGTACAATGAGAGAGCTCCACCCTGGTGAAACACAAACGCACACATAAGCAAAATGATTGTTTTATACATGTTCTTAATACAATAAGGCACTAATGGAGACTGGATGCAAATTCACAAAAAAAAAAAGAATGTAAACTTCCAGACTAGAATCACACAAAGGGGGGGGACTGTTCTGTGATCTACATAATTTTTGTCTCACCTGAGAGAATCCGCCAAGTATGATACGGTTAGGAGGTATACCATTTTTTGCCTCGTGGTCAATAATGGCCTTGACTTTAGAAGCAGTAGAAAACAAGTTCTTGGTCACAATAGTGAATCATCAAATAATCCTACTCAATTTTACTGTAACGCAATGAATATGTGCCAGGGCATCAGATGCTAACCCACTGAGTTGTAAATTTTTCTGCTACTTACTGTTTTCTGATGCTCTCTTAATACCGGCCTCATCCTCTGGAGCTTCTGGGGAAAGGCCAATCAGGTCAAACCTGAAACAGAATCCTGTTACTGCACACAAAATACAAGCTACTCTCCAACCCATATACAATTAATACTGCAGATATATTCAAACCTGACTCTTATTAAGAAAATGTAATCTTACCATGAGGGCATGGTCATTTTCATATTCAGTGTGACCGGGATTCTGGGTCTACAGAAATAAATAAATTACTTAATGAATACAATTATTCAATAATACAATTTAAAAATATTTAAGGAAAAGGCAAATCCATCAACCATCCATTTATCAGCTGCTTGAATTTCAGCTACTAAATTTATTTTCATTCACTGCTCTTCCGGGGAAACTGGGAATGATGCTAGAATACAGTCGGATGGGATGGGGCACCAAGCATGTGCAGAAATTCACAATAGCACATACCAATTCTCAGTAGCATATTAAAAATTAAGACAATGGCATTAAGCAGATTATTTAAAAAAAAAAAAATAAGACACCATGATGTTAAAAACATTAACAAGCAATGAATAAAGAATTTACTTTCAAAAAAACCATTTCAATTAATTTCAATTAATCAAAGCCCAGTAATGCTGGACCATTTCAGATACGTACGCATGTGGGCAGATGTACTTTACGTAGGGCAACCTGATGGATGTCATGGCATCAGCCCAGCCATGCCTAAAAAATTAAATAAAATAAGTGAAAATATTAAAAACACAATTGGGCATAAATGTAAATATCATCATGTATGATAAATATCCTTTTTACTCAAAAGCTTAATGACTAAACCAAACAGAAAAAAATGACTGAGGTAAAGAAGTGGGTGATGATAGTGTATTGTACAAAAGTCAACTAAATATTTCCCTGCACAGTCACATTATTATGGTTAACAGGACATATTTAAACATAACACATTTTTAACTACTATTACCTAGTGTCTATTACAAAACTGCAGAAACTGAAGTGTGTGGTATAAAATTCAAGCAGCCTTCCAGTCCAAATTACTGAATTTAATACAAAGTTAATGACATTAGCTTAATAATTTAATGGTAAAGTTCTAATGGTCTGCTATTAAAATATTGAAACTACATATATATTACACTGACACACTAAACTGTTTTTTGTCCGTGCACTGTTTGTGGTAGAGCAACCACAATTTCATTGCACACATTGTGCAGTGACACAGTCTTTTCTATTATTATTATCATTAGAAGTAGTAGTAGTATCATCATCATTATTATCATTATTATTATAATTATTACAACAAATGTAATATTTATAGTCTGCCAAGTCAGGCAATTCACATGCCTTTACATTATATGAATGCAACATAAATTAGTTGCCCACCAAGGCAGATATGAACTTGTATGTACAGACATTTGCCCTTACCCAGTGTCACCCAGACCATGAAGAAAGATAACCTGCAGCAAAATAAATAAACAAACAAACGACAAATTTGTCACAGTGAAAACATCTTGGAGTTTGCTTGAAAAACCTTTAACTGCCATGCTGACACTCGGATCAAAACTCCATCCATCAACTACTAGGCAGCATGTTTAGACTGCCCTTAATGTATCCAAAGAAAGTTGAAATCAGTTAAACGACAAGAATAAGTCAGTATGCATTACTTATCTATAAAATAAAGTTAAAAAAGAAACACCAATAAGCATTTGTTGTTCTTTTCCTCATATTAGTGCCAAAATATGTCACTCAAGATTGAGGAATCAGATCAAAGAAATGCTTTATTCCAAAATCGCACTGGTATATGCAAGAATTTCTTTTTCGGTCTCTCACCGCAGCAGTCTCCTTCTCCGTCCCAGACACGGTCACAGCCTCGGCGAGCAGCGGCACAGACATGTTGTTGCCACACATACACTGGAAGAGTGCTTTCAGGAGAAAACAGATAGTGTTACATTTCTATTCCATTCTAGTTAATACAGCTCTGACATCACGCTGGGTGGTATTCTGAGAAAACAGAAATGGTTCCATTTTATTTACTGAGCATATTTATTAATTAAATGAGTCCAGGGAGAGAATAGTCTCGAAAATTAGTGTTCGTCGGAACTATTTAAACAGGTAAGAGAAATACAAGACCTAGCATTGTTAAGAGTAAAGCAGAACGAGTCAATTGTGGAAGCGCTGAACGTGAATCGTAAGGTTTTTTGACTAGTTACACTTACAGTTACATGAGCACAGCCAAGTCTTCAGGATGTAAATCCATCATGGAAATAAGCTGATTGTTTTGACTGCCTAAGCCAGAAAGCTTACCTGTTTTGTCTAATGACCCAGCAGCCAAGAAGAACTGAGGAAAAATACCTGCTTTGAGGTGACTACTACAAAGAAAATATGTATGGACAATTAACTAATTTTGTGTCTCATGAATATCCTTTCTGACAAGCATTAAAGTAACATTCCTTAAACTGGGTTTAGTGCCAGCCTTTGTAAGCACAAAGATGCTGTTAACGTCTTTTAAATCTGAGAGCAGCAGAAACCTGTCTATGAGCTGCTTGCTTTGGTCACATCTCTGCCATCACGAGACTTCAGCTGACTTGAATTAGATCTAACAAAACAAACTGCCCATTCTTCATTTGAAGAATATGAACAAGCAGGAAGACCAGATTGCCTCATGATGAAAATATGTTTAAGAGGGGATGGGGGGGAGGCCCATCATGGAAATGCAAGCCTTGTGCTACAGAGTTGGGTTTTATAATGTAAAAATGTAAATAAAAGACGAATACAATGGGGAAGGTTGCTCACACAGACACACTGGAAATATCAGAGGTCTTATCTGAACATCTGCCACTGCAGGCCTTATCAGGTGACCGGCTATCCTTTTGGTTTTTATGACTTGCTTTCCTGGTGCACTTAATGACAAAGATTTTATTGATATGAATCAGAGAGGACGTGTCAAGGAAACAAGGAAGTGTGTAAAGATTTAAAACTGCATTTATAAGAATTTACTCTTTTCCAGACTTTCTTGGTTTTCCTTTTCATTCCATGAAGATTACTTTTACATCAACAAAACCAGCTTCAATCTTTTCAACAGAGCAACAAAACAAAAGAAGCCAAAGAATCAGGACAACAAGGGCAAAAACAACTCTTCCCACCCACAACAGCACACAATATCTTTATTCATAATTACCAACATCTTACACCAGATGGACTTTTGGGCCAACGATGCAGTTGTGTACCAGATACAACAACATGGCAGCTGATCACCAAACAGAACACTGCTAGATTAATTATTAGAATAACACAAGGAAACAGCGCGTGACACGTTAAACCGTCACTCATTTGCTATTCAAACTAAAGGAAGAAGGGTGGACATGAAAAACAACCGGGGGGAAGGGGAGCTCAGCTCAGCAATCAACCGGGCTTATTTTATCCTGCAAACGAGTTGAAACTGTCCTTCCATCTTTCCGCAAATAAGCAGTTTAATCCTGCTTTAACCAGCCAGCTCCACACCTCTCCCACAGAGCCCATACATGCAGCTAGCTGGCTGTATTGTCTGGCTAATCCGGCTCCATGTTTACTCCTCTGTATCAGCGACCTCAGGAGCCCAGCTGTCCTCCCTTATCAACACACTGCTGCCCCGAGAACTCTTTATTAAACCGCCGTCAACATTTAGTGTGGACGAGGATTAAAAGAGTAACAAATAGAAAGAAGGCCCAGTGCTGTAAATTCATACACTCACCGCTTTGCTATCCCAGGTCACAACGGAACTTCCGCTGCTGGTACAGGAGATGGGCGGGGAATGCACGCCGTGACGTCACATCTGGCGCATCCCCCTCCCCTTTATTGAAAACATTGCAACAATTTTTCGTAGCCATAATAAACAACAGAGAAATGTCCATGCAAGCTAATTCTGATGTAAAGTAGAACACTACAGTATAGTATATGAGGGTACTATAGATATTAATATGAGGCTGCTATAATAACTCAAAAGATCTGAATTACAATGTTTTTGGCTAGTTTTCTTTCTTTCATCTTCAGTAAGAATTTTATCCAGATCAGGGTCAAGGGTCATGGTGCTGGATCAAGAGAGTTTGAATCCCCTACAGTGCTACTAACAGCCCTGGCCAAGGTAAACTCTGTCCACCCAGCAGTATAAGCAGGTACTAGTAAAAAATAGTGGAAAGGTAACCCGAAATGGAATAGCATCCAGGAGGAGTTGAGCACCCAGTCTAAGGACTTAACATAAGCTCCAACCTGAAGCCCAACAGACTTTACCTTAGGGTCAACGTGGATCAGGAGCATACCCAGGAATATTGGGGATGAGGTGGGAATGCTTCGTGAACTGGCAACACCCATTTATCACAAGGTCCCATACACACACGTTCACATTTATTCAAGCAATCACACAAACACAACTAATTCACCTTGCAGCATGCTTTTGGGAGGAACAAGAAAACAGGACAACACAGATGAAACCAGGGAAAACACAGAGGGAATATATATATCTTCATTCAGGATCAAAACGGTGCCCCTGAAGCTGCGAGACCGCAACATTTATACATTTACAGCATTTAGCAGACACCCTTATCAAGAGTGACTTTCATTCATTGTTTTTTATACAACTGAGGGTTAAGAGCCTTGCTTAAAGGCCCAACAGGGCATCTTGGTGGTAGCGGGGTTTGAACCCCTCCCTGACTTTCAGATCAGTAATCCAGGGCCTTAACCACTGAGCCACCACTGCCTAGTATTTTTTTATCTATAATATCAAGATACCACTCTGAATTAATTACCACTCTTGCATTACAAACAGATCAATGTGCGGTGAATTCTACTTTCAACTTTGTTTCCATATGTACTTGTTTGACATCAAAACCCGATTTGCATTCATTCAAAGAAAACAATGCTTACTTTATCGCTGAATATTTATTGGCACACATGTTTCAAATAAACAAACATCCGTGAGCAATCATCATTCCTCTTGAAACATGTCCAAGTTGTTTCCACTCAACAGGATACATTTCTAATAGAATTAATGTCTTTATTATCAAAATTCATCCACACCTATCGTGTCAACACAGACAGCTCAATCTTACATCATTCGTCATGAAATGAAGTGTGTCTGCGGAGTAATTGCTTCCAGTTTATGATCTGCTGGATTTGCAGCCGCTTCATAGTTGCAGATTGTTACCTCATGTCTGTGAGCCTGCAAAGTAAAGCAAAGCAAAACAGACAGCAAATATTAAATCAATTTAAACCATATTTATTAGCACATTAACACCCTTTGTTTGAACACCTGCCATTTACCTGTTTCCACATGTTCTAACATCCAAACTTAAATAGTACTGGTATTGGTCATCCTTACAGCATAATTTGTGCGTATGTAATACATTTAAGCAATACAGAAGCTTATTATTTTAACATAAATGACAATAAAAAGCACAAAACTGGTAAAATCTTATCCCATGGATTATTAGCCATGTGCTGAACTGCAGGGTTAGCAGTTTTTCCTCAAAGGTGATGTCATTGTTTTGGGCGGAGTTGATGTCTCTTGGGGAGTCAGTCTGATATTACGTTCTAGTGACTCTGAGAACGAGAATGCTGCCAGAAATGAGCGTGACGGTAAATCCAAAGAGGCTTATACAGCTAACGGTTTGACAACTCGGCTTTCCTGTCATCAGTTGGTTCAGGAACAAAAAGAAATGTTTTCCATGATTTCTGTGCTTGTTGTGTGTGCAGCTCAGCACTGGCAGATAATGTGCGATGCTACACAAGTCAGTAACGTAGCCCAGCCAGTCTAATGAAATCGTGTCACTACCAGGCTGGAACAGCCAATCAGAAAAGCAGTATGTCTCTGAGCATGCCTACAGTTATAACACTCACGTGCACTTTGAAAACAGATAGCTATTTAAATAGCAAGTTACACTAATTCCCCACAGGTACCCTTTAAGTATGCAGTACGGTAAATGTTAAAATTATCTCCATAAATGAGCTTCGACGGCAAAAGAAAATAGATGTGTGACAACTGTAGCAGACCTTTAAATAGATAGATAGATAGATAGATAGATAAACACCTTATATAACCAAGAAGCACTCATAATTTTGGCAATTTTATCTATGAGTGGAAATGAAAATATTTTCTATTTGGGGCATGTGGCTTTGGTAAATATTTGATCACTCCCTTCATTGAGGCATCTCTTGGTCCCCAATAAGTACCTCAGTGTATTCTCCCCGAAGTCCAATGTAGTAGACACGAGTAGAATCAGCCCCAAAGTTTCGAGGAATATGAATAGATAAGTGCTGGACATTAGAAAAGCGTGCAATCCTGGAAAAAAAACAAAAAAACCAACATGTTCATCACAGAGAACAGGAGCAAAAAGAAGTCCGTGTATTATTCTTTTCCATTCGTGTGAATATATATTGAGAAATTTACTTAGTTGGGTACTCAAGTTCAGCGAGTGGATCCCTGTTGAGACGAAATGCTTGCTCTGGTTCTCTGCTTACATCATCAAATGACATTTGCAGTATGTTCTTGTATCTGTACAAGAAGTGACATTAAATATCCCATTAACACCACAGACACTGACTGCCAGACAAGATTCATTTAAATTATATTTCACTTACAGTCTCATTTCAGCTGGATGAGACTCATCGTCCTCTCCAGAAATGATAATTCCTTTCAGCTTCACACTTCCCGTAAACCTGATAAAACAACCAAGAAAATCAGAACTCAAGACAAAAAAGGAAGAAGCTGGTCCAAAGATATTGGACAAATTATATGAGTGCACTGCATCACTTATGTAGATAAGAGCAGAATCAGTGTCTCACGGGATATTGAACAGGAGTTCCTCATCAGCGTCACTTTCTACAAACTAGAAATAACAGATTATAAATAGATTTGTCATCAAAACTATGACACCAGCTATATTTTGAAACAGACATGCAAAACAGTTTTTAAAAAACATAAGATTACACTGAGGACAGCACGGTGGCATAGGGGTTAGCAGGTCTGCCTCACAGTATGAAGGTCCTGGGTCCTTAGTGGGTGTCCTCAGGGTGCTCTGGTTTCCTTTCAGTCCAAAAACATGCACATTATGCTAATTGTGTGTTCCAAATTTCCCCTAGGTGCGAGTGTGAATTTTAGTGCATGTGTTGCCCTGTGATGGTCTGGCGAGCTGTTCATGGTGTACCTCACCTTTGCCCAGTGTCAGCTGAAATAGGCTCCAGCCTCCCTGCGACCCTAACAGGATTAAGCAGTTCAGCAAATGAGTGAGTGAGTGAGATTATGGAGGGTAACATCAGTCAGAAAATAGTACCTGGACCAAATGACCTAACAAGCCTAAGCATTTTCTTTTTCTTTAGACTTAGTTATTTTCCACCATTTTGCACAGCCATGTGCATGTTTAAAAAGAGGTATAAAATTACAGGCCTTCACTCTGCACCAGCATCTGACTGGTAGACTGGCATCCTGGGACATGTCCGAACCACACCTTATTCTCTACATAATGGAGTATTTTGGATTACAGTCAAGTTGCCTGGATATAGATGTGAGGAGTCACATGCCACTTCCTTTATCAATAATGAAAACATTTAAAGGTAGTTTTCTTTAATAATTGGCTACATTAGAACCTGCAAATGACACCAAATGGAATACAACTACAGGTAACATTATCAGAGTTTACACATTTTGAATAATTTTAGTTTAGTTGCCATACTATTGTTACTTAAGGCAAGACATGGCAGGTGAAATAAAAATGACGGGACATGTCAATAACTGCTCTGGAATTTGGATAAGTTGCAGCCATAACTTCAATTAAATATTATATAAATATAAAATACAAAAATTATATATGTTTTAATATGATAACGTCCACACATCCATTATCTAAACAGCTTATCCATCAGGGTCCCAGGTGACTCCAGATGAAAAGAACACAGAGTCTATTGTCTATATAGTCTACTGCAAGGCGAACAGGCACCAACAACTCTTCACATTCATGGACAATTTACAGTAGTAAGTTGACCTAATGTGCATTTCTTTGAACTGTGGGGAGAAAACAGATCATTCGGAGAAAACCTGTGAATGCACCAGAACAGGCAAACTCCATAGAAAAGCCCTCGGCCAAGACTCAAACACCGAACCTATTCAAACACCGAAGACAACAATGCTTACCCCGTACCAGCCATGATACTCTGACTTTACTGTTTTTGCTTTTTTGCTGAGAATATCATCTCAAAGATAACCCCAAAAGACAAATTTGTTGTAACCAAATTCCACTTAAATTTCCTGGTCGGGGGAGGGGGGGGGGGTTTGGCATGATTAGACTCTCTCTGACTCATTTGCCAAACTGACTAATTCTACTAGGGATACAAGGAGGCCGGAGTCCACCTCAGCCAACACTGGGCGAAGGCGGAGTACACCCTGGAACAGCTCACCAGACCATTCTCAAAGCTGGGCTTCCGGGTACTGGTCACGTGACTGATCTCATAACAGTAGGTGTTTTGACTAGGGTGTTTGTGTATTGCAAGAGTGTATCGATCCTTTTACAGGTGTAGAGTAAAAAGCTGATTTATCTGTGAAACACTTAAAGTTATGGGAGCCCAAATCTAACTATACATATGTCTATGGTCATCATTTCTTCATAGGCAAGTAAACTATGATTTTGTTGTAAAGACTAGAAATTCCTGCTGGATATCTGGTAACTAGAACTGCTAGATGAAAACCTCCCTCTCTCGCCTAGTCAAATATGGTGCCAGTAGTTGCCAGGCTAGTTATGTGGGTGTTATGTTAGGCTGACTACAGGAATAGCAGGGCCAAAACACACACACACTCACACCTAGGGGCAATCTGGAACAGCCAAGCGGCCTAATGTGCATGTCTCTGGACTGTGGGAGGAAACCAGAGTACCTGTAGGAAAGCACAGGGAGAACATGCAAACTCCACACAGAAACACCCTCGTCGGGCCCGGGACTCGGTCCCAGGACCTTCTTGCAGCGAGGCCGACGTGCTAACCATTACACCACAGTGCCGCCGTGATTTAAATCTGTACTGACACATTTTATTACATTCTGCACTGACATATCTATCCTGACAAATTTAACACACCTAAATCATTTTTAAACTGTTTCGGACTTACCACCACCTTCATTAACAGGTCTACTTTAACAACAATGTGGTTATTTATGTTTTATTTTGCCATGTTGTTCTCAGTTTAAGTTAGCTAGACATGCAGCACTGAACCCCCAAGCTGGTGTTTCAGTCCTCTGAAAAGCGACCGTCACATACCAGTGAGCTGGCACAATTTCCACCCTCTTTAAAATGAATAAATATTTTTCCTAATCAAGGGATGGTTGGAAAACAGGATAGAGCACACAGACACAATTTTTGTTTTTTTTTATATTGCACAGCTGAAAATGCACTGATTCATGCTGGGGAAAGGAGAGAAGACAGCATTTCATTAGACAAACACAACACTAGTACAGCATGACTCATCAATAATAACAACAATAATAATATCTATCAAATTAAAATGAGAATATCTCAAACATTGTTTTTTTTTTGGTATTTGTTTTGTAGATATGCCATAAAACCAAGATATAAAAAGCTCTGAAACGCTTCCTTGATTTCAGGGGCTATAGAAATGTACAAGTATTTCATTAAGCAAAGCTTGGTTTTGTTTTAATAATTGCACTCAGGTGATTTCTATCCGGTGGCACCTCTCTGAGTAGTAATGTGCACAGGTTTTAAAGGAACCTGCAATGTTTTTCCTTACATTCCTTCCCTACATCACACAAACATAACAGAGATACATCCTCCAGGGCGGGTGGAGATGACACCGCTCTGAAAACTTCTCACCTTATCAAGTTGTCCATGGACTTCACACACGGAGTTGAATCAGTCACGTACCTTTTCTCTATCTGTGCGCTGATCCCACGGTTTGAACACGAGTTTGCCGTCTCCGTCTCGGCTCTCATTGAGACACTGCACCTTCTCTACGTCGATGCGTCTGTACAGTCCATACTCCACACCGCGCTCAGCTGGTTCATGATCATCCTCACAACACCCGTGTCCGTGTCCGTGACCGTGTCCGTGTCCAGACATAGTGTATGCTCTGTCAAATCAGTATAAAAAGTACTTTTATACGCTGACAGTAGAATGTAGCCACTTCCCGAAACAGTCCATTAGCCTGTCTTAAGACACCACTTAACCCACAATGCGCAAAACTCCCGAAAATATCAAGAATCTATTCCTCCGGCGATTGGACAGCGAGAAAGCGAGCGTAACCAATCGCGAGCCGCGTTTCTAGTCGCACAATTTATACGTAATATTACGTCACACTGTGCGCCATCTCTGTCCCCTTTAACAAAAGCAATGCAAATACACAAATTCCTTCAACGTCTTGCAATATTTAACAACATTTATATTTTTATATGGAATAATTACTAGTGAAGGAGATTAAACACGCAGGAAAAAAAGCTGAATCCACCACACAGAAACAAAAAATAAGGGGGAAAATGTACATTTTTATTAAAAATGTCCATATAACATTTGTTAAAATGCAGTAAAATTATTGTTTTGATCACCATCATCAGATTCCATTTGCCCGGATCCAAGTTCAGGGAAACCATGGGCCATGGATGTAAAATAAATAGATAAATGGATGTGTTGGGTCTTCATCATCCACCCAATCTCGCACTCTCTCCAACTGTGTTTTCAGGAAACACAAGTCCATGATTGTGCATGAACATCAACTGAAACAACAAACACTTACAAATCACACTGTTATGGATGTTGTGCCCTTCTTATGAGGAAAATGCAGATAGTTTTGTTTGCAACAGTGATTAAATTAAAAATAATAATAATAAAAACAGATAAAATCCAATGTCCCACTGTAGTGTACTGTACTGTACAGTGTGTCTTCAGAAAGAAACACAGCACATCCTATGACAAGTCTTTGTGTTTGTTTTCCAGTGATCTGCATATCCACATTTGAAATTACAAAGAAAAAAAAAAGAGGAGCAAGGGCACTGGAGCTTTAAGCATTTTTTTTTCAACATGAGAAACTCTATACTCATGACACAAAAGCTCTTCTTCCTTCACCGCCGAGAAAACCTGTTCTTAAAGGCTTTGATAGTTTTAGCCATCATAGGGGCAATTTCTGTGGGGGGGAGAAAAGAAATGTAGAGAAATTAAAGTCTGCACGTTGTAAACATGCTTTACAATGACTGAATTGATGAAAACATAATTGCTGACAATTTCTTTGTATTTATTTATTTCCTTATTTATTTTGGGGGTTACTCACTTTTAACCTGTGGTTTCTCTCGAGAACTATGGCCAGCACTGCTGCTTGGAGCATGAGAATAAGATGGTTCAGGAGGACTGCTGTGAGAAGTCTGGCCGCTATCACTCGACTGAGTGTGGGAGCTAGGTAGCATTGATGGTCTGATTCTGAAAATTAATATATACATTGACATACCTGAATAAAGTAACATCTAATTAAATGTACAGTACTTCATGGCACATTCATATTAGTGTACACTAATTTCAAGAAATCCCAAACAAATCCATAATCTGTCTTAAAATACAAAATATTTTTATAACAGCAAATTTTGTCTTTAGTATAGCTGACCTTGTGTTATTAAATTAATGCCATGCTGTCAAAAGGCCCACGTGATAAAATGAATGTCTTCGTAACTATGTATAAAATACCACAAACGCCAATTCAAGCACCCTTAATACAGTATTATAAACTGAATTTCTATATCTCTGTTATAAACATACACATTGTGGTCTAGTAAGACTGGCCAGTGTTGAAGCTTAACACCTGTGGTATGTTGTACTGACAACAAAATGTACTCACACACTAACAGACAGTTATGCACCAAAAATTTTCTTCGTATACACAACTACTTCATGGCAGAATTTTATTTTTAGCATCTGATTTTGGTGCAAAAATATTTGCTGTGCTAGTGTAGAATAGTAAGTTTCTGTAAATATTATTATTATAATTGAGCTGGGGTAAACTTGCTATGAAGTTACGATTTTTGAGACTATAATGAGCACGACCAAAAAAGTTGGCACCTATGCAAAATGTTCATTCAGTATGTGCATCTGCCCTCCTCGGTTGGGGTTTACTCACTTGACTGGGATGGGAGCCGCAGCAATAGTACTTGTGCTGGTAGAGCCGTTTTTAGTGCCAAACTTCTCCTGCCTCCTTCGAACATCACGAGGGGGCTTCGCAACAGAGTTCACAAAAGCCATCTTTACTTGCCGACCTGTGAGAGGAACACACAAGTAACTTTTATATTGACTGCCAATGTATTTATCCTTCATACACTCACTGCCCACTTTATTAGGAGCATCAAAGCAGTTTTCAGAGTTCACACAGAATGTATACAAAAAAAAACATTGGCCCTCATTTATCATTTAACAGAAATCAACACTGATATGAATATAAAAACCACTGCATGACAGGATTCATATCTGATTCACAAAACACTTCATATCTAACCAATCGCAGCGTAAATGTAGCAGCTGAAAACCCAACATCGTTTACATACCACATCCCTAAATATTCTCAGTTTATAGTCCAACTTAACACACAACTTCTATTTTGCAGCCTAAAACACGAGGTCATAGATGTCAGAAAAATCTTCATTTTCTTCGGCTTAACCCAGGGTCGGGTCACGGGGACAGCAGTCTAAGCAGTGAGGCCCAGATGTCCCTCTCCCCAGCCACTTCCTCCAGCTATTCCGGGCGGACACCGAGGCATTCCCAGACCAGCCAAGAGACGTAGTCCCTTCAGCATGTTCTGGGTCGACCATGGGGTCTCTTCCCAGTTGGACATGCATGAAGCACCACACCACGGAGGTGTTTAGGAGGCATTCTAATCAGATGCCCGAGCCACCTCAACTGGCTCCTCTCAATGCGGAGGAGCAGCGGTTCTACTCCGAGTTACTCCCTGATGACAGAACTTCTCACCCTATCTCTAAGGGAAAGACCTGCCACCCTGCGAAGGAAGCTCATTTCAGCCGCTTGTATTCGCAATCTTGTTCTTTTGGTCACTACCCAAAGCTCGTGATCATAGGTGAGGGCAGGAACATAAACTGACTGGTAAATCAAGAGCTTAGCCTTCCAGCTCAGCTCCCTCTTCACCACAACGGACCCGAACAAGCTCCACCTTACAGCAGAGGCTGCATGATCCGCCTGTCAATCTCCCAGGCCATCCTTCCCTCACTCGTGAACAAGACCCTGAGATACTTGAACTCCTCCACTTGTGGCAGGACCTCATTCCAAACCCTTTCACCCTTTTCCGACTGAGAACCAATTCCTCGAACTTGCAGGTGCTGATTCTCATCCTGGCCGCTTCATGCTCAGCTGTGAATCGCTCCAGTGTTCATGCGAGGTTCAACTAATATTTAGTTGTATAACCCCTGTTTCTGAGAATGGAGTCAACCAACTTCTAGCACCTGTGAACAGGTATTCCAGCCCAGGATAATTGGACTACATTCCACAATTCTTCAAAATTTCTTGGTTTTGCCGCAGAAACAGCATTTTTAATGTGTGTGTCAACCCCCCACCCCCAATGTCTTGTTGAAAGACCCATTTCAAGGGCATTTCCTCTTCAGCATAAGACAACATGACCTCTTCAAGTATTTTGATGTATTCAAACTGATCCATGGTCCCTCATATGCAATAAATAGGCCCAACACCATAGTATGAGAAACATCTCCATATCATGATGCTTGCGCCACCATGCTTTACTGTCTTCAAAGTGTATTGTGGCTTGAATTCAGTGTTGGGGGGGTCTCCTGACAAACTGTCTGGCTGCCATTTTTAAAATATTTGAGATAATTTTTGCCGATCATCCTATAATTTTCTGCACTTCTTTATATGTCTTTTCCTCGCCAATCAACTTTTTAATCGAAAGTACGCTGTTCTTCTGAACAATGTCTGGAACGACCTGTTTTGCTCTGGTATATATAGAGAGTTATGCACTATGACCAGCATGTACAACATTAGCTGCCTTTGTTTGTCTTTAAATAAGGGCCCCTTGTGTGATATTGTTTCTCACAGACTAACCGACCTCACTAATTTCACTACACAATACACATGCTATTATTTTGAACATGCCCCCTTCATTTAAATCACTGAAAAACACATATTCAGGCACATGCTGGTCATAATTGTTGGGTCTCATGGTTTCCTATTACTCTACTGCAGCTAATTATCAATTATTTACCATACAGAAATATTATTTCTACCAAAACACGGAGTGACCTGGTTAGCGTTGTTGGACTACTATTATTTTGAACACAACTGTATGAACACAAAATATAATATTTTGCCAAACGTTATGTATTTTTAGTGAAGGATATGTGGTTAAACAATAAAATAAATTAAACATTCAGTCAAATAAATAATGTACTGAGTCAACATTAAATAGTCAATGTGATCACTTACTTATTTTTAAATTAGACAAACGACTTTTTCAGTTTATATTCTTTTAGGAAGCCAGTCAAAATAATAATCAGCCAAATTTATTATTCTGCACCGCACATCCACAATATTAGACTTCCAAAAGATTGTACCATAACCTCCCCTAAAGTCCACATTGTTTAACGCAGAACTCTTATTTAAAATGAGCGCATGACTAGTTTTCTGTTGTATGTTCATTTTTATAGATAAGTAACATTAAGAAAGTGACAGTTCTGTGGTGGAACTGGCTTGTTGAGAAGAGAGGTCAGAGGAAAATGGCCAGTTCGAGCTAGTTTGAGCTGCTAGAAACAATACAGTAACTCAAATAATCACTCTTTACAACCATGCAGAGCAGGAAGTCATCTCATAATGCTTAACATATCAAAACTTAGAGTGAACAGACTACAAGAGCAGAAGACCTCATTGGGTTCTACTTCTGTCAGTCAATAACAATAATCTGAGGATTTCATGCACCACTGCACACAGATTGGTTTGTTTTTTCCTCACCATTCTTTAGAAAGTGTTAAGTAGTAAAATTAGACTTCTGAAATACTCAATCCAGCCCATCTGCTACTGATACAATGCCATGAATAAGGTCACTGCTATTCGAAGTGAACATTAACTGAATCTACTGACATATATCTGCATGATTCATGTGCACTGCACTGCTTTCACATGAATTGCTGATTGGCTAACTGTTTGCAAGTGCAGTTGTACAGGCGTTCTTTAAAAGTGAATGCTGAGCGTAAATGTCATCAAAACAATTATATATGGTTTAGCATGAAAATAATTTTCTGTAGCTTTGATATCTCCTGAAGGGAAGTATTCATGAGTGCAAAGCACAATCAGTGCTCATCTGTTTTCTTCAGTAATACCCATGCAGGAAGGAAGTGTTTGTACCTTTGGGTTTATTGGCATGTGCAGAGCTGATATTCTGTGTGAGCTTGCGCAGGCGCTCCTCCCGTTCATGGTGAAGACGCAGGTACAGCTCTCTCCAAGATTCATACTCCTGAGGAGACTCGCATTTGAAGTCTCGCTGGCAGTGCCGCATCCACAGTTCATCCGATTCCTCTATAAAAGACTTGAGGAAGTGTGCACATCATTAACCCCTCTAAAAATCATCATGCTGGTTGTTGGTTGTTTATGAGTTCGTATGTGTGAGAGAGAACATAGCTGTGTGTGTACGCATACCTGGTTACACTCTTCAATGCGGTACAACTGTTCTGGAGTACATCTCTCCAAAACTGGCTCCAAGATTTCATAAGGCACACCGCCCACTTCATCAATCGCTAAAGAACAAAACACTTTGGTGTTAAAAGCTGATTTGAAATGGCTGGTATGAAACAAGCGAGTTTGTGTAAATCCTAACACTTAAAAGCATTGTGCATCAGGACAAAAAGGTGCACAGGATAAGCATTTTTAGTTTGATTATTATGAGAGGAAGCACAGTCAGTAATGACCTCCAGTAATTTACTTAAGAAATCTGAGTTCAGATCATAGCCCTGGGACTTTTCTTTTCTGTTGGCTTACACTTCTGACATTTGAGAATTTGCATGGTTCAAGTTCATCTATAAGAGCCATCAAAAGGCACTCACAGGAAAGCACATTCTGCCCTCATCCACATACATGAGCTTACACATACACTCATGCCTGGCGAGGGAACGCCATCCCAAAAAGCAAAGTTACTTACCTTAACATTTCTTTATTTTCTTTTTAACTAGCTTTTGAAAACGGACAATTCCCCCCCTTCCTTCACAGGACACAGAGGTTGGAGCAGTACTACATCATTACATATTCACTGTGGTCAAACAGAGAACCGAAACACAGCTACCAGGTGTGCTTTATTTGAATGCAGTTTTGCAAATTTTAGCTCAATTTCAAGAAAAAGAAAAAAAAGAAAAAAAAAAAAAAAAAGGTGGAGCTGCACCCAAACACTGTATCTCTAACAGGATGCCAGCGTGGTTTCCCTTTCTTAATGTCATCATGACTCAGTATCAGTACCACCTCAATGCTACAGTGAATGTTTTAAAAACATGTTGAAAAGTGAACTGAAAAACCTACTATACAAAGTGAACCTTTTTTCTCATTGGTTCCACTTCAGATCTGATGAAAAGGTTTCGAGCAGAGGCACAGAGCAAATTCTACATTGACCTTGGTAAAGTTACAGTACTCTCTCCGCAGGGAAAGACATGCATATTAGGTCAAAAGACATGCACATTTCGCTAACTGGCTGTTCCAAATTGCCCCTAGATATGAGCGTGTTGGCCCTGCGATAGACTAGCAAACTTTTTAGGGCGTACCCCACCAGAGTCGACTGAGATAGGACTCCAGCCTCCCTGTAACCCTAGTAGACTGAACAGTTCAGAAAATAAATGAATGGAGAAAAGTCATCTGTAGACAGTCTCAGCCTCTCACAGTTAAATTCCATCCATAAACCCAAAAATTCCAACCTAGGACCAGTATAGAGATGGACAAGCAACTGCACTGTGCAGGTCGACAGATGTTATACTCACTACTGCTAATTTATGGGCATTTTGTACAAGTTTAGTAGTTTAGTAGATAAATCGCATTCCTAAGGAAGAAACATATAGTTACATTATGTGGAGGTTTATGCTGAATAAGTACATGTATTTATCTTTGCTATACCTTTTCTCATGATTTAGCTCAAGAAAGCCATTGACTATTTTACAATTTTAACACAACAACTGTCATGCCCAAAAATCCCACCTATCAAGTGTTGCCTCCCCATCACATACAACCACCAGAGTTGCATAAGCATGCACATGCCCCCTCCATGACATGCCACGCTGCCACCCGCCTCTTTATGAACTACGCATACGCATTTGGAGGCGGCCTAACGCACTAAATGTGAAAGCGCTATCCGCCCATTTTTTATGAGATTGGCTGGTGATTGCTGTGAGTGACAGTAAGCCATCCCTCCCTCCAGTGAGAGCTCGACCAATTAGCTCGCAGTTTCCATGGATTCGAACTTGCGATCTCCAGGTGAACTTTCATGCTGTCAGTGGTGATGGCAAAAAAAAAAAAGGAAGAAAAAATACTACTAAAATATCAGCATGAATGAGATGAAATCTCCCTGCTGATTAGAATTTCGTGCTGTCGCGCATGTGTGCATGAGCTTCAACTGAGTGTGAGATTTCATGACGGGAACATTACAGATGCTTGTCTTTCTATATTCTGGTCCCAGTTCTAACCTACTTCCAATTCACTCACTTTTAGTAACCACTTTATCCTGGTTAGGGTCACAGGGAATGCAGAACCCATCCCAGCATCTCTGGGCATGGAGCAATGGATTTTCATTTCTTTTGGCATTTTTTATTTTTGTTAATCATCTGTTTGTCCTGTACTTCATCTCAGCATGTGTGCATTTTTAACATGTCACTCACAATCAATATGGTTTTGCAGAACTCTTATGCACTGCTCGTACAGGGTCATCATCTTGGGCAAGCATGAGCTCTTTGAGCCAGAGTACACCATCATTTTGGAGTTGAAACGCCGTCCGGTAAAGCCAGCATCCTCTTCCTCATAAGCTATAGGAACTAAAGTGGGGGGAAAGGCAAAAAAAATCCTGATAAGTGATGAGTTAATAATTTTTTTTTTTTTTTCTAAGCTGTACAGATTTTATAAATGTAAGATTTGATTGAATAAATTAAATGAATGAAATGAAATTAAAGACCCCAACCTTTGCGTCTTTGCGGGGACAGTGGTGTGAGGTCTATTGAGGGCAGGGGTCTGTAGTTGGGCTGAATTGCTGGTAATGGAATGTCAGGGAGGGTTGGCACCACATCAACTATCTGAGGAATAACCTGAGACATGGGGGGGGGGGGGGGGGGGACA
>JAQMYF010000001.1:44317383-44342048 GCA_030014195.1 Neosilurus mollespiculum
ACACACACACACACACACACACACACACACACACACTTTAATAAAATTTCTGGGTCTAACCTAATAGTATGCTTTCTCTCTGCAGTACACACTACCCCTCATCAGGCACCCATCCATCCATCCATCCATCCATCCATAAATAATCAATCCTCCAGGGGCAGTTCAACAGCCAGTAACAGCTTTTAAAGACAACAATTGAAACTGGCTTTCAAGAGTTAAAAATCTTAAGGGCTGAATTACAGGCCAAGCAAAACATTTACAAGGTAAATTTATCAGTTTGGAAGGTAAAAACAGGCAAAACGGCACACGAGCACTCCCATTTGTACATGCTGCACTAAAACCAGTAGACATAAAGCATAAAGTACACTGTGAAAAATGACACCAGAGTCAAAAGTTGGGCTTTTTGGTTTATTTGTTATAAACAAAATGGTGGTCCTCTACTTGCCAGGAAGGATAACGCCATCATACTGTAAGACAAAGAAAAGAAAAAAGATGGACCAACATTGAAAAAGTGACTAAGACAGCCTCCTGTTTCCATTAACACGGCTGTTCTCTTCATTGTAGTGCTGTAAACTCATAGTAAAATCATCACTTTCCCCAAACTTGAAGAAAATGGTACATACCTTTTGCTGGAACCAGCGCATAGCTTCCTCCTTGCGAATGCGATGCCTAAAGCCAATGCGCCCCCTTTTCCTTTTCTTGTCGGCGATGCTGAAGCCAGGTCTGCCCAGAACCTGCAAATAAAATCACAAAGTTCACCAAGAGCTTAATACCAGATTTGATAGCTATACAGAGCCCCTTCAATACAAAGCAGATTCAAACAACGGCTAACAGAATATGAGATTAGGATTTTTTACTCACATTATTATTAGGAAATGGTGAAAAGGATAATTACATAGGATTTTTTAGTGAATAAAACTCACCACATAGAAGTCCAAGCCATAAATGCCAATGCTGGGATCATACTTGATGCCCAGATCAATGTGCTCCTGGATACCAAAGCCGAAGTTTCCACTGTCTGAGAAGTTGTTCTTTCTTAACTCATACTCACGCACCTGGATACAGCAGGTAATAAAATGATTAGTATCTTCAGCTCTCCAGCTGTCATTTAAACTCCTACTGTGTAATGAGCCACATTACACACAACCTACCAAATTTAGTATGCAAACTCCACATCAACTCTTAAACGGGCTTATATATCTGAAAGCCAAAAGAAATTAAACACTGCATGCATGCTCTTAGGGGGCTGTCATCAATACAGCAAGTTTTTTTTTTTTTTTAAATTTGCCCCTTGTAAAAAAAAACCCAAAGTTCAAGTTCTCAATATAATAAAAACAGAAGTGGACAGCAAGTGAGTTTCTACAGAGAATTTCTTGTGCCATGACTGCCCCCTAGTGGTAAACCCAAGACTAGCTATTTTTCCTCCATTTTTATTATGGTGATCAGTATGTCTGGCCAGCCATCTGTCCGCAACTATTTGTAAACGAGGCCAGAATTTAAAAACCATTTGAGATCATCAAACGTGGCCGTTACGTCTACAGGGCAGCATATTTGTGACTTTTGATATTTAGGGATTTCGCCAATTTATATTGACATGGGAAGGTCAGAAAATATGATGACCCTTCAGTCAAAACAATGATCTTAAATGAAGACATTTTCCACACATCTTCATCCATTCAATTGGTTGTACCTATTGAAGTAAAGATTACTGTATGAATAAAAAAAATGTTGTACTGTGAACAGGCCAATGATGTGGTCCTTGGACTTCTTTCTTGTTTTGTACTGTAATTTACATTATTTAAAAGAACTGGACCAATTTGCCAATATGAGCTTTCTCAGGGAGTGCTACAAGTAAATTTTACAATGTTTGGCAAAACATGTGCACTGTTTTGAATCACATTCCTAGGAAAGGACAATGAATAGATGAGTAACAAAACAGGATGAAATGAACAACTGAACGTTTCCAGGCTAGGATACATCAAGATAAATACATATTAACAAAAAAAGATTTTGGAAGAAGATGGGAAGAGGACAGACTATATAATTAAATAAAAAATTCTTTGCTGCTGGATGGAATTACAAATTAAAAAGGTGTTCTAGTAAGAGCAGTGAATTAAAAAAAAAAAAACATCTGGCCTGTACATATGCGAAAAAATGCCTCTGTAAATAGGGCTTTTACTGGCCTCTCAATAAAATTAGAGTCGAGGCTCAAGATCAAAAATAGAAATGCTCACCTAACATGACAGCAACACATTAAAAGTCATAGTGTTGTTTGAAAATACAAACTATGGAGTCAAACTTACACATGGAGAAAGTTTCTAAAGCAGTTTTTCAAGATAGTTATTTTCTCGTGTGTGGTGGGTCTTTAGAACAGAAGTCCTGCCCTTCACAGTCGGTCCACTGTGTGAAAAAGCTTTTCATCTTTATTAACACCAACAGAAAAGATAAGCGAATGACTGCCGGAAATCAACTTATTTTGCAACTTTAAATGTAGCCAAAAATAAAGTTAAAACCGTCACCCTTTAATAAACAAGTTTAGAATGTTTGTGTTGTGGTGCACAAGGAATAAAAACTGGCCAAATCTGCACCACACCAACACTGACCATTATATTTATAGCTTGAATGAAATATGATGTGCTAACAAATCTGATAGATCTAAAACAAAACATACACAAAAGAAACTGCATACCCATTTCATAAAAAAACAACCCAACTCAAACTTTTGAAGAAGTGGTAAAGACAAGCAGGGTGAATTGGGGGGACTCCAAAAACACTCACCTTCAACCCCTTCTCAAGGATCTCCTCGGCTTTGGCGCCACGAACAGTGCAGTGGACCGCAATCTTTTCGTTCCTACGGATACCGAAGGATCTTACAGTGTAGCGGGCTAGGAAGACACAAACGGGGTCAGAACTGTGCATTAAGTGACGTGCCACCTTAAGCCAAGATCTTCAGCCATGTTCCAGAAGTGAATAAAACAATAGATGTTTACCTTTGGAGAAGACAGGAGTCTGGCCTGTGAGCTGCTCCAGCACTTTAGCAGCGCGGGTCAGCCTGTCACCGCTCTCACCAACACAGATGTTCAGGCACAGTTTGCGAATGCGCAACTCCCTCATGGGGTTCTCCTTCTTCTCACCCTGGTCCTGCAAACAAAACCATCCAGACTGAAATCAAATATCTGGCAACCTCACAACACTACAGATGTCATTCTAATTGTACTCCACGACCACCTCCAATACACCAACTAAAATGTATGACATCCGGGACTTGTACCGGCTATAATTCATAAAAAACTTGTTCGACATCGAAATGTGCCAGAACTACTAAACGTTAAACACGCAAACACTTAATACAACCCGAACCCCAAACATGCCCGGACATATCCACGACGTACACTTCACCGGTTCCAGCTTGATAAGCCCCCAACTGTATTTTCATACAGAAATCTCCGAGTTTAAAAGCAAGTAACTGTTACATTCCGCACCATTTACACCGACATGAACACCACGCACTGAGATCCAGTCCTCAACTTGTGCCTTTCGCTTAGATGGAGCACTAGTTAACCGTGGGAGCTAACTGGTAAGCTAACGGCTATATAGTTCTTTATCGCTCTCATTATACAACTTTCGTATTAAATACTACCATATTATGTTAAACCTGACAAAATTCGACTCCGGTTACCATGGATGTCCCTAAAATACCCTGGGAACAAGACGATGTTTTCAGATTTCACCCGTACACCATTTTCGTTAACGTTTCATATGCACTCACCGCCATGTTGGATCGCTAGAAGAGGACGTTACGCTTCCGGCGCAGAGGTTTTATATTTGCGTGTTCACTTAAAAGCGGCCCGGAAAAAACACAAAGTTCGTGGAATATCGTTCCCATTATAATAATAACACTAAAGAAGGTGATTAAACAAGTCACGTTTTTTTTTTTCTTTTCATACACGTTAAATTGCTGTGAATGAACAAAAGTGCGATTCCCTTTGTATATCCTACTGTTTGACAATAAATATATTAAAAACTGTAATAATCTAAATTATTTCATATATCAATTTATATTTGTCACATACAAAATCATACACAAGTGTACAATATGTAGTGAAATGCTTGTTACGACTGTCCTATATTTGGGGGAAAATAAAAAACTACCAATATCAAGAAGAGAAAAAAACATTAAACAAATGTTTCAAACATTAAACCATAAAATTCACAACATTCTTGTTTCAAGGTTGTTTTTAATTATTTCATTAAGTTCTGTTGATATAGTTGGCAGAATGGTGGTGTAGTGGTTAGCGTGTTTGCCTCACAGCAAGAGGGCCCTGGGTTTGGTGAGGACATCTATGTGGAGATTGCATGTTTTCACTATGCTCATACACGACTGCTGTTCTGTCCTGTGTTCATTTCTGCAACAACCCGTGCAACATGTGGAGAGGTATAAGGACCATCATAGACTACAAGCACACCGACCAGCAGGTTAGCCATGACCCCACTCTTCCTGACACCCTAAAAAGCTTCTTCGCATGCTTTGACTCGTTGAGCAGCAGGGAGACTGTACATCTTCCCCGCCAGAGGAGCAGCGGCACCAAGTGTGTTCTACCCTGAGGAAGATCATTATCAACAGGGCTGCAGTACCAGATAAGGTGTCGGGCCGGACCCTAAAATCATGAGCTGACCAGCTGGCAGGATTTTTCCTGGACATTTTCAACCTGTCCCTACAGCTCGCTAAGGACCCTGTCTGCCTCAAGTCTTCCACCATTGTGCCTGTGACCAAAAAATCAGCCGCTACCTGCCTCAACGATTCTTGCCCGGTTGCCCTGAACCCAGTGATCATGAAGTGCTTTGAGGGGATACTCCTTAACCACATCAAGGATGTTATCCCCACTGGACTGGATTACCTTTAGTTCGCCTACAGGGAGAACCGTAATACTTATGTCAGGATGCTATCCGTGGACTTCAGCTCAGCTTTCATCACTGTTCTCCCAGACAAGCTAGAATTGAAACTCCACAACCTGGGACTGTCAGCTTCACTGTGATCCTGGATCAGGAAAGTACCCAGAGAAAACCCACACAAGCACAGGGAGAACACAGAAAATTACCTCGAAAAACCCAGGACTCAAACTCTTAAATTCATTCGATTTTATAGCATAAGTGTAAGGTGTTTATTTGCAACAAATGTCATAGTTCTTCTCTGCTGAACATACTAACCTCATTTCCTAAAACATGTGTTACACTGTTTACAAAATGCATTTAAAAATATAAAACATGACTTACAGTAGTGTGCAGTGAAGATTATACACCACCATTTTTTGTCTAAAAGGGCTCATAATAAAAAGAAGTAAAAAATCACTTTTCTATAATTTATTGGTGAAAATGTATTAAACAATGCTACTTGGCAATGAGAACCAAAAAAATTATTCCCACAAGTACATTGAGGTAAAAGTATGGCTAATAAACAAAAACACTGAAAAGTGTCGAAATTTTCGAAAAGTGACACAAATTTTTACTTTTTTGACTTTTGCATAGCATGAATGAACTTCAAACCTTATGGAATGGTTTAGACACTACTGTATATTAATAGAGGAACAATTTAACATTTTTAGACAAGTTTCAAAACAAATAGACTTTTTTCAGTTATTGTTTCATTCTGGTCAGGGTCACATACACAAACATTAGAGTTACTACACTAGTGCATCCCGGCAGGTAGGGCCTTCTGATTAGCTGGTCAGTCCACCCCATGCTGCCCCATGCACAGCAGTACCTCCATCCATCCCAACCTGACGTCTACCCCCCCTGAGCCTAGAGCTTTCAATTGCCTAAAGGAAACCAGTCAGAGTAGTCACAACAAGCAGAAATACCATAAATAGGGCATCCAGTTTGGGCACTCAAAATCAATGTTTTAGGGGGAGGTGGGAAAGCAGCTTCCTGAAGAACAGTTTTTTGGAATAAAAACCACAGTTTGGTGCTCCACTGGCATCTGAAATTCAAAATAAAGGTCTAAAAACATCTGACCTTTAAATTGTTTTCATCATTTTTAAGTTTTTATTTCATATGTAATTCCATGCTGTATTGAAATGTTATTAACTGTAAATATAGTTGTCAGTTTTTTACATAAAGTGTAAACACACAAAATATAAACATAACAGCACAAACCAGGGTCAGCATAATATAATTGTGTCTGAAAGAGATTCTTCCAAAAGCCACAGTATCACATTTTGGTAAATTGAACGCAGTTGATTCTGGGGACTCCAGTTGAAGTTCAGGACTGTAGCAAAGTGCTGGGACAGGATCTGGGACCTGCAAAAGACGAAGTCCTGATTCCCTTTGCTCTCGCAAAGCTTTGCCCAGAAATACAAGGGAACGCTTGGGGAAACTGGAGGGAGAAAACAGATTGTAGTCTGGAACAAAGAAGTGAGGAAGCAAGCCATCGTTTACTGCCCGTTCAAACTGCCACAGAAGCTTCATAAAGCAGACTGATAGCTGGCCAGGACTCCACAGTGAATCTTCAAATCTCTCACAGAGGTTGTAAAAGAAAGTAGTTTTCCCATGGTAGGAGCATAGAGGCTCAAGTTCTTTGGGGTAGGTTTGCTTCAGGCCCTCAAACAGGCACTTGAGGAGCCGCAAACACAGTTTTCTAATAAATGAGAGGAAACAACAGTATATTAAAAAACACACAAAAAACACTACAAGTAAATTTTAAAATTGCAAAATAAATCTTTTACATGCTGATTCATACCGACAGCATTCATTTTGTCTACTCTCACAGCATGTCTTCTTGTTGCCATGAAACCTGATCAAATCTTTTTCGATATGAGAGAAGGATATCCTCCAGCTTTCTGCAAATTACAAGGCACATTTCATCAACATCACACTCTGAGGATAGGAGATTCTTAAAATAGACTGCATATTTACTGCTACTCAAAGCTTTTAAGATGTGTTTTTGTTGTTGTTGTTGTTTACATTTGAATACACTTGGCCCATTTGATAATGAAAAAAGCAAAATGAAAGTCCTGCATTAAAGACCTAAATCTTTATGTTTATATTTGATCCCGCTCAGATTCTAATGTGCATTTAAATGTTATGGTATTATGTATATGTTAATGTGTAACAAGTTCACTTGTTTTATTAAGCAGTTGCCATATCACTGTAAGTTACTATTTAAGTAACTAGTTATTCCTCTACCTATGATAGGATGTAACTTCATAGCTTGTGAAACTTTAGCCAAGTGGGCTATTAGTCATATCTGATGAGAGGGAGCAGAATAACTGATTTATTCAATTCAAATTATATATATACTTTTTTCCTTTTGGGACCAAAAGGTCACTGGTGATATATATATATATATATATATATATATATATATATACACAGTACTGTGCAAAAGTTTTATGCACCCTATTATTTTTTAGTATAAAGTTTGCTATAGATTTTTATTTTATAATTTGTATATTAGGAAATTCATACAAAAAACACTTTAGAATTCCAAACATTACTTTTCCAGCACAAAATGAAACGTTACATAAAAAAATGTTAGTACAGTATGTCAATAAAGAAAGCAGCATATTACGTATAAGAGACCACTTTTCAGACAAAAGTATAATGAAGGCTGCTGCGATTTACATACAAATAATGAATCATTTTTTTCCAGGATTTTTTCCAACATTTCCAGGAGAACAGTGACTGGTTCTGTAAGACACCCAGAAACAAATCCTCATCACATCTAATATTGAATTAGTTTAATTTATTACTGACCACTGTGCTTTATAGAATTTTTATGTAGAGATCTTTAATTTAATGTCATTATTTATATGTAAATATAATGCATTTTTGTTCTACACCATTCCTTTGTGTACAGTATCTACCGGGTGTGACAGAACCAGCCAATGTTCTCCTGGAAATGTTGACTGTCACACTTGACTCTTTATTTGTATGTAAATCGCAGCAGCCTTCATTATATTTTTGCCTGAAAAGTGGTCTCTCTCATGTAATATGCTGCTCTCTTTATTGACATACTGTACTAACATTTTTTAATGTCACGTTTCATTTTGTGCTGGAAAACTAATGTTTGAAATCTAAAGGGGCTTTTTTTGTACTAATTTGCTAACATACAAATTATAAAATAAAAATCTATAGCAAACTTTATACTAAAAAAAAAATAAAATAAATAGGGTGCCTAAAATATATATATTGTATACTGTTCTTAAGCAGTACAAGAAAGTCGCATTTGTTGAACATTTGTTGAAAAAACTGTCTTATTCTTTTAAAGTAATTATGCTCTTACCATCAAATACTTCAATTCTCTATCTTTTGCATTTCTTGGAATTAGTCTAGACTGCAAATAAAAAAGCATTAATGGCACTTCTGGATTGCTAGCAAAACTAGCTAGCAGCGGTACCTAGCGCCACTTCCGTTTTGGTCAAACCAGGTAATTGCTCTCCTGTAGACATCAGCGTTTGGCTACACCGAAGACTGAGGGCCTATTCATTTACATTTATTATATGCAACAAAGTAGCTGAGGGTTAAGGGCCTTGCTCAAGGCCCAAAAGTGGCAACTTGGTGGCACTGGGGCTTAAACACCCAACCTTCACATTGGTAGCCCAGAGCTTTCACTATTGAGCCACCCCTGCCCATTCATCTTTGGAAGCCGAAAATTCACATTTGTTTTGAAAAACTGTCTAATTCTTGTAAACAAAAACAATAATTTTTGCCATGAAACATTTTCATTCCAAACTTTTTAAGTTGCTAATATGTAGTGACCTAGGATACAATGAAAAATGTACATTTCTTGATTTAGAGAATTTAACATGAGGCATTTTTTTAATTATAACTATAATAAAGGGTGTTCAAAAACTATTGATTGGCAGTGTAGTTCATATCTCATAATTAGGACCTTTTTCAGTAGGATTGAGGTTTCGTGCTTTGGGCCTCTTTGGGACAAAATATATGGGCCGTCCAAGAATTTTGCGGCGAGCATTCTTCCCGAGCCAGTTGTCCACATCTGGACCAGCTCGTGCAGGTTCTGGCCAGCCTTGTGGCACCTCAAGGGCAGGAACAATATCCACAGACAGTATTTCTGCCCCTTCCTTTTCATCCTTAAATAGCAGGGTTACAGCTGGAGAATTCACCTTTTTTCTGTCCACCACCCAATGGCCTTCACCAGGAGGCACTGAAGCATGAACCAAAAAGCTGGAGTTAAGATATTTGTATGAATTTGTATCTACTGAAAAACATTCCGAAATTCTACAAGAAATTGACACAATATGCTTTTGACATTATGGCTTACATGAGATACTAGTAAGAGTGTCTTAAGAAATTTTTATTTTTCTTTGTGCTAGACCTGGGAATTTACTTTTACCTTTATGTGTTCTGATGAATTTATGAACCAAATGGTGCATTTCATTCATTATTTTGGAGGATGAGATAGTGAGTCCATCTTCTAAGAGGAATGTCCGTATTTCACCACGTGAAGGTCGACAGATAGAAATGGTATAGAACAGTCCACTGAATTTCTCTAACGTTTTCCACACAGTCCGGGGTGTTTTAAGTTTTAGCATGATGTCGAACTCATTGGGTTTATTAATCTAAAACACACCAAGAAAAGTTCATTACTAATTTATAGATGCTAAATATTTTGAAAGAAATGTTTAATTCCACTAACTATGGATTATAACTTAATGTCGTTTCATACGATAAAAGAATTTAATTCAACATGATGCCCAGATTGGAGGTACGGCGATGTAGCGGTTAGCCCTTCCATCTCACAGCAAAAAGTTAGTGGGTTTGAGCCCCATGCTTGGTGAAGGCGTTTCTGTGTGGAGTTTGCATGTTCTCCCCATGCTTGCATAGGTTTCTTCTGGGTACTCTGGTTTCTTACTATAGTCCAAAAACATTCACTTTAGACTCTTCCAAATTGCCCCTATTTGTGAGTGTAAGTGTGAAAGGTTGTGCTTTCACCCAGAGTCAGCTGAGATAGGCTACAGCCTCCCTGTGACCATAGAAGGATTCATCGGTTCAGCAAATGAAAAATCTGACCTGTTCATTAATCCATGTTTATAAGACTAATTTTACTAAGATGATGGTTCATATGTAACAGGTATCTGACAGTACATTTAGGAAATACTTAAATCTAATAGCATAATGCTTATGAGAAATTGTCGTTTTACAATGACCTAATACTTCATATTGTGTCCTCAGACTGAACAACCAGAGTCAGTCCATATGTACCCGGGTTTTTGTTACACTAAAAACCATTAATCCATTATACTGTACAGTATGTGAGAATCAGGGTACACCCAAAACAGGTCACCCATCTATCAAGGGGCTAACACAGTAACAAATACTTACATTCACCCCTTGGGGCAGTTGACCGTATATAAATGTCCTTAAACTGTAGGAGGAACCCAGAGTACCATAAGACAAACATAGGGAACACATGCAAACTCCACAGAAAAGCTCCAGTCAGCCATGAGATTTGAAACCAGAACCTTCTTGCACTGAGCCGTGTTACATTAAAATCATCATTATAATTATTAACCTTTTTTTTTTCTTGTTACACTTCAGACAGAACGCAGTCTCAAACTTTGTGAACATGATCAGTGTTGTTTACCTTCACTAATTCATAGTAGCTTCCGCTATTGAGAACAGAAATATCCCTGAAAAAAGGCTGCTCATCATTTTCTTTCAGGAACTTCACTAAATCCTTCCTCAGATTATTGACCAGTTTTACAGCAGGTTGTCGGTCAACCAAGCGCAGGCGTAAATCTCGGCCTCGCTGCCTGATCCATCGGTCAAGTTCATTAGAGATGGTCTCCGTGGTAGTACCTTCTACTCCAGGATCACCTTTAAAAAAAGAGAATTCATTTGAAGGATTGTTCATTATTAATATTTATTCTGACAGTCAAAATACTATTTTTATGGCATTGTTTTTTGTAGTTTACCTATTTACTGCAATTTTGGCAGTGTGGACAATTAAGAGAATTAAAGGCAAGTGCATACAGTTAAGTAAAGCAGTTACTGAAAGGCTGTAAGTAAACATATATTTGGCTGTCAGTTTATATTAGAAACATTTGGTATCATGTGTAAGGCAAATATACAAGTGCCGAATTACTGTGACCAGTTTTGACCTTTTCCAGATGTATTTTTTTTTCTAATAAAATAGTCAAAAAAACATTTCTCAGTTCACTTACTATATACCTATATCTTATTAACATTTTTTTGTAGAGTATATAACTTAAACGCATTTCTGATAAATCTGTTGATATAGGGTGTTTTATCTGGTAGTGCAAACAATGAACAAGTGTAATTAAGACATGCACAACAAAAATAATTATCAGAGTTTCACAATTAAATAGAATTCTGTCATTTTGGTTTTATTTCTGAACCACTCTATCCTTTATTAGGGTAACAGCAGGCTGGAGCCCATCCCAGCCAACTCCAGGCAAAGTCAGGGTGCATCTTGAACAGCTCACCAGACACCATCACAGTCAAATAGACTGACAAATAAAATAACTACTCAGGTAGGCTAATGGTAAATTGAAGTGAGCAATGATTATACAGATGATTGGACGTACATGACTGTATGTTCATTATATATTATATGTGTAATTTCCTTGTTGGTAATCTAAACTCTTTCTTATCCTTACCTTTAGGGCAGGGTGTCTTCTTCTGAACCACATATGATGGTGGCAGGTTTTTCATCTTTTCAGGTTGCACAGGTGATGCCCTGTCTTTGGTTTCATTTTTTACAGGTGAGACTCGCTGCATTTTGAATGGTCAGGTAGAGCTATGAATTTAAATGACAGGTTTAAGAATTAATCTCAGTATTACAGTTGCTTACAGTAAGTCCTCACCTTTCACAGATGATCATTATTGTATCCCCTGTGAAGCATAGGGGACACGTTGTTTAAGGCACGCCCTATCAGTGTTGAAACTGGGTCACTTTGACCTCTTTTTCAAGGTCACAGCGGTAAATTAATCAAAAATGCCCATTAAAGAGTCAGATATGTAAAATTTAACACAGGATTGTTTGTTATTTATACCAGATTTTAGCATATAGACAAAATTTTCTTTCCTGATTCCCATGTCACAACAATCAAATTTAGTAAAAACATGATGAAATTAAATGTGCTGTTTACCACACGATTGGTTCTCCGAGTGTTCTGTGACAATAACACTTTTCTAGTAATTTTTTTGGCCTCACACACAATGCTGACACAAATTTAGAAACATACAACTATCTAAAATCAACTTGAATGTTGCAGCATTAATATTACTGTTCATTGTGGCCTATTGTCTAAACCTTAACAAACAGCCCCAGATCTCACAAACCCTGATTCTTCCATCAGACTGCCAAATAATGAAATGTGATTCATCAAAGACTGGTTTCAGTGTGCTTTACTTTACTCAAGTTCACACGTAGCATTGCTCTTGCATGCCCCTGCTGGCCATGGAAACTCATTTCGTTGAGTTCCTGAAACCCACTTTTTGTAATGGACTCATTCTTGAGAGTCAGGACAAAACACATTTTATTTATATAGAAAATTCTAATTTATATTTAAAATCAAGAAATTCATGTTACATATTCATGTAACATCTTACAATGTTCGATCTAAAGGAACTGTGTATACCTATGCTATATTTTGGAACACATTTTAATCTTTTTGGGGAAATTTTGTTTAAATTTATGGTCTGGGTTTAGAAAGTCCATGTTATTTTATTTGTAAAATTAAAAAGAAGTATTGTAAATATATAAAACGATGCATGAAGTGAACATCACACAATGTTGTCCATAAAAAATCCCCCTATCAAAGTAGTGTCCTCAGTTTTTGTCAACTCCGTCAAATTATTTTCATAAACCTTGGTCAACTGTCTCCTTGAGGACCCCTTTTCATCTCCCTGGTTGTGCTGAATGCAACACTACCATACTCTGGTAAGTTTTAAACTGTTTGATATTGTAGACAAACAGTGTCAATATTCCTGTGATCACAGCTGGGCCATGTCAACTCCCTCTCTCCGTTATGATGTTTTTTAAACCATAGTGGAGTGAATTTAAGCATTTTAGAGAGGTCATTTAGACAGCTAGCAACTGAGGAAAAAAGTAAGAGTCTGTAGTGTACAACTGTAGTGTACAATACATGTTTTGGATGGAAAATACTTGCCCTTATGTCAGCTCCTTCAGACGTCAGAAAAGAGAAAAAATACACTGAAAAGTGAAAATGTAAAATGCAAGAGAGGAACCAGAGAAAAAAGAGGAACCAGAGAAAGTATTGAAGAAATGCACAGAAATGGTTCAGACAGAATAGGGAGAATGGATGTATCCCCTCCAAAATAAAATTAATAAAATTGACAGAGAACATGGAGGGGAGGAGAAGAAGAGGGGAGAGGAAAACAGGAGATGCATTGGAAGACAAAAAGGAGAGGATGACGTGGTGGAAGAGAGGTAGACGAAGACGGGACAGGAGGGCAAGAAAAGGAGAAGGGCCCGTGTTCTCCATCATTATTTTGATAGTTGGAAATTTGGTTGGTAATTTTCAGAATGTTCATTATATTTTACTGTTCAGTGTAAGATGAGGAGCAGTTAAATCTTCATCTATTGTCACCTCCATCTGTTTAAAAGCACATTTGTTCATTAATCAATAATGCACACACATATTTTGCCAACACCGTCAGCCCTTTGTCAACTCCGTCGGATGTATGTTTTGTCAATTTCTGAAAGCTCATGTTTGAACTCTCTTCAGTTTATGTTGTTTATGTAATAAAGGACAATCTGATCTACATCCTCTTATGTCATAATTATGTCATGAAGTGTTTTTTTCTAATAATAAAATTAAAAACAGTGTTTGAAAATGAAGGTATTAGAAATCTGAGTTTTCAGAATAGTGTAAAATCACAAGTTAGGTTTACATACTGTATTTTGTTACATATCAGAATAGCTAAACATACTTTTATCTATTTCTTTTTAACTATTACAACATACTTCAGAACTTCAGATTCTTGTTGGACTGGAAGAATTAAAATTGTATGCTTTTTAGAGTGTCTGACGGAGTAGACAGAAATCAAGTTCGAAAGGTAAACATGTTTATTTGTCACAAAATTGTTTTTATTTAAAACCTGTTCCTTTACATGGTTAAATAGCTAAAACTTTCCTCTACAAAAATATACAACTTAAATGAATATAGTGTGCATTTAGGAAAAAGGGTTTTTAAACCTGTTTTGTCCCAACTCTCAAGAATGAGTGAATGATGTTGCTTCCAGAGGCAGAAACTATGTAGTTGAGTGATGCAACATACAGGAGGCGATTTTAAGTGCTACAAGTTTAAAGCAGTTGGTGGAAATGATTGGTGAGATTCTGTGGTCTACTGCTGTTGCTGAAACACCTGAACAAAATAATTAGAAGGTGTGACCACTTATGGTGCAGTATATCAGATCACCTGTCATAAATGAAAAAATTAGAAAGAATTTTTTTATTCATTCATTTGCCGAACCGTTTAATCCCTGGGGTGCACCCTAAACAGCTTGCCAGTCCATCGCAGAGCCAACACACACAACCATTCACACTCACACCCAGGGGCGTTGTTTTTTAATGAACAGCTAGTTAGCTTAATTTGCATCTTTTTTATGTGGGAGGAAACTGGAGTACTCAGAGGAGAGCATGCAAACTCCACACAAAACCGCCATGCCAAGCCCAGTATTCGAACACAGGACTTTCATGTAAGAACCTAAAGAAAAGCCTGAAACTTATCTCACTGTGTGGAGGTGGGGTGTACCCTCAACAGCTTGCCAGACCATCGCAGGGCCAACCCACCCACAACCATTCAAACACTCATATCTAGGTGCAATTGGGAATAGACAATTAGCCTAATGTGCATGTCTTTGGACTGTGGGAGGAAACCAACACAAGCACTGTTAGAACATGCTCTTATGATAAAAAAAAAATATATATATATATATATATATATTAAAAGTTAAACCATAAAAATCTTTTTTTTTTGTTTTCCACTAATGTTCCTGCGTAGAATATATTAAAACAAATATTTGCATGAGGTTTGGTGGAGGTGTCTGATTTGAAATGCTCACTTTTAGAGACTATTCAGTGTCATCCACCTCGCCTTCAACACATCATTTTTCAATAGTCCAATCTAGACTCATGTGATATCTCTCAACAGCTCTTCACCCATACAAAAGCTAATAATACTATGGTCAGAAAGGGTAAAATTATAGTAAATAACATGAATACAGACTTACATGAGATCCTAGTCTGAAGAAAATACTTGTTGGTCTACAGTTTAAGCGTGTTGTAGTAAGCACAGCTCTTTTACTATCCTGAAAATAAGGCTTTCCACATTCAGGCGTACCAGAAGCAAGGGCTGTGAGATAGGTGGGGCATTACATATTCAACCTTTTTAGTTTCAGTTTCATTTCAGTTTAAATGCCTCTTATTCCCACACTGTTTTACTTTGATTCATACTGTTACTAAATCCTTGAAACAGAAAGCTGGAAATTATTAATCATACACTTCTCTCTCATCTTTGATCCCAAACACTTTCTGTAAATACTTTTCCTGCATGTAGTTGTGAGAATAGTCTTTTTTCATAGGTTTAGCATCAATAAACACATTTGAAACACATTTTCATACACTTCGGATGTTCTCCTGTACAACTACAGGGTTAAAAACAAAATCAATAAGGACCTGTATTCCCAATTAAGCACTAGTTAATGGGAATTGAAAGCTATGCTATACCCTCTGTGTTCAGGAAGTGCATATTTGTAGAGTGTATTATTGCCAAGCCCAACCCTGAACAATAATTCAAGGGGACATACTGGAAATTACCTCATGAAACTCTTCATGAAATGTGAAATTAGAGTTATCTGGAACTTGCATATGGGTATATTGTACAGAATTGACCTCTTACTTGTTCTTAATTTATATACATATATAAACTTTCACTATTAGATAGCTTACTTATTAAATATAATTCCCGGACATGTAAGTTGCTTAAATTACTATTGTGCATAGACACAAGTAGAAACTTTTATTATATTTTCATCATAATCCCTTATAGAGTATTGATGTTTATATATCAAAACTAGCTAAGATTAAAGTTAAAAAGAAGTCTAAAATATATTGAGTATGTACCTGAACATGTAACTGATAAACAGTGGAAGAGATGCACTGAGTGATACTTTGACACAAGCAGAAACACTAAAAGCAATTTCTTATGAATAATCACTCATTTTTATTTGTAAATCACATTCTCCAATGTTATATATATATATATATATATATATATATATATATATATATGTTTTTTTAGGATAATCTTTCCTGCGGAAGCTTTTGCGATGGGTTTTTATTAGCTTTAACCAGTCTTTAAGAAACAAGTTCACATTTTGAGAGACTGGGATGGGATGGGATGCTCTACGTGCGCATTGGGTGTCTGATGGAGAGGTTCATTTGCTTTTAGCAGCCTTCTGAGCAGACTTGGTCACCTTGCCACCAGTGGCAGCTTTCTTGTCAACAGCCTTAATTACACCAACAGCAACAGTCTGCCTCATATCACGCACAGCAAAACGACCTGAAACAAGTAGCTCAAAATGAGTCAAGATGGCAGTAATTTGTGTATAACAAGCATCCTCAATGATTCTACTTACCAAGTGGTGGATACTGGGAGAAGCTCTCGACACACATGGGCTTTCCAGGGATCATGAGGATGATGGCAGCATCTCCAGACTTCAGGTTCTTGGGGTTGTCCTCAAGCTTCTTGCCAGAACGACGGTCAATCTTTTCCTTAAGCTCAGCAAACTTGCAGGCAATGTGAGCTGTGTGACAGTCCAGGACAGGAGCATAACCCTGAGAGATCTGACCAGGGTGGTTCAGGATGATGACCTAAATGAAAAAAAAAAAAAGAAAGAAAAGGGCAAAAAGGCTTTTTAAAATCTCCAATATAGCTTTTATTCAACAGACTACAATAAATTATTGATTAAAGATTAGGAATGGTAAAGAGTCACACTATTCAGATTTCAGACAGTCTGCAACAGAGTTCTGTGAGTACTCATTTTTAAACAGTAGGAATAAGCCGTATGATCTGAGGCATACAGATTAGAGGACATACTTACTCACATAAGAGTTTTGTACTATTGTACATTGTACTATTTTACTACTATACTTATAAAATTATCTTTTGTTCAAGAAAAGTGTTAAATCAAAACGATTTTACTTGTTAAATATTATTATGGTGATAAAACAGGGCACACTCTTGTTTTCAACCAGCTTCATGGCAGAGCTTCACCCAGGAGGCTTTTCTTAAAATTCCCAAAAGGGCCCGACATTTACTGCCTGTTTCTTTTTAATTTCAACTAAAACTGATTAAGTGAAAAAAATATTAATAAAATGTAAAAAACAAAAAAATTTTAAAAAATGAAAAGTATTATCACATATAATTTTATATCTGGCAATTACCTTCACAATATATCCTTTTATTCAAAAGTAATTTTATTTATAAGCCTTTATCAAAATGTTTTAATGACAATTCTATTCAATCTAATGTCCACACCGTTTTGATTAGAACTTATAAACTAACATATTTAATCATATCCAACCTGTGCTGTGAAGTTGCCAGCCTCTTGGGGTGGGTCGTTCTTGCTGTCTCCAGCCACATTACCACGACGGATGTCCTTCACTGACACGTTCTTCACGTTGAAGCCAACATTGTCACCGGGCAAAGCCTCAGTCAAAGACTCATGGTGCATCTCAACAGACTTCACCTCAGTGGTTATATTAACGGGGGCAAAGGTCACGACCATACCAGGCTTAAGTACACCAGTCTCCACACGGCCCACAGGTACGGTTCCAATACCTGAGAGGGAAGCAAAAATTTATTATTATTATTAGCACGGTCACAAAACAAAACAATTATTAATCATTGTTTTGTTCATTTATTTAAATAATATACAAAATGCAGTGGGATTTTCACCTCCAATCTTGTAAACATCCTGCAGGGGCAGACGGAGAGGCTTATCAGTGGGGCGGGATGGAGGCAGGATGGAGTCCAAAGCCTCCAAGAGAGTTGTTCCATTGGTACCACCTTCTTTACGCTCAATCTTCCATCCCTTGAACCATCCCATCTAGAGAGGGTAGACATTTTTTTTTAATTATTGTTACACTTTATTTGTGCTGGTTGTTATCTATTAGGGTTAAAAGTAAAAATTGGGCTTAAGATGTAAGGTACTAATTATGGGAATTATTATTATTTTTTATTATTATTACTTTGCTATGCTGTATTAATCCTGCAAGGGAAATTATTACCTCTGCATTTAACCCATTCCAAGTAAGAGCACACACACAAACAGTGAGCACACATATACTCGGAGCAGTGCGCTGCCACCCCCCCACCCCCCCCACCCCACTAGAAACTTTTTTTTTTTTTACCTTTACTTAAAGTACATTAAGCAGACTTAGTATTATTTTTTTTTAAGTTTAGGTTTTATTACTATTTAGCCTGAAGATTAAAGGTTTTACAGTGATTAATGCAAACATATTATGTACACATATATGTTCTTACATTTGAGCTGGCCTCCAGCATGTTGTCTCCGTGCCACCCAGAGATTGGGACGAATGCAACGGCGGCAGGGTTGTAGCCAATCTTCTTGATGTAAGCGCTCACTTCCTTGGTGATTTCCTCAAAGCGAGCCTGGCTGTATGGGGGTTCGGTGGAGTCCATCTTGTTGACTCCAACGATAAGCTGCTTCACTCCCAGGGTGAAGGCCAGGAGGGCGTGCTCACGGGTCTGTCCGTTCTTAGAGATACCAGCCTCAAACTCACCCACACCAGCAGCAACAATCAGCACAGCACAGTCAGCCTGAAAACAGAATGAAAAATTAATCCAAAGAGGGGGGGGGGGGGAGTTTAAAATTAAATTAAAGAAAAAACAGGGTACATACCTGTGAAGTACCAGTGATCATGTTCTTGATGAAGTCTCTGTGTCCAGGGGCATCAATGATGGTGATGTAGTACTTGCTGGTCTCAAACTTCCATAGAGAGATATCGATGGTGATACCACGCTCACGTTCAGCCTTCAGCTTGTCCAGCACCCAGGCGTACTTGAAGGAGCCTTTGCCCATCTTGTTGTCGAGAATCACACCAATATTATTGGTTGAAGGTCATTTATTACCAGAATAAAGAACAATGATATAGAAACACATAATATATTATTAAGCATTCATTCACCATGTAACTAATAATAATGAAACCATTCACTGAGTAATTCTGATGAGCATGATTATATCTGAGATAGCATACAGAACACTGACTCTATCTGAACAGTAGGGGGCGCGCTTACTGCACCACATTACTACTAGTAGCGGCGCTAGAGAGGTGCGCCCATAAAAAGACAAGCAGCGCGCTTTTCCTGTGTATTCATGGTTTATTCATAGCACCAGTGAATGTCCGTGTGCATGCAAACCTCAGCTGCTTCCTTCTCAAATTTCTCAATGGTTCTCTTGTCGATTCCTCCGCATTTGTAGATCAGATGGCCGGTGGTGGTGGACTTGCCGGAGTCGACATGTCCAATAACCACAATGTTGATGTGGGTTTTTTCTTTACCCATATTGGCGATTTACTGTGGAGTAACACAGGCATTATTAAAGGAATAGCTCATGGGTTAGGGGTGACACAAATAACACGACTGCCTTAGAGCTGGCCAAACGATCAACTATTTAACATTAGGAACCCCTGAGTCTTGGTTCACATAAAGGCTATAAAACTGACACCTGGATGGTGTTTATTGTTTATGCGAGCTAGAAAATACCGTAAATTCTCGACCAAATTATCAGGATTGTAAACTACTAGTGAAAATAATCAGCTGTGTGCTGATTGGATAGGTCCAGTCAGTGTCAGAACCCCAGTTCAACCTGAAGTAGTTTAACTTCTTTATTCCAAAGGTCGTCGTCTTCTTTATAGATAACTTCAGATCCCAGCTTTTTTTTTTTTTTTCAGTATAGCCACCCTACTAAATGTTAAAGGTATTTATGGAGGTGAAAACTCGATGACACACCAGGCAAGACAAGCAGTTACCTATGATAGCACAGTGGGAAAATACTGGTAATTTCTGATACAATAGGGGAGCAGTACAGTTAATTACATCAAGTTCTTTCTGTGACATCACAGTAAACTCAATTCTTGTCGCAAGACACATCACAGATGCTTCGCTCGACTCTTCGAACCGGTTCAATAAAGAGTCGACTCGCTCAAAAGAGACTCTTATTTGCTGTGTAATTCGGTTTTTACAAAAAAATATATATATATATTTCGCCAAACTACTCCAAACAAATAAATATTTGGTTAAAACCAGCTGTCGGTTTAAAAACAACGCCAGCAACCTGGGCGGCAGATGGAGAGTCGGTTCATGGTGAAATGAGTCATGGCTCATTCGGTGATAAGAGCCGAAATTATCATCGTCGTCGAACACAAATCGTCACAGTGCTCGTGTCCAACATTAACATTCAGCTCAGAAGGGCAAGAAAAAGCAGTTAAGCGTGGAAGTTTTTTTTTTTTTTTTTTTTTTACAAGGAATTAGATTTGATAACATTTCAGTATCAAGTTGCCCAGGCATCTCAAGATTTCTGAGTGCTTGGAAACAGTGGACAGTTTTTTTTTCTTCCAATAGCCCTTATCTGTGTGCGAGTGATTAAGTGAGGACGGTGACTCAGCCCGCCTCCCTCCTCCTCCCTCCCATCCTCCATGTTGAGCCGCTGGAGCTCGTGCACGCCGGCCATGTTGTTGAAGGACTGCTTGACACCTCGCGGCTCTCACGTCTCAATGCCGAGGGCGGCAAATGCGTCAAACCCCAAGTTTAAAGTCAAAATAAAAGTGATCTGAAAAAGGACTTCGAAGCCTCTAAACGTCTCACGTGACTAAAACTTATCTGCCATACTCCTTTAGTTCACACAAGTCACCAGTATAAAAACCTTAGAAATTTTTTTTTGCCTACAAAATGTTAATTGTAGAACTTACCAAATCCCAGCACTCTCTGAACACCCCACAGTAAGGACAGATAAAAAAAAAAAGGAACGAGTCACACTGACCGTCCGAATTTATACTGTTCCACTTGGGGAGGGTATTAGTCAGGACACTTGATACCAATAAACCTGGGTCACTATTGGTAGATACCCAAAGCACCCACAGCCATGATTGGACCGTGCCGCAGAAGCCCAGCAGCAATGACGTCCAGCAATAGCACCATTATAAATAAAGGAACCAGGCTCACACAGTGCAATTTTTAATACCTTTATTAGTTTATTCAGCAGCTTTCTTTCAAATTTTACTGTGGCGACAGGTGCAGATCTAAACCATTGAACTCAAATTAAACTGAAAAGATGCTATCAGTCAATGAAGCCACAACAATTAACCTTTCCTGCGAAAATTTTTCCGATGAGTTTTTATCAGCATTAGCCAGTCCTTGAGTAGAGTGCCCAGGTTTAGAGAAATTCCAGGAAATGAGGGAGGATGTCCCACCACCTTTAAAACAGCTGGAATAAGAATTCACTTGGCCTTGGCAGCCTTCTGTGCAGACTTTGTGACTTTACCAGCACCCGCAGCCTTCTTGTCAACGCTCTTAATGACACCGACAGCAACCGTCTGCCTCATGTCACGCACAGCAAAACGACCTGGAAACAGACAAGACATCAGTCCGGTGTTAACGCATTAGGAATGCCATGCTAAAATTAAACCCACAAGCATAGGTTAGAAAACTTACCCAGTGGTGGGTACTGGGAGAAGCTCTCGACACACATGGGCTTGCCAGGAACCATCTCAACAATGGCAGCATCTCCAGACTTCAGGTTCTTGGGGTTGTCCTCAAGCTTCTTGCCAGAACGACGGTCAATCTTCTCCTTGAGCTCATTAAACCTGCAAGCAATATGAGCGGTGTGACAGTCCAGGACAGGGGCATAGCCAGCAGAGATCTGACCAGGGTGGTTCAGGATGATGACCTATACCACAAAGTGACTGTTAGTCTAGACAAGAGGAGGAAAAAAGGCAGATCTCAAAATAGGAACATTTCCGTAGTCTAACCTGAGCAAGGAAAGTGGCAGCTGCCTGGGGTGGGTCGTTCTTGCTGTCTCCAGCAACATTACCACGGCGAATGTCTTTCACAGACACGTTCTTCACGTTGAAACCAACATTGTCACCAGGTGATGCCTCAGGGAGGGACTCGTGATGCATTTCAACAGATTTCACCTCAGTGGTCACATTAACTGGGGCAAAGGTCACAACCATGCCAGGCTTCAGAAGACCAGTCTCCACACGGCCCACGGGCACAGTTCCAATACCTAAACACATTTAAAAAAATAAGTGACCTCACTTATGATGGAGAGACGAAATCACATGCCTGACAAGTTTTTTTTTTTTTTTTTTAAATAATAATAAAGACAAACCTCCAATTTTGTAGACGTCCTGCAGGGGCAGACGGAGAGGCTTGTCTGTGGGGCGGGAAGGGGGCAGGATAGCATCCAGAGCATCCAAGAGGGTAGTTCCACTGGCACCTCCCTCCTTGCGCTCAATCTTCCATCCCTTGAACCATGGCATCTGCAAGAAAGGGAGGACAAATTAGTCAAAATCAACCATTAAGTAATGACCATCAGAAGAATACCAGGTTTAACAACTCACGTTTGAGCTGGCTTCCAGCATGTTGTCTCCGTGCCACCCAGAGATTGGGACGAAAGCAACGGCGGCAGGGTTGTAGCCAATCTTCTTGATGTAAGCGCTCACTTCCTTGGTGATTTCCTCAAAGCGAGCCTGGCTGTATGGGGGTTCGGTGGAGTCCATCTTGTTGACTCCAACGATAAGCTGCTTCACTCCCAGGGTGAAGGCCAGGAGGGCGTGCTCACGGGTCTGTCCGTTCTTAGAGATACCAGCCTCAAACTCACCCACACCAGCAGCAACAATCAGCACAGCACAGTCAGCCTGAAAACAGAATGAAAAATTAATCCAAAGAGGGGGGGGGGGGGAGTTTAAAATTAAATTAAAGAAAAAACAGGGTACATACCTGTGAAGTACCAGTGATCATGTTCTTGATGAAGTCTCTGTGTCCAGGGGCATCAATGATGGTGATGTAGTACTTGCTGGTCTCAAACTTCCACAGGGCAATATCAATGGTGATACCACGCTCACGTTCAGCCTTCAGCTTGTCCAGCACCCAGGCATACTTGAAGGAGCCCTTTCCCATCTAACAAAAAAAAAAAGGGGAAAATGAAAAACCATCAACACCTGTATTATGCACTTTTAAGAGGAGGGTGTCCAAAAAAAAAAAAAAAGAAAAAGTTCACACAATAAAGGGGTTCACAAGCAGTAGTGGGCGCTATTACGAGAGTATTGCGTCATCGGGCTCGTTTAAGCCACACCCACTTCCACACCCTGCCGGCTCAAACCCACTAACGCGTGCTTCGGGCGCCATCTTGGCTCAAGTGACTCAGAACTTAAAATCCACGTAAAATTTAAAAAACGCTCACCTCAGAGGCTTCCTTCTCGAACTTCTCGATGGTTCTCTTGTCGATGCCGCCGCATTTGTAGATCAGATGGCCGGTGGTGGTGGACTTTCCGGAGTCGACGTGGCCGATAACCACGATGTTAATGTGGGTCTTTTCCTTTCCCATGATTCCTTACGTTCCTGACAAACATCACACGTTATTCGTTATTATCTCGGATTAACACGAGATATACTCAGACATGATTAAAGTACCAGCGTGCAGGTGTGTGGATGGGATCAGGAGCCTGGGGCCTGCTCTCTGCTCTGTAGGCCGGTCAACGACACGTGTTTAGGGCCACGTAGGATTAAAGACGAGGGAGGGGGGTTTCAATTTAAAAAAAAAGGAGGAAACACAACCATAGAGAAACCGTCCATAATCTGTTTTTAAACCTGCTCGAGCAATAAGACCGTACTGATGTGAAACACCCAGCCAGGCCTGAGACTCCTGACTGAGGCAGAGCCTTTGTTCTGAAGCCGGTTAAGATTCAAATCACACATTTGAATAAATACCTGTACAGGGGTTTCTAATAGTAAAATATTTACACGAGAAAAAGACACCACACATCAGCTTTTTGAAGAAAAAAAAGTCACCTCAACAAACTTATTCAACATTCCAGCACTCCCAGCTTTATGTCCGTAATAGGGTATATTACAACACAAGGGGAATAGAAAACCCACCCGTACACGCCATTGTTTGTTTCTCCAATTTATTATCATGATTTTGTTATTCTTTTTAAGAAATTGACATTTTTAAAAGCACGAAAGGCCACTTACCAATGATGGGCGATTAGTTCGCAGCAGCTGCTCCCCTTTACCAGGTTAACAGAAAGAGACCGAAAAATGCCTTGGACGCGGAATTTATATGCAAGTAGGCGGTCGAGTTTCTTGCCCTCCTCCCGCATTGAACCGCAAATCACGCGCATTTCACTGCAAAAGCTCCCCGCCTAGGTTCCGTGACGTCATCACTGTGCATCACGGATTCCAGGCTTCTACTGATCCACTGATGCCTAAAACATTTAAAAAGTTTACTCTCTCTCTCTCTCTCTCTCTCTCTCTCTCTCTCTCTTTCTATATATATATATATATATATATATGTGTGTGTGTGTGTGTGTGTGTGTGTGTGTGTGTGTGTGTGTGTGTGAA
>JAQMYF010000001.1:44355414-44378696 GCA_030014195.1 Neosilurus mollespiculum
TGACCTCTGTCATTGCCAACAAAGGGTATATAACAAAGTATTGAGATTAACTTTTGTTATTGACCAAATACTTATTTCCAACCATAATTTGCAAATAAATTCTTTAAAAATCAGACAATATGATTTTCTGGATTTTTTTTCCCTCATTGTCTCTCATAGTTGAGGTAAACCTATGATGAAAATTGGAGACCTCTCTCATCTTTTAATTGGGAGAACTTGCTGACTAAATTGGTGGCTGACTAAATACTTTTTGCCCCACTGTAAAAATACACCATGACAGAGTGTGGTTTCGATGTGTAACAATGCACAAGGGAAGTAAGGGCTACTGGAGCACAAACTGCTGAACCTGGTAATACTAAATATGAGAGGTCAGAACACATACTGCATTGTGGCTTGAAGTGTATAGGGTGGCAGCCCAGTCAGGTGGTAATAATGTTAAGGCTGATTGGTGTATTTATTTATTTATTTATTTTCTTGCTTGATTTTTTACTTTGCTATACTGTATTAATCCCACAAGGGAAATTATTGTCTCTGCATTTAAGCCATCCAAAGTGAGCACACACACACGTAAACAGTGAGCACACACACACACACACACTGGAGAAGTGGGCTGCCACACACTTTGCGGTGCCTGGAGAGCAGCTGGGAGTTAGGTGCCATGCTCAAAGGCACTTCAGCCATGAAGGTGGAGGAAAGGAAGGAAGAGGACACTATCCAATCACTACACATTTGTCCTGCTGGTTCGGGATTCAAACCAGTGACCTTTCGGTCCCAAAGCCACTTCTCTCATCATTGGGCTATAGCTGCCTAATATATACACTGTATATAAAATGTGAAATAATGTGGTTAGTGGAGGAAAGGAGGAAAGCAAGCAATATGTACAAATGTTTCTTTTTACCATACCTCTACATTTTGGACTTAACATGTAAGAAGTCCTAACATAAGAGTAGCCACAGTTCTTGTCCAGCACTACTAAGAAAGAAGAACTTTCTTTTTAGTGGCAGGAAATACATAAAATAGAAAAATAGTTCCCAGAAGACATACACCACTGCAGTTAAAAACCCAGACCAATAAACATTAAAAAGAACAACCCCTAAAGGGACACACCCTAAAATCAGACACAACACTAGCAGCCAAGATCTTCAAATCAATTTCCAGTGACTAAGATCAGCTAATGCCACTAATAAACCCTGTAGCGTCAGATAATTAAAAACACACAAATGACTAAAAATTTATTCATTTTCTAAACCACTTATCCACTGCAGATTTAGGTGAAGCCAATTCAAGCTGGCTACGGGCAAGATGTTGTGTATGCCTAAATATGTATATTCGTACCCTACCTGGCCCAAAAAAAATGTTCTTCACTCTAATATTATGTTGGGTCGCCTTAAGCCTTGATTACAGCATGTAATCTCCATGGCACTTGTACTTCAGTTGGTCAGGTCGAGGCTCAGCAACATAATGTGGCAATAAAATGAAGTCAGCGGATGAGCTGAATGTACTGAATGTACTGAATGATCAGGTTATCACATCTGTGGACCATTATTCCCTGATGGCACAGATAAAAACAGTGTGGCTTGAATAGTGAAAAAGTGGTTCAGTGAGCATGAGGATTCATTTTCACACATGAACTGACACCACTGAACTTAACCCTATTGAAAGTCTTTGGAGTGTTCTGGCAAAGGAAGACTTTATGGAGTGGTTCAGTATTTCCATCATCCATTTAAGATCAAGAAAAATAAACCCAAGTCTGGATGCTGCTTAAGTCTGTCGAAACCGTGCCATGGTGATTACGCGCTGCAATCAAGGCTAAAGGTGGTCCAACAAAATAGAGTGTGCAGTGTACAATTTACCATTTTACCATTCCATACCAATTCAGGATGAAATCTAATCCCTTAATTAATTAAATACCATAATCCACAGATGCAATCCCAATGTAAAAAAAATCTTCAAGAGAAATATAATACATATAAACCTTTACAAGAAACCAACCTGTAAGTTGTTCTGCTCGTTGTTGTAGCAGTGGTGATTCTTCATAGTCCTGATCCTCCTCAGAGTTAATACTCCAGCTTTCATAATGGGCCATGATAAATATTTAAGTGCAACAATTTTAAGATGTGTTCATCAAGTCCGAGTGTCAACAACACCTGCATAAAAAAAGCACCCAAGATAAATAACCTATAATTGAACTCTGAACTTCAGAAAAATCTTTAGGAATTTTCAAGTAGGCAGAAACATAAATACAGATCAGTAGTTCAGAGAAAACAGTGTATTTTTAATTGATTTCCAATTTTATACCTTACAAAACACAGATCCGGCAGGCTGAGGTATACTGTGGCTAGCTGCTGATCCAAACTGCTTTCATAGCTTTGCTCAGGGCTTGCTTAGGCACACAGTCCTGTATGGGGAAGAAGAACTTGTGACTGATATTATGACATAAGTAATCCTAATGTATTCCTTCATAGGGCCCAGTTTCTGTACAACTGTAACTGCGACACTCACTCCTATGGTTATGACCTGTGAAATCGCATGACTGCATAATGTGACCAACTGATGCTCCTCAGGAATTAGGACTCTGGACAGGTTGGCTAACTTATATCTTAAAAGTTGTAACAGTTGCTGTCATTCACTAATATTTATATTAAAAATAATGTAAAAAAATCGATGCACATGTGAATCGCAATTCTTATTTATTAGCATTCTGGATCGATCCAAATTTTCAAGGATCGATGTTTAAAACATGTTTTTTCGAATATTTCCAACCTTACTCACAGCGCATACCGTTTTTCCAGACAGGGCCTCCGTCGTGAATTGTTCCAGTAAGTGGCGGGTCCAGAACTAGCTTTTAGCCTAGCTTTGACATGGATGAGGAAAAAGAAATACAGCTAGCACAGTCTTCACTGAAGGCAAATGTTTGGGTGCACTTTGGATTTTACAATTTTCCGGGTAAGAAAGAGCTTGACATGACATATGCAGTGTGCAAAATCTGCAAAATAAAAGTCAAGTATTTTGGGAACACTTCAAATCCCCGAGCCCACATCTTACGCCATCACCGGAGCTAAAAGAACTGGAGCAGCAGCACGACCAACTCCTGACCAACGCACCTCCATCACTTCACTAAACTCCCAACCAACTCTGAACGAGCAAAGCGGATCAGTACATCTACAAAACCAGCTGTCTAGTAAAATAATTTCTTTCTTTCTTATAGAAGAGTTGTTCCTAGCTTATGGAAGAATGTAGTTACTCGTGAAATTGGCACCCTTTGTTTGTAATGGCTATGAATCAAAAATCGGTTTGAATCGAGAACCGATTCTGAATCGAATTGTCACCCCAAAAATCAAAATCTAATTGAACCGCGAGTTGTTGTTAGATTCACATCCCTAATTTATATACTACCTGTTGTTGTTTTTTAATGATGTAATGGTAATTTGATGGGAAATTCTTTTGCAGTTTTTTGCAATTTTCATCCCCATGGTAACTTGAACTGCTAACAAGAGACACTGCACACAATCCCGGTTTGCATGTTTTGATATATAATTTGCAGGGGGTTTCCCAATGCTGCAAGCTGCATTAATCCACTTCCCCTGCTGCCTGTTGGTAGGAAAATATAATTATTTATTTACACTGAACATTCAGTAGGATTTCTTAATTTGGTGTAATATTTTAAATAATTTAGATGAGACATATGATACAAATATTCACAATGCACTAAACTTTTTCATATAAACACACCAAGCCCTTATTCATGCAGTTATCACAAACATGTTGCAGTAGCGGCACAGTGGTGTAGCGGTTGCCACATTCGCCTCACAGCAAGAAGCTCCTGGGTTCGAGTGCCAGGCTTGGGTGTTTCTGTGTGGAGTTTGCCTGTTCTGCAGTTTCCTCGGGGTACAGTCCTAAAACTTGCATATCAGGTTAACCGGCTGTTACAAATTGCCCTGCCATCGTTTCTTACGGGTGTACCCCATTTTCGCTCAGTGTTAGGCTCTGGCCTCCTCATGACCCTAATAGGATTAAGCAATTCAGCAAATAAGTGAGTAAAATATTGAAGCAGTACGAAGCAAAAAAAACCCCAACAACTGTGCAGACATGGGCCAGCAGCTTTGTGTACTCTTCCATCAGTCATCATGAGGGAAAATATGACCTGTTGTTTTGATAGTGGCTTCTGAGTTGGTGCCAGGCAGTCTGAGTATTTCTACATCTTACCTGCTTTTCTCACACAACAGTCAACTCAGAACAGTGCAATAATGAAAAAACATCAGTTCTGCAAAAGAAAACACTTTGTTGATGAGAGAGCTGAAAAAAAGGCTACAGTACATTTGTGGTAAGCAGAAAGGCTCTTCACAACACATGAACCTTCAAGCATATGATCTACAGCAGCAGAAGACCACAACAGGTTTCACTTCTGTCGGCCAAGAGAAGAAAGCTGAGGGTGCAGTGGGCACAAGATCACCAAAAGCTGACACATGAAGACTGCAAAAACTGGTCTGATGAATCCTGATTTCCACAGACGGTATAGGCAGAATTTGGCATCACTGGCCTGAATCCATAGACCCATCCTGCCTAGTTGTGTCAACAGCTCTAGGTGGTGGAGGTGGTGTAATGATGTGGGGAATGTTTTCTTAGCAAAATTTGGACCAATCAATCATTTCCTGAATGCCACAGTCTATTTGATTACTGCTGCATTGCTTCACCCCGTCAGGGCTATCAGCTTTTGGCTGCTTCCAACATGATGAATCACCAAATCAAAGAGCAGAGATGAGTGGTTTCATCAAAAATCTGTTGGAATTTTGTGATGAGATCAAATCAACATGGAGCGGAATCTTAACTAAATGTTTATTCATCATGAAGAACTCACTTTCTGCTTTGAGAGAAATGGAAGTTCCACCTAGTTTTAGTGTACTGTTTGTCGTTAATAAATTGCTCAGTGAATGTATTATTACAGCGTTATGCACGTGGTGCTCGATGTTTGTATATACACTGCCCAGCCAAAAAAGAAAGCTGCACACTGTAATATTTTTTTGGAGTGCCTTTTATCCTTGATCACAGCATGTAATCTCTATGGCATTGTTGCTCCTGTTGGTCAGGTTTAGGCTCAGCAACATTAACGTGGCAATAAAATGAAGTCAGCTGATGAGCTGAATGTACTGAATGAGCAGGTTATCACATCAACGGACTTTTACTTCCCTGACGGCACGAATATAAAATGGAGACTTAAATAATGACAGAGAGGTTCAGGGAGCATGAGGGATCATTCTCACATATGTTTTGGCACCCCAGAGTCCTGACCTTAACCTTACTGAAAGTTTTCGGGATGTGCTGGAGAAGACTTCATGGAGTGGTTCAGTTTTTTCCCTCATCAGTTCAAGACGTCGGTGAGAAATGAACCCAATACTGGATGGAAATAAATGTTATGTTGCTTCAGTTTGTTGAAACAATGGTATGACGTGCTGAGGATAAAGGTGGAACAACATATTCGTGTGTGCGACTTTTTATTTGACTGGGCAGTAAATAAAATGATCACCAAACACCCCCTCCAAAACAACAACAAACAAACAAACAACAACAACAACAACAAAAAAAAACCCATACCAGACAAAACCATATGATAAAAATCACAATCTGATATTTTAAATGATTTGTGTAATGGTATAAAGTGTGGAAATCGACAGAAGAAAAGATATTTGTCTTTTTCTTACCATTAAGAGTAAACGTTTAGTAATATGATGCTGGTACTGAAGCGTCTGTGTTTTCTTATTCTTGGGTACATTATACTGCAGAGGTTCGGTTCGGTATCATGTTTTTCTTCTTGTTGGAAACAGACCGCATAAGTTCATTCCCGCAACTCTCCAGGTTTCCGCGACACTGGTAAACAACACAGTGCAAGGTCCTCAACCAGGAGTGAGTGTTCAATCTACGCAGGCGCACATAGTCACGTGACTGGAGAAACCGGAAGCGACTTGAACGACTGACAACACTGTCCCCTAATACATCTGGATTGACCGGACGCTATTATTTTAGGGTTGCATTTTTGAAACATGATCTAAAGAGTCGATGTTTCCCAGAAACAAGGCGAAGGAAGACGGGTTTTTTTCAGTAGTCATATGATTCATTAATCACTTCAGGAAGTGAATCAGTAAGTATAGGTTATTTTTTTAATAATAATTTTGCAGCTTTGCATTATCATGCAACTTTAATAATTGTAAATCTCGCTCAGTTAGAGTATTCATCTCACCCATAAATGAATGAAAAGGAAATAAACCTTGAGGAATAATAATAATAATAATAATAAATCCTTAGTGCAGTACTTAAAACCAAACAAAAAACTCCATGGCGATGAATGACGTCATTTGAATATTGTGCCCTTATTTGTAGCTGGAACTAAACATTTCAGTGTCTCTTTCTCCTTTATTCTGTAGCATTTCCTTCATGAGCAGTCACATGCTTTGATCTCTGTAACCTGCTCAGTTGTTGTGTGTTATTGTGCAGACTAACCATGGCATCAGTGCTGTTGCTTGGATCACTGCTTTTACTCTTAGGAGCAGTTCAGGGGTCCAATAACTCCATCCCTCTGGTCATATGGCATGGAATGGGTAAGACTACTACTGTGTCCAGTTTTGACTAATATTAACCAGGACCATGATTAGCTATTATATTTATTAAGTATTTTATAAGGTGCGAATTCATATAGTAACAGAATGCATTAATATCTCGTCTTACAGTAAAGTGTAATGTGTTATTAGCGGAATGCATTATTATACAGGAATAAACAATTATACATTAACGTTATACATTGTTTCACCACAAGCAATGCAGCTAAGTCATGCATTCTTATTTGTTTGAATGTTGTTCGCATGGGTTTCATCTGGGTTCTCTGGTTTTCTCCTTCGGTCCAAAAGCTTGCAGCTTGGTGGATTTGTGAAGGTAACGTCACCCAAGGTGTAAGAGAGTGTGTGAATAGTGCCCTGTGACACTCCTGGAGATATAGACTTAGAATACCTTACAACGCAATGAAGATTTTCTGAAGATGATTGAATGAATAAATGATCTAAAATTAAGACAATCATGGGGAAATGAAAGGTGTCACATTGGCAGGATAGGAATAAAAGTGAGGTAGAAAATAAATAAATTAATAGCTATAAATATGTCAAAAGCATGGTCAAATTGAAACCTCCCAAAGAGCAAACTGCCCATGGATGTATAGATGGATGTACAAGCCATGAAAAATGAAGATGATTGTTTCTTATGTATGGTGCTCCGCACAGGATCGAGCTGCACTAATTCCATTAATAAGTGAGTTAACTGAAACACCTTTGAAAATGTATCCACTCTTTCAAAACTAATCAAAACATTGCAATTAAATAAGCGTATCATCAAAGCTTTATTAGCAAATTTAACAAGTATTAAGCTAATCATTATAAAATAATGAAGTGTGCAATAATAACATCATAATGCAACAAAAATAAAGCAGAGCATGTATGAATATGAAATAACTGTTAAAAAAACACTGTTGCCCTGGTTTGGACCAGGCTAGCTATACAGAATAAATCTCCATATTTATTCATGTCCCTCTGCTTTCCTGAAAGAAATTCAAGGCTAAATTTAGTCAGTATCCAGATTTCATGAAATAGCCCTGTGGCATACTGAATATTTTCCATTTTGTTTGTACAGGTGATAACTGCTGCAACCCTCTGAGCATGGGTGCTATAAAGAAAATGGTGGAAGAGCAACTGCCTGGTATATACGTCCTGTCCCTGATGATTGGAAAGACTATAGCAGAGGTATTCAAGTTAAATGTGATGATAAATTTAATGTCTTTGTTTTTGCTGCCTAAATTTTGTTTGTTTTTTAATTATTATTATTATTTTTTTCTTTTTCTTTTTCATTTTTAAACTATGGAGTTTTTATTTTGTTATTTTACTCATTAATCTGTATTTCAGGACACCGAAAGTGGATTTTTCAAGGATGTTAATGAGCAAGTGGCCTTTGCATGCGATAAAATAGCACAGGACCCAAAACTGAAGGAAGGATACAATGCAATGGGCTTCTCTCAAGGTGCACAGTTTCTGTAAGTACTGTGATACTGGAGTCAGTTCTGGTTGATCTCTCCTGCGAGGAAAACTCAGATTTCTTTTTTTTGTGTGTGTGCTGTTCTAATAATCAGACGTGCTGTGGCTCAGAGATGCCCTTACCCTCCGATGAAGACGCTCATCTCAGTTGGTGGACAGCATCAAGGTAGTGAAATAACTAACTAATAACAACAGGAAACGTACAAGTATTTGATATTCTAATTAATATTCACTAGTTTGCTGAATCAGCTCAATCTATACTGTATATAAAATGTAATGGAGATATAAGATGAACTCTCATTGTGGAAATCTGTCAAACTATCAAATAAATTTAGTTAAGTTTAATCTGTATCACATTTCCAATTGTTATGTGTTTTAATACTGACATGACTCTGTAACTTGCTCAGGTTTCATCATCATTTCCTTTTTTTGTTTTTACTGGGTTTTTTTGTTCTGCTTTTCTACACAGGGGTTTATGGTTTGCCACGATGCCCTGGTGAGAGTTCTCATATTTGTGACTGGATCCGGAAGGCCCTGGATTCTGGGGCCTACACAGACCTTGTGCAGAAACAGTGAGATTGATTTTTTTTTTACTTTTGTAGTGCTATCAGTTGAAGAGATAGTCGTTGATGATTGTTGGCCATGGAAATTTTAACCAAAAGTGTGGTTAAAATATCAAGTCTGATTGGTTAGATGGTGCTGATTTATTTTCTTTAGCAGAGGCTCGGACAGTAGTGCTGACTGTATTTCAAAAATACCAGGTTTATAATATTGCTCTTGTTCTTATACGTTATAATTTCTGTAGTAGCGACATGTATGCTTGATGATTTATACTGTTTGCCTAATAATGAACAGTTTAAAAAATATTACACTATATTTTATTTTACTATATATTATATTATTATACTGGTCTACAGTCAAAATGCTTCTGAAAGAAATATAGTCAAACTTAACTAATTTTGGGGCCGCTGGGAATGAAAATGATGTTTAAAATTGTCTTTAGTTTTTTAGATAACATTTAAGTTTGGAATCTCCACTGTTAATGCCTTCTAATGGCCAGCACATTTTTGATCTCTGAAAAGACTTTGTGATGGTGGTCTTCGTACATTGCAGTTTCTCTGTAACTAGCCAAGTCATGCTTTTTTATGTATTAGCTATTAGTGAATGAAAAACAATGACGAGTGAACAACTGCAGTAATATTACTGATAACAGGAACTAATCTACATATGTTGTACAACATGAAATGCAACAATAATTGCATGATTTCCATCCATCCATCCGTTTGCCAAAGCACTTTATAATACAAGGGTCACAGGGAGGCTGTACCTATCTCAGCCAACTCCAGGCAAAGGCGAGGAAATAATACACTTTGAAATGGTCATGCATTACACCACCATATTGATGATAACTTTCCTGTAACAGCTCTCCTTAATGTTTTATACCTCACTTAACAATGCATATTCTTTTCCTTTAGCTTGGTGCAGGCGCAGTACTGGCACGATCCAATCAACAATGACTTGTACAAACAGCATAGCCTGTTTCTGGCTGATATAAATCAAGAGCGGGTATGTCTAGGTTATACCTTAAGAATTGCTAAGGATTTTTAATTTTTTTACTATTTTTATTAAGTGGAATTCAAAAGATCATTAATTACATTAATTAATTAGTATATTTACGTTATAATTTGCATGTTCTCGGTTCATGTTCTGATACATGAGTGAAAAACATATCTGAGCATGTTCGTACCTCATCGCCTTTTCTTATAGGTGATGAATGAGACCTACAAGAAGAACCTCATGACTTTGGAGAAGTTTGTAATGGTTAAATTTCTACGAGACACCATTGTGGACCCTGTGGTATCAGAGGTAATAAAAGATCAGGCATTCAAAACTATTTATTTATTAAATGCTCCATAGTTGCAAAATAAGTTTCCTAACTTTACGTCCTCTCTCAGTGGTTTGGCTTCTTCAAAACTGGTCAGGCTGAGGAGACCGAGACTTTGCAGGAAAGTGCCTTATATAAAGAGGTAAGCATTGCACAGATATCCCTCTTCTGGGTAAATAATAATTTTAACACTTCTGACAATTTCCTATATTTTAAAATAATTATTTAAAAAAATAAAAAAATTCAAGCAGAAATAGGATAGAGACCCATTGTTCCTTAGCTTCTATTGTACTACATGTTTTGCAAGTGAAATTTCAAGCCTAGAAGCTACTAGTGTGTCTTGTGATGTCTCATAGGATCGCCTGGGACTGGCAGAGATGGATAAGGCAGGAAAACTGGTGTTTCTTTCCAGTGATGGTGATCATTTACAGTTTACTCAAGAATGGTTCAATGCCAAGTTAATCCCCTATTTGAAATAATCCCACATCTGTACGTACTGATGTACATATCAGTTTAGTAACAAAAATACAGAGCCAATGTGCTCCCATACTCTATTGCTGGACTACTAACAACAGATTGTCTACTAACTATAAATCAGCTCGACTTCACTGCACTGATGTTTTACTGCATTAAGATGACCAAATTTAAAGTTAAATTAGATTCACCTGAACCCCAACCTGAATTCATAATGTTTACAAATAAAAGTATTAAAATTTAGTAGAATATATTGTACCTTGTGTTCTCATGGAAATCATAAACGTATACAAGTCTTATGTAATCAAATTCAATTTTGGCCAATCAGAACATAACACAAAGGTTTTTAATTTTCAAAAAGAAGAAAGACTTTTAACCTGGAAACTTTACAAGGAAAAAAAACAGCTTAAAAATGATATGGCTTCAGATCTCAGCTAAGTTACTGTGCTTTTTTTTAATGTTGGCATAATGTTACCATTTTATTATTTTTATTATAAATCCACTGAGTTTTTACTGTTTCTTTTGTTTTTTTTACATACAGATGTGTTTTTACGTACTTTTCGTTTTACAGTTGATTTCAGAGTGGGCACATTTAATTCTTTAATATTTTCAGTGAGAATGTTCAGCAACTTTAAATTATTAATTTCTGTTTTTAAGTTTCGTAAAATAGACTTTTTCAGTTATGGTGTAGCTACTTTAAAAAACTGATATATTTTATGTAGCTATCAGATTCCAGTAGAAATGTGCATTTTTAAGTCAAGGCAATTCAGTAAAAAAAAAAACGAAAAAAAAAAACAAAAAACTGAATTTTAAAATTCTCAACTGTTTGTTTTTTTTGTTTTTTTAATTATTATTATTATTTTTTGATGCTCCGAGGATATATAATTACCCAAACTGTCTGTAATGAATTCCTTTTTTGATTTAAATCCTGAAAGAAAAGCCATTTCCTCACACTGTGCTAGTGTTCAATTTAAATGTTGTGTTCTTTGCTGTATACGCTGTTCATCAACTTTGGCTTTGGGAAACGCACTATGTAAAAGTTCATTTGATGATGATAATGCCGGCACACTAATTAATAAAAGATCACTGTATTGGAGTTTTAATATACTGTAATATTTATTTTCAGGTGGCTTTGCTCCCTAAGCAGGCACAGAAATAGTGAGATGGGGTTTGAGAGCCCAAAGTCATAGGACCAAGAAATCTTCACTCTAAATGTGTTTCTCACACTATGACTAATAGTAATAAGGTTCATCACATCTGGGGATGAAGGCAGTGTGTATGTACACTTTAGTTGTGGTCAGGCCACATAACAATAGCTTTTTTTTTTTAGTTCCACTAGAATAATGCTTGTATAGCACAGGTCTAATCTCTGTTCTCTTTTACAAAGTACAAGGGACTTTCACGTATGACTTTTGTTGTAGAGCTCTTTATTACCAGTAAATCCTCATTAAGAGCTGATAACTGAAGTCCACATTTAAGCATACTTCTGTTTCTGAAAACTACATTTAGAGCCTTTATGTCAGCAATCTGACCTCATTACTCCAAAATACAAACCAGAAAGTAACGACAACAAAGTAACATTCATTGCAACCATTTTAATGTTATCTTAACTCCAGTACTAATAATGAGCAAAATTAAAATTGCTGACAACCAAAAAAAAAAAAAAACTAATCAAAACAAAATCCTAACTAAAACACAATAAGTTGGCCTGAGTGTTAAGAAGAAAAGGCTTTTAAGAGAATTAAGTGAAATAACAGCAGATACATCTATTTCAAAAAAGTGTTTATTCTGACCATCAAAGGACATAATTCAATAAGGATAATTCAGGGAGTGGTAAATTTGATCATGCCGAAATCTACAGTCTCAAGAATATGCCCAAGAATTTTTAAAGGAAAAAAATTACTGTCCTTACTGTACCACTAATTTTTTCTCATGGAATGTTAATTTATAGTGCTAATTTACAGTGCTTTAGAGAATGTGCTCTGCATGCCAGGATACAGTATGTTTTATTTATTTATTTTATGATCTTACTTTTGCTTCAGTTGTATGATAGTAAGAAAATACATCAATAAGCAGGAGTATTATCTATTACATTATCCAGCTAGTTGCCCAATACAACAAACCTTGGTATTAATTACTCCATAACATAAATAAAGTCACCATCAATGCCCAAGTGCTAGCATTGAGGTTTTTTTTTGGGGGGGGGGAATGTACGTGTGCTTTTGGACAGATTTGCATATATAAAACAGAAATCACTAGGACTCCTTCACTTCAACACAACTTCTACCCTTAATCATAAAAAGCAAATAAATGAAAGTACTCTAAAATCAGACAAAATAATTAATGAATATAAAGAATGTATGCATAATTTTGACTGTTCACATTTTATTTTCCTTGGAATGCTTGAAAACATCAAAAGAACTTGATTGTTGGCAACAAAGGAACCGCTATTGAACATCAAATGGAACAGAAAGTTTCACAATGCTGCGTAAAAGCAAACAGTCTTCTCAGTGGCTAAAGAAATGTTCAGCCACACTTCTGATTGGCCGATGGAGTATGGACATAACTAGCATTTCAGGTTCTTTTGTAATTGGCTGGTTGGTCAGTCAGTCAGGAAGGTATTGGCAAAAGGGGCGGAATATCATAGATGAGGTGTTTACCCTGCAATTTCTGTGGCTGTAGTGACCAGCTTTTTGCCATCCCACACAGTTTTGAATTGCTCAGGGACAGGGATCTCAGTCTGGAAGAAAAAACAAAACAAAACCCAATGTAATTTAAATATCACCACCACCTTGCACATTAGTATTTCCAGAGCATTACTCTTATTCATCACATAATTCATTTCATCACTCACAAAGTCTCCATCTTTGCCAGGCACCAGCACGTTCATCTCTGAGCTCTTGGCACTGACAATCTCACAAGACAGCGAGTCCTTACTCAGGTACACATGGCAACCATCAGTCTTATTGATGGAAATGGTTGGAACCTTGCTCAGAACCTGTATACACAAAAGACATTCAAATATACAAAAAAGGACAAAATGTAAAATCACGTAAAGGTTGTCAAATAGAAAAATTGAAATAATGTAGACTTAGCATTTAAGCACATTTCGGTTAACACTTGTATCTATACTGTCAGACATATTTCAGAACGTCTGACGATTCAATGATATCCACTGAGCTTTAAGCAACTAACTCTTAGTATGTACTATATGGGAGCACAAGAAAGGCAAACTAACATGAGGCTTTTATGGTTTCTTTTCACATTTTTACTCTCCCAAGTTTTGGGGTGGATAATGAATTATTTGCCAAAGATCAGGTGGATGTCATTGAATATTATATTCAGCAACATCCACTGTGCCTGAGGTGAATAATTTCACATGCCAAAAACTGCACAGTAAAATTAGATTTTAATAGTTTATTTAAAATAAATAAATAAATTATTAAATAAATGTAATCATTACAGAGGCAGATGAACTGCATGCACATACACAAGCATGTGTTTAAGAACAGTGTAACATATTTCTCTAAACCCAGTTCAGCATTTTAGTATAATATACTCAGAAACAAAAGAAAGAAAACTAAAGCAAGATATTTGCAGCTTATTTTTACATATTTTAACCATAACAGAGAGGATGCTCCTTAACCATATTAAAGATGTTATTCCTGCTGGTCTGGACAGCCTTTAGTTCACCTACAGGGAGAACCACTCTATGGAGGATGCTGTCTCACTATCACTCCACACATCAATGACCCACCTAAAGCACCCTAACACTTATCTCAGGATGCTATTCGTGAACTTCAGCTCAGCTTTTAACACTGTTCTCTCAGACAAGCTAGTACTGAAACTCCACAACCTGGGACTGTCAGCGTCACTGTGTTCCTGGATCTGAGACTTTCTCACCAACTGACCCCAGGTGGTAAGGATAGGGAACTCTACATCTTCCATCCTGATCCTGAACACTGAAACACAGCAGGGCTGTGTGCCCAGCTCGGCCCTCTTCAGCCTTTTCACACATGACTGTTCTGCTATCCACTCCACAAACACGCTTGTGAAGTTTGCGGACAACGCCAATGTGGTGGGTCTCATATCGGATAACGACGAGACCCACTACAGAGAGGAGCTCCAGCACCTGATCAACTGATGTTCAATGAAGAATCTCATTCTGAACACCAGCAACACCAAGGAGGTCATAGTGGACTACAGGAGGACCAGGAAGACAGAGCACACTCCTCTTTGCATTCATGGGGAGGCGGTGGAGCATGTGGACAGTATTAAGTTCTTGGGTGTCCACATTTCATTTGACCTTTCCTGGTCTTTCAACACCTCACACCTGGTGAAGAAGGCCCAACAACAGCTTTTCTTCCTCACGAAGTTAAAACGTACTGGACTCTGTCAGCTGCTCAAGAACTTCTACAGCGCTACAATAGAAAGCATACTCTGTCTCAGTGCAATGGTGTGGTACGGCAGCTGCTCTGCAAATCACAGAAAGGACTTGGCCCGGGTGGTGAGAACTGCTCAGGGGATCGTGCCTGCCATCTTCCAGATCTGGACACAATACATGCTGTCTGGGTCCAGAAGAAGACCAGCTGCATTGTGGTTGATCCCACCCACCTAAGAAATGGACTGTTTGTACCTCTGGATAAGCGGTACAGAAACATTAAGACCAGCACAAACAGACTCAAAAACAGCTTCTTCCCCAGAACTGTGAAAGCCATCACCCCTCCACCCCCCACTCCCTCGCAGTCACACTCACACATGCAACCTTCCTCCACAGCCACATATTCGCTCACTCACACACACACTCTCCCGACTCTCACAGACATTAGCGCTCTGTAAAAGTATATTGAATCCACAAACTATGACTGTCCTGCACTGCTGCACTTTACTTCATTTACATCCTGGTTTATATCCATTCTGCTGCTGCTATTTTTCTATCTATTTCATCTCATAATGCCTTCAATGTACATACTGTATATCCCAGTGCTTAGTTTTTATTCACAGGTGTTTAGAGTTTACATTTCTATTTAAAAGTAATTTTTTTTGTGTATTTAATTACTTGTGTTTATATTCTGCTCTTGACTGTGTTAATTGCAGTTAATGGCCTTGATTGTTCCTTTTAAAGCTGAGAGTCTCATAAAATTCCGTTGTGTGAACATAATGACAATAAAGACTCTTGAATCTTGAAAGGTGAGCTCTGAGCAGAAGTAAACACTGTGCAGCTATTGGTGTCTGTTTAGCATGAAGTGCTGTAAAATGTCCTGGATGCGTTGACTCTGGACTTAATAAAGCACAGTGGACCAAAGTCCTCTTTTCTGATGAAAGCAAATCTCATTTGGAAACCAAGGTCCCAGAGACTGGACTAAGAATGGAGAGGCACACAATCCAAGATGCTTGAAGTCCAGTGTGAAGTTTCAACAGTCTGGTTTGATTTGGGGAGCCATGTCATCTGCTGGTGTTGGTCCACTGAGCTTTATTAAGTCCTGAGTCAACGCAGCCGTCTACCAGGACATTTTAGTGAACTTCACGCTTCCTTCAGCAGACAAGCTTTATGGAGATGCTGACTTCATTTTCCAGCAGGACTTGGCACCTGCCCACACTGCCAAAAGTACCAAAACCTGGTTCAATGACTGTGGGATTACTGTGCTGGATTGGCCAGCACAGTCGCCTGACCTGAACCCCATAGAGAATCTATGGTGCACTGCCAAGAGAAATATAAGAGACCAAACAGTGCAGGAGCTGAAGGCCGCTATTGAAGCATCCTGGTCTTCCACAACACCTCAGAAGTGCCACAGGCTGATAGTATCCATTTCACGCAGCATCAAGGCATTAATTCATGCAGAAGGGGCGCATTTAAAATCCTTTTTTATTGATTTCATGTAATTTTCTAATTTTCTGAGATTTGGGGTTTGGTTGTAAGCCATAATCAAAAAAATATAACAAATAGGCTTGAAATATTTCACTTTGCATGTGGAGTCTATATAATATATTAGTTTCATCTTTTAAGTTAAATTAACTTTTACACGATATTAAAATCTTTCGGGTTTCACCTGTAGATTTATACTCACCTGGACTTTAATGTCCCTGCAGTTGATCACTTCCACAATACCCACAACATCATCAAAAACAAGGCCCAATTTCTTGCAGTTGTCTGTAGGGGAATTCACATGTTTAAAAGAACTAACAAAAAAGAAATGTAACTTGTGCTGCGCATTTTCAAGCAATTTCTTTCAAAACAAAGCATCCATCTGTATAAAGTGAAGGCAGTGCCTCATACATACCCACAGTGATGGAGTTAATCTTTCCCTTTATCTGCAGAGTGCTGTTGTTGCACTTGAAGGCATAAACCACCTGTTTGAGTTCTGTCTCACTGATCACAAGGTCCTTAGCATTTTCTTGGTTCTCCTGTTAATTACATTTAAAAGCCAACATAAATTGAGAAGATGGGATCATGGGGGAAGAAAAAAAAAAAAAAAAAAAGTACCTCATGGACAGCAATGTTATTTCAAAAGACTTCTCACTTACCACTCTCCATTTTTTGCCTTCCAGTTCCAGCACAGGAGGCAGAGTGCGGGCCGGGGTGGCAGTGGCAGTTGGCCGGGGAGAAGAGAAAGTTTTGGGTCCTGATTGCACAGGGCCTCCCGTAGTCCTCAGTTGAGGATTCTTGTGGGTCTTCTGGTCATCAGACACATGCTTTAGCCCTGAATGTGTATTAAACCAACACGAAGGTTAATGGTATAGCAAAAACCTGAACAACTGTATAAACTTAAACCACAAGTCTTTACCACAGTACTTTTATTACCAAATAAGAGAATTCTCTGTATAATAAACAAACTCCCTTAACGTCACTGTTACTATCGAGTTACTGTTCATATACAGCCCCCGGCAAACATTATGGAATCAACACACAGAAGATATTCAGTCTGTATTTTTACTTCATACTAAGTAAACAAAGCACAGATATGAGATATAATTACTGTTTATTAGGTGGACATTTTAGATTTAGGAAATACACCTCAAACAAATAAAGTTAAATTAATATAATTAGTGGGATAATTGATCCATTCCCGCCCCCAAGATTAATATGTAGAAAAATTATGGAATCGCTCAATGCTGAGGGGAGAAAAAAAAAAAAAAAAAAAAAATCATAGGATCACCTTGTAATTTACATTTCTTAAAGTAGAGGGTCATTCAGAGAGTGCAAGGAATCTCTGCCATGCAGCATGGATAAAGTAGCAAATACGTTCTATATGGGTTCCAGCTTTTAACTACCCCCATACCCCGAGCATGTCTATCGGCACTCCTTTCCAAGTTATGGGCGTTCAAAATATGACCTTGATTCTAAATGTTTAAGATCACTCCATGTAATGAAAGGTAAGTGTCCCAGTGTCCGAAATCGATCAGTATTTGGTATATAGTGAATTCACCATTTTGCAGTGCTGTCCAAATGTTCAATGAGAACTATATACTGCACTCGAATGTATCCCACAATGCATTGTGACAAGTAGTGTACAATCGATGGCCAATAACCAATCAATATAAGCAAACAGAAGGAAAATGTTTGCTTGTCCTATAAATATAAGTAATTCTGCATTTAACCTGCAAATGCAAAGGGAAGCAATCACGAAGTATTGATGAGGGTTTGGCCAAGGAGATAGTGTGGAACATTTGTCTGGTGCTGCTCTAATAAAAACATACAAAATAAACTGCCTAAAGAAAACAATGATATGGGCATAAATGTCCATGTTCATTTGTATCACCTGTCTTTGTTTAATTATCTGTTGAATGAGTTCATATTCGGTCAGGGTTTTTTTTTTAATTATTATTTTTCCCCCCATAATTTGGTCATATCCAATTTCCACCCTTCAAGTATACCCTTTCCCTATCACACAACCATAACCAACCAGGAAAGGGTGTTAGCACCCCCCGTGACATGCGATGCCTCAGCTTGCCTCTTTTCGAACTGCTGCGCATGCGTATTTGGGGGCAGCCTAACACACTCGGAGTGAAAACGCTATCTGCCCCCTCATATGAATGATCTCTCAGACACCCATGATTGGCTGGTGACTGCTGCGAGTGACAGGGAAGTGAGCATATGCCATCCCTCCCTCCCGTGAGAAAGCTTGGGCAATTAGCTCCCATGGACTCCCGTTTACGGATGACTGTGGCATCAATCCAGATTCGAACATGTGATCTCCGTGAAAGTCGTGCACCTTGTCGATGCGCCACTCGGGAGCCCATTCTGTCAGGCTTTTGAGGTCAGCTCCCAGTATTTATTTATCTTCAAGTTTGTCTCCCTACATGAGTTAGATTGTGTTTTTCATTTTTATTTTGTAGGAGTCTGAGCAGTTGTCTGATGATGATTCTCTATTTTTGTTAGTAATAATAATATTTTTTTAATTGCGGCCTGTCCTCATGCAAATCAGTGGTACTTAACAGCCAGTCAGCATCAACTCAGTAAAACAGCATATTGGGTTTCCTGTGATGGGCATGTGCAGACAACAGACAGGACACCCATCAACGACATATGCAATGACTACGGTGCTCCGCTTGCGCCGCTAAAAACTGGTCTATGACAAGGCTCCATACTGTAAAGCTGGTCTGCTCCCTTTATTTAAGAAAGTTGGAACTAGCTTGATGAACATTGGTTTTCATTGGAGAAATCCATGCCTCAAAGATTTCAGGCCCAAGGAGGAGCAAGAAAATACCAATTTCATGATTTTTTCCTCACCATCAAGTGATTCCATATTTTTTTCTCTTTTCATGTAAAATAAATTTGTTGCTATAATTGTGGCATGCACCATGACTAAAGTCACTTAAAGGTTTAAAAAAAATAATGATAATTTACCTCACCTAACCTCTGTAAAGCAGCTGTCACTGAGACAACCTCATATTTTTGTTCACAGCCATTATCATTAAAGCAAATCATCCAGAAAATTAACATCATTTATACGACAGAGAAAAGAGATTTTTATTGTCATTGTAATGAGTATTGGCTAAATTTTACCTCTAGTAATGTCAGCTCCCTTATTGAGGGAGGCAAAGAGAGCATTACGACTGGTGGCACCTGAATCACCACCTCCTGCCTTATCCAGATCAGCAACTGGAGGAGGGGGGCCAGGAGGAGGAGGAGCAGCTCCACCACGAGGAGCTGCAGAACCTCCAGATGCTGTGGCAATTGGACCCTGTAGACACAAAGCATTAAAAAAAACAAAATTTATAATTACTAAAAAAGTTATATAGCAAAATAAACCTTAATAACACTTTATAAACAAACAAAACTTGATTTTTTAAAAATTTAAACAAAAATAAACAATAATTATAATAATGGTTATAACAAAGACAGAACTATGACCACATCTCACACTCTTGCTCCAGGCCAGTCCAGTGGTGTGGTGTTGCTTTATGTATGCTTGCAGCTCAGTCCAGATTGACAAGTAGGCCTTGACCCAGTCCACATGAGTTTTGTCTCTAGAAATTAACATCCATAAGACAGTTATTAAATCATTATGAACACAATATGCAAAACAGGAAAGTCCCCTATAATTAAACAAGTAAATATAGCCAGTACAGAACTTACTTTTCTTTGTAATCCTTGAGCACACGGTTTGTGTAGAACATGGCAGCATCCTGCATTTCCTTGACATAAGGACCTGGCTTAGGAGCCTAAACAAATGAAATATGTCCAATAAGATTTCAAATGTTTGTGTTCAATATTCAGTTGCAGATTTAATTGGAAATAACAGTAAATGAAAAACATTTATGAAACCTATATTACAATTCCGCTATATTCTCATCTGTTCAGTCAAAACTCAAGACACAAATGCCTCAAACTACTAAACTGAAACACTGAGCCATTGTCAACAGATCGCAGAAAAAAAGCCACAGCATACAGTCTCACTGAACAATAAATTTTTTCTGCATGAATGAATGGATTATTTCAATCAAATGCCCACTGAGTTCTTGTAAAATGACCATTCCATGCAGACAGCACTTACCATGGCGACCCAGCCAAGGGCAGGCACACTTTCACTGACGGCCGAGAGGTGGTTGAAGAGTGGAGAGGAGCGGTTCTTCTCTCGGAATGATTGCACTTGACTAATCACTTGAGACACTGGAGCCAGCAGAGATGTGAGAACGGCCTAAGACCCCAACACATGGATAATAAATTAGTTTAATAACTTATTTTGATTTATGAACAATCAACTTGATCATAATTCTTACAAACTTTTTTTCGTATATAGTAGCGTGCAATGAAGATTATACAAAACCACTTTTGTCTAAAAGGGCTCCTAATAAAAAGTAGTACAAAATTACTTCTCTATAATTTTTTGGTGAAACTCGTTGTAGGCAATGAGAACCAAAAAAAAAAAAAAAAAAAATCATTCCAACAAGTATATTGAGGTAAAAGTATGACTAATAAACAAAAAAAATGAAAATTCCATTTTTTTCAGTAAAATTGAAAGGTGTCGCGAATTTAATTTTTTACTTTTGCATAGCATGAACTTCAAACCATATGGAACAGTTTAGCAAATGAAGAAATTTAAAAAAATACTTATACAACATAAAATGAAGATAAATCAGAAACCAAGTACTATTCAAGTATTTATTTCATGTAAAATTGGATCATATTGAGAATAAGTAAACAAACAACAATATATAGTAATAACAAAAATAACAGTCTCTTTATTGAGAAAAAAAAATTAATATTTAGTGTGGCCACCCTTTACTTTGATTACAGCATTTAACCTTTCAGGCATAGCCTTCACATATTTTTTAATTTTTTCACTTGCTAAACCGTTCCATATGGTTTGAAATTCATTCACGCTACACAAAAATAATTTGCATAGCAAGTCAAAAAAAATAAAACTTTTCAATCTTTCTGAAAAATTGGTATTTTCAGTGTTTTCTTTATTAGTTACACTTTTACCTCAATATATTTGTCGGAATGATTTTTTGGTTCTCATTGCCTACAATAACATTGTTCAATACATTTTCACCAAAAATTTATAGATCATTTTTTACTTCTTTTTATTAGGAGCCCTTTTAGACAAAAGTGGTGGTGTATAATCTTTACTGCACATTACTGTGCTTACATCAGAGGGTTTCTGGGAGCAGGAGGCAGTCTGCAGAAGCTGCCTCTGAAAAGTGAAAGCTTGCTTCAACATGTCAGCCTGCAAAAAAAATAAAATAAATCAGATTACAGAATACTGAGCATGGCACAAGAGAAACAACTGTAATTAACATGAATTGTCAGTTGGGGAGGTTGATCTGTAAGCAGTAATTTGCATACATGCTTCTGAACATCGCCGCCTATCTTCTGACTCAAGGTGACATATTCAGCAACAGGGCCTGAGATCAGGGCATCGAAGGCCTCAACATACACAGACACGGCTGCAGATAGAGAAAGGAGTATGACAATGTTAGATTATGAAAAAGGAACACCACATGCAATGTTTTTTATTCAAATTCATTCGTGCCTGTACAATCAAAAAACAGTCTGAGCTTGGCAGTCAGATGTATTGTCGATATGGTTTCCACTGGATCAGTGGTAAAGAATGAGACAATGTGTTTCATTTGCAGTACCTCCACCAACCGCAGCAGAGCCACCTGCGCCTCCAGGGCCCGAAATAACCTCCAAGCGGCCAACAGCGACCTCCAACCTCTGCACTAGACTCGCCAGCTCTGCCATGCCTTTCAGAGAGACACAGTGTCTGTTAGTGGTGATAACATTACCATTGGTGAAACAATTTATCTAAAAATCACTGAATAAATGTCATGAAGCGTACAGTCTATACAATATATTGTTTAAAAGAAAAAAGAAAATACACTGCATCCAAGAATACAAAGAAAAAGAGTAAAGCAAAATCTCACATAAGATCAACCCTACAGTGTCATCTACAACAAACACTGTACTGACAGGCACAGAATAATTGAGGGTGGATGTGTCGCAACTTGTCTCTCAGGGAGAAAAAAAATACAAACCTTACACTCGCAAAAGAACCAACTACTGCCAAACTACTCGAATCTGAATATAAAGTAACCTAACATTTTGGATGAACATAAAAGGAATAGAACATTTGAGAGAATAACGCCAGCATCCTTGCCTACTGTCCATATTTGCTTTTATCGCCATTATCATATTCATGCGTAAACCCAGCTCAGTCTTACACAAGAGAAACCTGATCCACCAATCCAAGTGTCTGACTCATTGTGTCCGCCTGAGTGCCTCGGCACAGGAAAATACAGGTAACCCAGGTGTGCCACCAACCCCCTGATTCTAATGAAGACTTGTACTAGTTTGTAGAGCAAACTTATAAAGAAGTTATATCCATTTCTGTTAAAATTATATTAACCAAGTAAATTCTGTATGCACACAAGCAAGAGAGGATTTACAATCTCCATGAGACTACAAGGCCTCGCTGACACGCAGCTTAACACAAATAAAGAAGAAAGAAAGAGAGAATTTGAATGTTAAAACAAATAACCTGCAGGCTTCCTTTTTTTTTTCCCCCATCCACACCTGTCCAAACAGCATAATCGAAAATTCAAAACGGTTTTCATGAAACTACAAGTTTAATACTTTGGACTCTATATAAGACTAACAATGTTGACATTGTATTATGCTCATTTTGACTCGGATGGTTCGAACGTGCAAGGAATTTACATGCGCCCACTGCAAAGCTTGAACACCACGAAGCTGCAGCACAAACACAAGCTAGTGATCATTTTCGTGGCTTTTAAATAAACTTGACATCCTGATAGTCAAAAAAAAAAAGTCAGCTTTTGTGAATCTCAGTAGAAACTTGTTATTTAGGGAATCCTGGCAGAAAATAACTGTGTGTGTATATATA
>JAQMYF010000001.1:44382191-44399328 GCA_030014195.1 Neosilurus mollespiculum
ACAGATATATATAGATATATATATATATATATATATATATATAAACAAGTCATGAAATATCAGTTTAAGCTGACCAGAGTTGTGGTGAAAAGTGTCTAGTTCACGACGCAAGAGTTCCAAATGAATTTTTCAGATGTTTATTTAGCCTTCAGTAAAAAAGTAGCAGACAATCATTCACACAAAAGAAGTTTTTCTGAGAGAAAAACCTTGGACCCCATCGACCAGTTCTACATTGGCTTATACAGTGTCCATTCCACTCTGATTGGTCTATCATGAAATCATGTCTCAACTTGACCTTGTCTTGATTGGTCCCTCATGACATCAGTCTCAACTTGACCTTTAAGTGTCTAGACTCGACGCCCTCCCATCGCTTAGGACGGACTTTGTTGCAATCTTCTGTGTTCAAGGACAGCGGAGCAATACTCGTACAGTGTGGAATGGCCGAAATAAAATAATCTTACACTCACTTCAGTGAATAAATTCCTCATACAATAGTCACATAAATCACAGTAATTAAATAGTGCAGTAAAGTAAATAGTCATACAATTGCTCTTCTATAGGTATAATCACCAACAATTTAAATATAGATTTAATTTGAGATGACTTCATTGGACAATTCTCCATTTCAGGATTACAAATGTCTTTAAATAAAGGAAATATGATCACTCATTCCAAAGATACTACGCTTTCTGTATTCATATTCATGTTGATGCTGTTAATAATCAGTAATTAATTCAAGTAAGTGATATGGAAGTCCAGCAATTTGCATTAGATTTATGAAGGACCAAATATATGACATTATGATTTATTTCAGACAGGTAGGCCATAGGCCTTCCACAGTTCATAGGTTCAAAACACACAGTGCCCCCAATGGCACCTGATACCCCTGATTTTTTCTTCACATTCCCCCCTCTGCAGCTTATATGCTGCATCACCTTCTTCCTAAGGCGTGATGTTTCTTCCGTACTCTGTAGCTTTGCACTAAGTGGAAGCACTTGTTGGGGTCCCCAGGGAGAGGTTTCTAGCACGTCGCCCGGGTCCCATTTCCCCCCCTCCGGTAGTTTTCTTCAACCCTCGAGTTCTCACTCTCATGGACCTAGACCTTACTAAACTACTGAACACAATTCAGATTTTATATTTATGAGGGAACAGCTAGTAATGTTAACAAAAATTGACAGATGATTACATGATTAATCTAATACCTAATTGAGCAATAAATAATTATGTGATATTAAAGAAATGCTTCAAAGGAAAACAGTAGACTAAGGTCAAGGACACTCACTTGGATGATACATCAATGAAGCCAAATGACCAAAAGGCAGCACCATCATTTTTCTTTTGAGCAAAATACTTACTTTGGGGCATACCTGCTTAGGCCCTTAAGGACATTGGTAATCTTCTTGTATTTCTTCTGGACTGTATTGGCCTGGAAATAGTTCCAGCATCCTCTGCCATTCCCTCTTGAGCAGCCAGTTAAAGCACCTTACAGCCTGAGCCATGGCTTGAAACAGCACCTCTTGGTCCTCAAAGCACTCAGCGGCTGTGTTACTACATTTTTGCGTGGCTGCTATTACTTCACTTAAGGCATGTCTGGTTTCACCCAATCAGTGTGCAGAACAGTCCCTCACCTATTCCAGGTGTCCAGCTGAAAACACCACTCAGGTCCTGCTGTGGATCCAAAACCATGATATATATCCCTGTAGGACTAAACACAGTGAGCCCTTGTGCCAATTTAGTCTAAGAATTAGGACATCCAATCATATGGTAATTCCTAATTTCCCACTCCCCTCTGTTCAATGACAGTTACACAATTGCACTTCAATTTTGATATTTTTCTCTTTAACAAAGGGGAAAAAAGGAAAGCAAATACATCTTTCATATTTTGTCCTGCCCTGTTAAGTCAAGTGCAGGAAAGTTCATACACACTCTAGTAATACTCTTTTTGTTCTCCTGCTCCTCTTATTGCCGTATACAATTTTAAAGGTAAGAGAAAAAGAAGAAAACTTATCGTTATAGAAAAAGAAACTTAATTATACTTAAAACTTCATGAATCTTAGGATACTCATTTTATTTGATTAGGAAGCAGTGCAGAGCACCTCAAATTTAGATTCATCTATAGCACTTTATTTATTTTTAAAAATCTTCTCTGTCTAAAGTGTTCTGTTGCTCATCTTACTGACCAGTCACAAATATGGCTTTTTCTTTGCAACTCCAGAAGTCATGTCTAAACTGTTGAGGTAGAGACTGAAGATTTGCGACCATTTTGAGTATATATCTGAACCCACATACCCATCCTCCAGGTACTCAACTAGCCTAAAGAAGGCCAAAGGTATTGCTCCTATAATCAGCACATTTTCAGCTATGTTGACCTGATTGCAAACAGCTTTTGTAATTAAACACCTTTTATAATGATACTGCCAAACAATGAAATTGTAGAATTATTTTATTTAAGATAATCCAGTTTCATCTGATTTAATCACATGGCATAGGGAATTCTTCACTAAAACATTGAATTTAAGTAATTACATAAACCTCTCAGTATTTTTTTCCCTGCTTTCACTGGTGTCTAAATTACCCATTCTTACAGCTGTAAGAACAGCATCAACAGATTCAGTGTATAAGGATAAAATATCACAGTTCTTTCAGTGTTTACTAGGTGGACACTGAATTCAAGTAGTCCAGTTAATATAAGTCAACACTAGAAAAACACAAGAACAGAGATGTGCCGAACACAAAAACATAACAGAAGCCTTTAGCAAAGACAAAGACATTCTTAATCTGATCAGTAAGCATAAACATCTTCCAGAAAGAAACCATTGAAAGCAGAGTAACAGGCAGATTTTTTGTAATAAAAATTGCACGATAATCATGTGACCAGTTAAAAGAAATTTTAAATTAGACAAGATGCACAATCCCCATGTATGATCACATGGTCTATATCTTGAGGTGAGTGCCAAACTCGGCTTTTGTTCTCCACTGTTTTTTGCATGAGCTTAGATGCAAAACAGAAGGTGAGGTCCATTGTTCGATCCAGTGTATTTTCTTCCATAATATAATTATGCCTTATGGTCCTCTCATAACTGCTACAAACCAAAGCAGATTGCAGACTTCACTGTTGTTTGCTGGTGATTAAAGTGTCAGATATACCCACCGCCCAAAAGGCCAGATAATCTGACATAATACATGCAGTAATTTCAGTAAAATAAATCTCTTACCACACAATCATACATGCAGTCATACAACTTGGCAAAGATTGGTGCAGTCTGCAATCTTGTTACGGGATTTTCAAGATACTGGTTAGATGGGTTAGGTCAGTGGTTTATCAAAGCTTGATGGGTGGAGAGGCTGTTAGACAGGCTCCAGATTGGGAAGGAGTGTCTCTCTCAGAGAGATACTTAGTTTTGCTCAAGTTTCAAGTCTTTTGAGCAGCCTTCATTTTACATATTTAGTATCTCCTTCTAAGATATATTCCCAATGACCCTGGGGGTGAATGGCTCTTCGCTTCAAATCTTTCTTGACAGAGAAAGCAGCAAAGGAGTGAATGCCCTAGTTACTCAATCAACCTGTCTTGTGGCTCAGATTGGGCAGAGATTCAGAGTGGGATGGCAGTTGAAGGGGCTACACTTCAGTCCCATTTCCCTTACATCCAACCATGAGGCTTCTAAGTGACATATTATCGTGGTTAAGGTCCATATCAGCAATGTTTAATCACTATAGAAACTCCTCCCTCTGTTTTTTGGTTCTGTGGGGCCCTTGGCCATTGCGCAACGAGCCGTTTTGTGGACGCAGCAGGTGACCACGCTCTCGGTCAGTCCAGGGGACACCTGCTTGTCCATCGTCACTGTCCAGGTCTGAATCTGAGTGCATGAGAGCAGATGAAGAGGGCACAGGTACGGCTTTCAGTCGGGCTAGTGGAGAGAAAATGAATATCTAATCATGACAATTATTTCTATATTGTAGAGTTTATTTTTTTGTAACCTTTCCTCTATCAGCTTTACCTGCTCTAGGTGGGTGCAGCTCCATGCTGTCTTGGTCTTCTCCCTCAAGCATTTTGTATCGACTTTTCCGTCTGACTTTTCCTTTGCGTCTACTCAAATCACGAAAGGAGACATTCACAGACACACAGACACACATCCATAATAATATGTGGATACAGTCTAGTAAAACAGCAAAAATAAAATAAAATAAAATATAATAAATCATATATAGATTTGCTTTTGGGTATAAAACTTGGCTTGTGAGTTTTTTTTCAGGTAATTTTTTCTCTGGAAATAAAATCCCAGATAGCCTAAGGGTTAGCTTATTATTATTATAATTATTAATGTCTATTACTTAATACATTTCAATATATTAAATTTGTCTAACAATAAGATTTTCAGGAAAAAAATAAGATTGGAGACCTTTTTTATTTTCTATTGACATAATAATACATGAACCAGACATGTAAGATCAAAATAATATTGGGTAGCCAATACTTTTAAACAGTATTCGATGCATGTATGTATATTGTGGCAATGAATTATGCACTTATCTATCTGAGACTTAAATGCTGATCAGTAATCATTTGTACTAATTAAACTAATCACTGGTATGAAGAACTGCTTTTCTGTAAGTAAGTGAACTTTGGAGTGTTTACTCTGACAAGGAAGTGTGCTGGATAGTGGACTTCAGCATGTATTGTCTGATGTGAAAGGGCGTTTACTGCGGGATTACGAGTTTATCTAACTGTCGTTGCAAATGATACATAATCTATTTGCCTGAATTAGTGAAGACAGATGAGTAGAGGTGTACTGTATGGATGTTCTTCTCTTTGAATGTAAAACTACAATAAATCTTCAGTTCCTTCCACAATGTACAAAGACAAAAATAAAATGAATATCAAGATATCTGTAAAAACACACCTATATGGAGTGCAATTTTCTTACGTTTCGGTGTAGTATATACTAAAACTCTGAATGAGCCTAAAAAGACAAGTTAGCTATACAGTGCTTATGCTCTGCTAGCGGAGTGCACAAAGCTCAACTGACCCGCACCTCTCATGGTTAAAATATGTAAAATTATTGATTTAATTTGCTTTTTATATTCCTGTGCAGTATATACTATAACAGTTATTCTTCTCAGGGTTAGTGGATGTTGCTGAATTGAATGGTCCCCTCAACGTTCTATTGCAGGTACTATCCACCTTGCCTTCTCCAAATAATTGGTAAGTATAATATGTTATATTAACAGTAAAATTTATTTCATAATAAATGTATCTCATTAGATAATCTTTCTTAAATGAGACCCCAACCAAAACTGCAACATCCTCAAACATCCTCATCTCAGTAGAAAAATGACAAGAATACAGCTTTCACTCCTTTATACTCATTACTTGCTGCTTATTAGCCTGTTGCTTGTTAAATGTACAGTAAAGATCCTCCTATTATCCTAAACCACCACAAACAACAGGGTTTCAAAGTTTGTTCTGAGTCAGAAGATGAAGCATAAATCAAGATCATCGTTATCCTGTCTTTTACCTGTAACAACAGCAGATGAGGCCCCATACAATGGTTGCAATGGCAGCCACTATCATGAACGATGCTATTGTCACATACAACACACTCCAATCTGAAAGAGATGAGAAATTAAACATGCAATATTTACAAAATATGATCTGTATCCATTTTATCCACTGCTATGATATTGCAATTATCTACATCTCCTTACCACAGTTGCTCTCTCCATCTCCCAGCTCGGTTCTGATGAAGTTTTCCATCCAGAAGGGGTGGCACACACAGCGACGGGTAAACGAGTCACACTCTCCATGACTGGAGCAGTTTAGCTGACAAACTGCACACACAATCCACAAGCACAGTAAAACATTTAAAGCCAGTGGTATGATGCCCTCACAAACGTGAGTTAATGGTGCCTGTAAAAGAGACTACTAACCAACTGTGTCCACACGCCGGGCTCTAAAGATGAGGAAGTCATTTTTCTGCTTGCGCAGTTTGTTACGAAGTCCTGTGGCAACACTGTGACCAGACAGTGGTGAGCGTCCAGGGCCTCCAGACACCAGGAATACTAAATGAGTACTGAGGAAATGCCACAGACATATAATTTCATTGATAAGTGAATGGCATAATGTGCTGAAACTGAAAGAAACACAAATTCTTCATACAAATTCAGAAATTCTAAATCTCAGAAATAACACCCCATTAAAATCTTTGCCACATTATATTTGTACTTCTATCATTCAGAACATCCAATGTGTTCGGTTTGGTACAACAAATTATTTAACTTGGCCAAGAACCATTTGAAGAAGGTCTGTCTGAGTCCATGATAGATTGCACCCCCAGTCGACCGTAGTAGGCTAGGCAATTCATTCCGTATTAACAGTGTTTACACATCTTACTCAATCTTACCTTTTTCCTTGACCATTGTAAATATAATTTGTATATAGATTTTTGATAATGTTTGTGTATACATTTTCAATTCTAAAACTATTTTTGAATTTTAAATCATCTCCTGATGGATTTGGCCAGGGAAACATGCTGAAAGCGACCCGTGGGTAAAGACACCAGAAAAGAAAAACTTGAAATGATTTATCCGCATGACTTTACCCTTTACATTTTAACATTTAACTGGAGAAACTCGACGACTCTGCAGTATGCAGTTGCGTTTATCGACACTCATGGTGAGAATGTTATGCCTTGTAGGAAAACATGCCTCTTGCTTAACTAGAGAATGTACCCGTGGTGGCTCTCTGCTGAATTCTAAACTGTAGCTTAGGGAGAAATGTGCGAGTCAAATCAATACACCGAAACGAATCAAATCAATGAACCGAAACAAATGCACACAGTATATTACAGACTCCGAATGACATTCTTTAATTTCACAGAAACAGACATGACTAATATGACTACAGATTTTCCCATCACTCCTCAGCAATCAGGCAAGACTACTTAGCTTATTTAGTTAGCACAAGCTGCTTTAACTGAAACATAAGAACTTTTAAAGACAGGATTATGTGAACCATTTTTAGTCCATCTACATCTTGCTTAAGAACACAAAATATTCAGAAATCAGAGACAGAACTGTGTGTATGTGTAAATAATGAAAGATTAATTCAAAATGCTAAAGCTTGTGGTCAGATAAGTGTATAAAATGGATGAGATGCTTTAACAGCCATGGTCAAAGTATCTGGCACAGAAAACATGATGGGCTTAGTGGCATTCAAGTAGGGTGGCTTAACAAACCTGTGCTCATTGAAGGCGCTGATCTCACGTACGATGATGTCACTGTCCAATACACCCAGCAAAACAGCTACCTGTCTCAACAGCATGTCCCTTTGCCCGTGAGAGACCTGAGAAACAGCTACATCCAGCACCAGCTCCACCAGGTCTCGCTCCCACACATCTGCCAACAAGCAGAGAAAGCAACACAAAATGAACATTCCAGTTTTTCAACTTACTCTCTTTTCCCTGCATGTAGGGATTTTCAACAGACAAAAAAAACAAAAAACAGACAAACAACATATCATACATACCAACAAGCATAATAAATAGGAAGAGGGCACTAATAATCTATTCTGATAAGTTTGTGTGTGTAGGAGAGAAAAAAGTAATAATAATAGGTTGACATGTTTCTTGAGCCAAGAAAATAAAAAGATAAAGACTAAGGGTGAACACACTTACCTGGATGCACCTCCACGATGCCTACGTCGCTGTTACTTTGGCCCTTACTGTCCATTACAGTCAGAGTAAAGCTGTACTTCCCTGCCACCAAGTTGCCGAGGAACAGCACTGCCTGGTGGTCAGAGTTATTCAGGACATCCTTCGAAAGATAAACAATATAAAAAAATAAATGAGATTCACTCAGATATTTAGATTCTTACATGTTTATTCATAGATTTTGAATATATTAGTAAGAATTTTTAGAATTTATTCTCTAATATAGTAGAAAAATCAAGAATTATTCTCACCAGATTTGTTTACTTCTTCCTAAACTAACAGACATTTAAGCACACTGTACATGATATTTCTAAACATGTTACTCTATAACTAGCTACCTATAACTACCTCCTTCTACCCTTTACCAATAAATCTGAATCACTGATACGACTGATTATGAATTCTTGATCTGCTTTTCCTACGAGCAGAGCTCACCCCAGCTGCAGGACTGCTGCTGTCTCGCTTCCAGAGGTAACTGTTCACTCCTTTATCGTCAGTGGACTGGGAGCCATCCAAGATTGCTGTACGGACAGGTAGGGTGACTGGAGGGCTGGACTGCACTTTGGCTACAGGTGGCTGGTCAAATTCTGCAGCCAGAGAAGGTAAAAGACTTTATATAATAGTGTATTACACATAGTAAGTAAACATTCATAAGCTTAGAGGCAGATGGCCAGTAGGTGGTGTGGTTTTATCATATGAGTTACATACCCTCACGGGCGATCACAGTGACGGTATCTGAACTGTGCAGATCCCGTTCATCCGTCACAGTCAGCCTAAAAGTGTATGTTCCCACCTGAAGCCCTGTTACCGTGGCAACGGGGCTGTCTGCATTCTCTATCTTCACACCGTCTGGACCCCTGCGTCATCACACAGTTATATAATGAGGCCAGAGATTCTGCTCTTGTATCACTTGAGCATTCTTATGTATTTTTGTGATTTATTTGTTTATTACATAAAAACTGACTCTGTTTTTTCCCAATGGTACTTGGCAATTTTCTGGTCATCTTTACTCTTGCTGCCATCGAGGGTGGTGTGATCCACAGGAAGTGTCAACTCTTTGTCTGGTCCTGCATCTGCTACTGGTGGCTTGTTGTTCTCTAAGGACAGATAACCCACAGTACACATGCTCAGGTATAAACACTGGCTAAGGCTTGGTTTTAAGCAGTGCTACATGATGTTCAGGATGTTAATAAGTAACTCACCTGGCTGCACAATGACCGTGACCTGTGCCGTGTCCTGCTGTCCAGATGAATCGGTGACAGTAAGCTGGAAGGTATAATCTCCCTCCTGCATAGCAGACAACTGCAGAGTGGGCGTCCGTACTCCCTACATGAGAGATTTTATTTATACAAGGATAAATACTACATCTGCTAATTAATTCAAGTTATATACACCACTCCGCTCTATTAATATTGCTGAACCAGTGCTTTTACCAGGATTGATAAAGAGGTGAACAACTGTACATGTTTTTATTGAAAATAGGTTCTTCTGTTTGTGGTTATCTAAAGATGAGTACATTCAGAAAGAACTCATTCAGAAAGAAAAATAACCTTTAAACATTACCCTTTTAATATCCTTTAATTTTCTTGATTTTGACATACTGTATTAATACCTCGAGTGAAATTATTGCCTCTGCATTTAACACATCCATAATGAGCACACACACGTAAACAGTGAACACACACTTGGAGCAGTGGGCACAATGAACAGTGCCACACACATTGGCGTGCCCGGAGAGCAGTTGGGGGTTAGGTGCCTTGCTCAAGGGCACTGCAGCCATGAAGGTGCAGCTCACTCCCCCATCGCCACATTTTTCCTGCTGGTTCGGGAATCAAACCAGCGACCTTCTGGTCACAAAGCCACTTCTCTAACAATTAGGCTACGGCTGCCTCCCAAAAAACATACTTAAAATACAATTAAAACTATTTTATAAAATTGAGTTGTATATAACCTTTTTAAAAAAAGGCATGTTTCATTACATCCACAGCCACTGGTTTGTGAGATACAGGGCATTATTATTATTATTATTATTATTATTATTATTATTATCTGCGATGGCCTGGCGAGCTGTCCATGGTGTACTCTGCCCTCGTCCGGAGTCGGCTGAGATGGGCGACAGCCTCCCCGCGACCCTAATTATGATTAAGTGGTTCAGAAAATGAATGAATGATGAATTATTATTATTATTTATTTAATTTAATTTAGATAAAATAATTTCTGATTTGTGGGCTATGGGTCTCACAAATAAACCAAACCAAATGGGTAAACTGACAGGAAAAATTGCTTTATTGAAAAATGCAATATTAATAATAATAATAATATTAAAAAAATAATAGCTAAAAATACGTCCCTACCATTAAATACTCTCAAAAACTCTGCCACTTTTTTTTCGTAATTTTTGGAGTTTGAAATAGAGTAGCTTCAACAACTAGCTCAGCCATTTTTTATTCCTCTACTCATGGTTTATGAGCTCATATTCTTGGAACGCAGTAGCCAATTAGAATTAGTACGCTTGCTCATATTCACTGGGTCTGGACATAATAATTTGGATAATATTGTTACCTGTGTTTTGACTGTAAAAGTTTCCGTCTTTGGCTACACTGCACAGTAGATATACCTAACAAGGGGGCCACTGTATGTAATAAAGTGTAGATGTAGTATATAAATTCACGCTTGTATGGCTAGAAATTCACACAAATGACAAAATCTCAGATGTGCAGTCTTCAATCACTTAGTTCTGGCACAAAGTCACGCCATCTTCATACAAAACTAATAGATCCAAAACTAATCGATCACACCACATCATTCTACCTTTAACTTGTGCCATGTCTGCATGGTCTTATATTCAGACTTATAAGCATCACTCTAGTGTTAAAATATATTACTTTGTAAGGCAAATGCACACAGTACCTTAAGAAAAACATCTTTTGTTTACCTGCATCTCCACCACCTTGCCCTTGCTCTCAGGACTAAGGGACCATTCGTAAGCCAGAGGCTCATGGTCGTCTGTACTCTGGTTGCCATTGAGAGTAACGGAGTTGCGTGGGAGTGTGATGACTTGGTTGGGTCCGGCATTGGCTACAGGCTGGTAGTCCATCGCCTTGTTGACTGAAAGCAAAGCTTGGGTTGAGTTTTGAGCACCATCTGAGTCTGTCACTGTGAGGCTACAAACACACAAGAGTAAATTACATATAATTTAGTAAATAACAATGAAAAAAAATTATAAGCAGCAATTTACCAAGATTTTTTATTAAATAGTTTTGTCAAATATGTAGAACACAGGCTGGTAAGCAAACAAACAAACAAACAAACAAACAAACAAACAGAAAAAAATCCACATTGCACTTTAGCAGGTACGAAGTAAGATCAAATGTAGATAAATGTAAATGTGAGACTTGAGATAGCAATAATGACACTTTCAAACATTTAAAGATGTTTAATAAAATAATCATTCATTCTTTAAACAGCAATCATCTTCCATGTATCTGCTGGACTAGTGTGAAGACACACAATAGTCGGCATTGTTGGTAACTGATCATAGGGCCGTGGTTGCTAAAGGCTAGTTTCAGCTCTCCATCTCTTGTGAAAAATAAGGGGCAAGCAGAAGGCTCAAGTATTGCTGGAAACTGCCTTAAATTACACTGCTACTAGTGGGATTTAATCTGGTGTAATCTGAGCCCAAACAACTTGGGTACATCTCCTTTATTCTGTAAAATCTGTAAGTGATCTAGCAAATATCACAATGGCTACAAGTGCTTATGTGTGAGCTCAGATTTTCAGAGTGCCTCCAGGTATCAAGTTAAATTTAATACTGTTTTAGAGACTCTTTAAATATTCTTTTTACTTTAAGGCCAGATCTGTAATGATGATGTACCAAATATAAAATAGTAATACAATAAAATTTCACTCAAAATACTGCTATAAAAGGAAGCTTTGCCAGCTGTTTGTCTTAGCAAGAAACACCTTAACATAGATCAATAACAATAGGTGGTGCACCTTTATTGGTGATTGTTCCACTTTTATTATATACTGAAGTGTTGCCCCTCCAAAAATGATGAACTCATCCATTACATGAACACAAGAAAACCATACTTGAATGGCCACATGACCATTCCACTAGATTGTTAGGGTACATTGTCAGGTAGTTTATGTCATCTTTAATATTGAACCAAATATACAATTATTAATTAATTCATTAATTAATTATAGTTAAGACCCTCCCTGCTGAAGTGCTTTTAACACATGCTTCATTATGTTTACCTGAAGGTGTAGTTGCCAGGGACAAGACCTGTAAGCGTGAGAATATCTGTATCTGCAGAGACTTTCTCCTCTCGGAGTGGCCCCTTCACCTCTTCCCAGTGCCACGCCACTATCTTATCATCGTCAGTACTCTCTGATAAGGACACACAGTCAACTTAAAGCTTATAACACACTGTTTTAGTAGTTTTTATATTGATCGACAGCAATCATGGCATATTAAGTGCTTCAAAGCTTTCAGAGAAAACAACATGTAAAACAGACCACATTGGTCCAGATGTCTCGCCAACAGGACCGTTAGACAAGTCTTAAAAATAAATAAAAAGTGACCTTAAAACAAGGTCAAGATGTCCAATATAATATTCCACCCTATTCGCTTCTGAGGGGGACCCATACACCAAATTCAGTGATCCTATCTCACTTCATTTCAATTGTAGTGCACTAACAGTTAATCCAGATGGATGGATTGTCTATAGCTAATAACAGACATAAACTCAGATCGAACATTTATGCATTTGTGGTTTCTATTTCCACCTACCAGAAAAGGTTAAATCTTTACATTTTACCCTCGTTATTAACTTTCCAAAACAAAATGTCTAAAGGTTTACAGGCAGTGTAGTGCAATTCTCAAGAGTATTAAATATGTACAAAATATGCCATAAAAGCACTGGAGTAAAAGTAATTTTTTAATTTGTGTTAAACTTTGTAACATTACAGTTACATATAAAACCTGTCTGTCTGGTTTGTTTAAGACAAGATACACATATTGACATCTAAATTATTTAATACCAGGTTTTGCAACTGTGGAAAATTACTCCAGGTTTTTACTGAAATGAGAAGGCAAAATGTTCACTGACAGACCTACATGTCTGATTTTGAAACTTCCATAGAGAAATATACTGGCCTGAAATGCAAACCTAAAGTAAAGTGTACAGGGAATCATTCATAAGGACAGAAAGGGGCTATAGTCAAGATTATATAGGGACTAAAACCATGAAGACTGTATTGGATCCTGAAAATTTTGGATGCAGCGGGGGATGAGTCAAAACAGAAAGATGTGCAGCTTTCAAGGTCAAACTACATCCTTACTACATCCATGTCAGGTTCTCACCGTGTCCAAGATATTTCCACAATTCTTACCACACACACACACAGGGTCACGTGTGCATTACACCCAAAACATTCTAGCAAAGATGGGCAGAGGATCGCCAGTTTGCCAACAAATACGTGAGAAAATTCTTGAAATGTTTAAAAACAATGTTCCTCAAAGAAAGTGCATAACATTATGAAAAGATTCAAGGAATCAGGAGGAATTTCAGTGTGTAAAGGACAAGGGCGCAAGCCTAAGCTGAATAACCGTGATCTCCAATCCCTCAGGCGGCACTGCATCAAGAATCGTCATTCACTATAAACGATATAACCACATGGGCTCAGAACTACTTAGGCAAACCTTTTCCAGTTAAAACTTTACTGTGCCAAAAGGAAGCCCTATGTTAACCGTGTCCAGAAGCGCCATCGACTTCTCTGGGCTCGGAGGCATCTAGGATCACACAGTGGAAGCGTGTACTGTGGTCAGACGAATCAGTATTTCAGATCTTTTTTGGAAGAAATGGACACCGTGTGCCCCGGACCAAAAAAGAAAAGGAACATCAAGACTGCTACCAGCAACAAGTCCAAAAGCCAGGGCCTATCATGGTATGGGGTTGTGTCAGTGCTGTTGGCAAAGGTAACTCAGACTTCTGTGGTGGCACCATTAATGCTGAAAAGTATATAGAGATTTTGGAGCAACATATGCTGCCTCCAAGAAGACTTCTTTTCCAGGGACACCCATGCATATTTCAACAAGACAATGCAAAACCACATTGTGCACATATAACAAAGGGTTGGCTGCGGAAGAAGAGGGTGCGGGTGCTTGACTGGCCTGCCTGCAGTCCCGACCTGTCTCTAATAGAGAATGTGTGGCACATTTTGAAACGCAAAATGTGCCACCGAAGACCCCACCTTAAGACTTGTTTGCAGAAAGAATGGGACAAAATAACACCTAAAAGGCTTCATCACTCAGTGTCTTCAGACAGTAACGTCTTGAGTGTTATGAAAAGGAATGGCAACACTACAAAGTGTTAAATGCTTTACTGTTCAACTTCTTTTGAAATATGTTGCAAGAACCAACATTGAAATAAGTGTTTATTTTGAAGAAACAATAAAATTCATGAGGAATATATCAAAGAATGTGCTGTTGTATTGTTTTCAATGTAATACTGGTCAAAGATAATTTAACAGATTACTGTTTTCAGGTATGATTTTAATTTAACATACCGTCCCAACTTTTTCTGATTTGGGGCTGTAGTTCTGTAAGTTTTGCTGCTTCCACATCTCACTCATGCTCACTCCAGGATCCAAAATGTTCATATAATTTTCGCCAATTACTGCTATGCAAATTTGCCTTTGCATAGCAATTGCTGAGGTTTGCATAGCGATTTTCTAATAACTTATTTTAAGGACTTTCTGATTAAAAAGCATAAAAACACCCTCCAGGTTCTGGTGTTATATATAAAATGATTCTAACAGGTTTAACACATTCTAACATTCTCTCTCCCAATAGCACAGCTATGTCTGCGATCTCAATGATTCAAAAAAGCGAGGAGCTTCACGATTATGACCACGCTTGGAGCAAGATTTGGGTATAACAAAGTGCATCCAAGAAATAAAACTTAAAGGAATCGTGTAATCTATTTTCATCAAAAATATCTCAATGATATGCCGCATCAAGGTCTAATCGTAAAAAGTCAAAACTCTTGGGAAAATTTTTGACAGTCAAAAAATCTTGATATGATCAGCATGATCATCAGGAATCCACCAAGTTCCCTGAAGATCATCACGATTCGATCCACCAAAACCCCACGCTGACCATGATCTCTTAAATCGTGGGGATCACGGACATCATGGCCCCAGTAAAAACCCAGGGTTAATGTGTGTCAGTAACAAGTCAACATGGCTGTCTGTGTTATCTGGTAACAGTGACCCAGTCTGTACTAACAGAGATTAAACTCGAAGCTGCTGGAAACTTAGTCTTATTTTCTCCTCTTACTTATTTTACACTCCACTTTGTGCAGTTCTATATGTTTTTGCTGTGTTTGATTGTAGCACTCAACACAACATTTACATGACATCTGTTTGCACTAATGTTACATATTCCACTGATATGGAATATCTTCGATTAGTTTGGGTTGGAGTGTGGATCCCAGTAAGGTAGGCAACAACTAACATGCATTATTCCACATTAATTTTCAGTGTCTAGTGAGAGGGAAAAGTATTCTGAGTTCCTATTCCATCCTGACTGTAAATGCAAAGATAAGGGAAAGTTAAGTACATGGACAGGTTATAACCTCCACTGCTAAAAATACCCCAGTTTGTAGTCACCAGCTACCATATTCTCAAAACAAGCAGGATTTTCCAGTTGGGCATACTCATCCTGTTTTTCTAGCTAAAGTGAGAATAATATAAATATTTAATTGCTGCCGAAAAGAGCTCAGAAAATGTTTGCATTTATTTTCAGTAAAGAAACAGCCATAATATAACTTACTGCACGTTTTGTATTTGTATATTATGTATATATGTTATTACCTACCTTACCAAGATCCACAATCCAACCCAAGCTAACTGGAGATATTCCATATTAACATGCACCATTAACACAAATGAATATCATGTAAACATTGTGCTGAATGTTACAATCAGATACATCACAAACATATGGAACTGCACAAAGCAGAGTGTAAAATAAATAAGAGGGGAATATAAGCTTAAATTTCCAACAGCTTCAAATTTAATCACTGTAAGTACAGACTGGGTTACTGTTATCAGATAACACAGAAAGTCATGTTAACTGTTTACTGATACACATTAATATCTATGCCGGTCTAGCTGCGCTTTTGGGAGAGAGAATATAACTATAGATTATTCACTGGTTCCTCGGTGGAGTGGTAGCTCAGGTAGTTAGGAGACATGCTGATGCATGAAAGACTATTTAGCATGCAGGATCATGTTAGAAACCCACCACGCTTATCTGAACTGTCTAACAGTTTATCAGTTAGAATTAGATGTATACAGTCTTAATGAATCTGCAGAAGTAAGGTAAATGTCAGCAGTAATAGTGATACAAAGGTGAGAAAAGATCGCAAAAGGGATTATTTTGCATTGCATTTTGCGATGCAACATCGAACATTTCGAACACTGCACTCACTCAATCATTTGCCAAACCGCTTAATCCTATTAGAATTACAGGGAGGCTGGAGCCTATCTCACCCAGCACTGAGCAAAAGTGGGGTACACCATGAACAGCTCACCAGACCATCGCAGGGCCAACACACACACATACACACCTTGGGGCAACTTACAGCAGCCAATTAGCCTAACGTGCATGTCTTTAGTCTGTGGGAGGAAACCAGAAGCAACCAGAGGGACTCAAACCAAGGACCTTCTTGCTGTGAGACGGTCTACTAACCACTACGCCACCATGCTGCATGCGTCCACATCTACATCCAATAAAACTATATCAATAAATTCATACAAAAATGGTATTGTTACTATTCTTATTAAGTTATTACTTCATCCTGATTCAACAGTCTGCATAATCTTAGTGCTCTTACTGCATCCACCCAATAGTATGAGGATGTACTGAGAACATGGCTAAGTGTGATGGGGGTTTAAGCCTTATTAGCGACAATTATAGCATTGCTTGTACATTCAAAGCCCAAGCCTCTGATGTATTCATAAAGTGCAAATTACTTGCCACAACATTAGAACTGAATTATAAACCAATAATTTCTATTTATATTCTAAGTATTAATAATATTGCTAAGTTTTATTAAAAAGCTATTTAAACAGCACTATTTTTTATAACTGATACTCACGGCTGCCATCAATCACAGTGGAGCTCGTTGGTAAGGAGATCTCCTGGTACTTTGGTGAAACTACAGCTACTGGGGGCTTATTGACCCGTGGCTCTGTGGAAAGATGTTACAAAACATAAAAGTGACTTAAGTGAACATGTCATACAATAACAATATTTTCAATAACAGCTTGCTGCATAAACATATATATATATATATATATATATATATATATATATATATATATAGACACACACACACACACACACACACACACAC
>JAQMYF010000001.1:44422784-44466007 GCA_030014195.1 Neosilurus mollespiculum
CACACACACACACATTATATATATATATATATATATATATATATATACTGTCATTAAAAAAAACCCATCACATCCTTATATATATATATATATATTCATGAGGATGTGATGTTTTTTTAATGACAGTCCACCATCTCTCCCTGTACTCTGATCACAAAGGAAGTAATAAAGCAATGCAGTCTGGGATATGAGTACTTTTATGAAAACCACTATCAGTATACTTGGAAGAAAACCTAGAATTACAGCTACAGGGAGGGGAAAATGCAGCTTTCCGTGTTGTCTGTGTTTTTGGGCTGGTTTTAAGGATTCAGTAATGGATTGGTCTGTTGAACACCAGATTGAACGTTGACACTCTGGGAAAGTTGGGAGGAGTTAAAACGGAAAAAACCCCATTGGAAGGGGCAGAACACAGCAGTTCCTCTTCACAGTGAGCGCTGTTGCCTGTACACAAGCGAGCAACACGGAGCTCGAACAGGTTTCGCCGGGACTGGTTTTGGCCTTAAATCCGAACAGGGCAGGGTGGAGACCAGGAGGAATGTGACGCGGCGCCATACCGCACTCTGAGGACTGGGGGAAACGAGTCTTCCCGGCCTGAACATCAAATCATCCTGGCGGCGGCTTCACACAAGCGCTTTGTTTAAACACTCAAAGGTAAGAAACAAAGTAAAGACCTCCGCCGTTCGACCACCTTGAAGCTGCCGATAAAAAGAAGTTAGTTGGAATGGAGTTGATCTGTGTACTGTTTAGGCCTGGCTACATTTTACACTCATTAGAATTCAAGATGCTGTCGGACTGAGGTCTCATACATTTATTAGAAAGCATACAGAAGATCTATCAACAACAACAACTGCTACAACTTTTGCAAGTTTTCCTGCTGTGCTGAAGGTCGGGCTCATCTTTCCACACAGCGAGCATTGTAATGGAAGATAAAAAGAAACAAGTTTACAGGAAATAGCATGGATACAAATAAAGGCTGGGGTTTGAAATAGGCTCACGGGATGATAGGCTACTTTTAAAACCTCGCTCACAAATCCAAGCAATATAATAGCTTACATTTCACACAAGTCCGAGCTTTCACATTCACTTCTACTCATTTTAATCATATTGTAGCTGCACATTTCTCATTCCACACCCAGTTTCTTCAGCTGGTTAACACTCTATCGGCTGCATGTTGCTTTACAAGATTTCATGCCTCGTCTTGTCTTATCTGTTAGGACTTTGGTTGAGATTTAGCCTTTATAATCTGCTAAAGCGTTATTTAACTTAATAATTGGCAATAACATTCATTTCCAATATTACAGCTAGGGTTCAGGTGTAAAGTTTCACATTGTGTCCTGAATATTTTTCACTGTTATAGAGTTCACTTTTTTGTTTTTGTTTATTGTGCAGTCATTATGTAAAACACTAGCATTATAAGATTTATTAACATTAAATGCAATGCCAACGCAAGCCTTGCAATCTTACAATACTGACTTACAGTTACTTTTAAGACTTGGAAAAATGATTTGCAGTGTTCTCACATACTCTGGAGATCTGCTTATTCTGTGATTCCCAGTGGTTGGAGGAAAGTTTAGGAAAACAGGGAAAGTATTTAGAAATAACAGGCCTTAGCCCGACTTTACCCAACAAATGTTTAAGCTATCAAATCTCTAAATGTCAGTGTGTGCTAAACTGGGAAAAAAAAGATCAAGAGTTGAGACTCCATAACAGACTGACTCATTCTTTACTTGAAACAAATATAGGTTTTAAAATCCAATAACAAAAGGTTTTGTGCTGATTAGCTTTACACTGTATTTTTGTACAGCATACATAATTTTGAAATTGTCGCCCTGTCCAAATATTTTGATTTCTTTTTTTTTTTTTTTAAAAAAAAAAAAAAAAAAAAAATATATATATATATATATATATATATATATATATACACACACACACACACACACACACACACACACATATGCCTCCCCACGACCCTAGGATTAAGTTGTTGAGAAAATGAATGAATGAATATACATATATATTTTAATGATAGTAATGCAGACATTGAAGAAAGGTTAAGTGTTAAGTATGTCTATTATGAAATTTATGCCATTATTTATTTTTAAATTGGAAGTATTGAAGAATTGACCTGCATGCTGGTAGACAATGCTAAAATTTACAACAATGCTTTTGTGTTAAGAGGAACGTGGCAATTACTATGATAAACCGACTGTGATAGAATATGTGGATGATAAGATTATCAAGACTCAAAAAAAAATAAAAATAAATAAAGATTCAAAAACTTTACCAGCTAGCTGTAATAAAATGGCAATGCAAATGAAATAATCATTAGCGACAGTGTGATTAGTTTCACATATGCATATGAATGGACACACAGGTTTTAGTTTTGTCACATAACATATAGTGGAAAAACAGGCCATGACAGCCACAATAAGGTGAGAACAGTTATCAAACTTTCAGTTTTACTGGTGTTGAGAGATGTACAACATCCTTAAAATTTCATTTTTCTTTGACAGATAAGTATCATTCAGATGCCAAATATTTTTGCGCATCAGCTGAGCAGCAGTACCACCATACATGAAAATACATTTTCCTGTGAAAAATATTAAAAACAAAAAAAATAAAGAAGGCATGTGTAAAATGAAGCATCGTGAGTCAACAAAAATAATTTGAAATCAGTCTAGGGCACCTTACCAAACTATGTCAAAAAAGAAGGAAAATTAGAGTGTTAAGTGCAAGGCAGAACAATCTGACAGAGATGGACTTGTTCATACAAGGAATAAATACTGTTACCTAAAGTGTTCCTGAAATCATGGAATGGGCGTTTCAGCATTTTTGGTTCATACCGCATAGTGTTAGTGATACTATGCTTGATCTTATAATAATAAATGAAAAATATTCTGGAGAAGTACATACTTGAATTGCAGGACATTTTGATTATTCATATCTTGGCAAAACTTTGTCCAATTAATAAGTATCTTATTAAATTCTCTCTAGAACCACATGCATCACACCCCCAGAGGCAGGACTTGCCCTACAGTAGTATGTGATTAACAGTAAACATGGTTCATCAGTGTGATTTTGGCTGTCTTCCCATGCACTTTGTTTTTAACCTCCAATCTCTAAGAGGAAAAAAACAGTTGGAGTTTATTCAGTTAGAAGAGAAAAAGTAGAATCAATAAGAAGCCTGCAGTTTTGTGATAGCCATATTTTAGAGGTGGTTTCCCAACTTCATGTTGCTTTTTCAGACTGAGTGAAAATGCTTTTCCAACTTTATACACCATCTGAGCTTTCCAGAATGCCAAAGGCTTTCATTAAGTCCTTTGCCATTCTCTATGTTTAAGTAGCTCAACACACTCCTGTCAGGTTTCTGGTGTCCTATATTTTGGATAATATTATGTAATGCAAGTCAGTCAGGTACTTTATCATACTGACTTCTCTATTCGAAGAAAAAACATCAATATATGGAATCAAATCACAGCCAAGAAACTGTTTCATGGAGACTTTGATGACAGTGTGAAAATATGAAGATCAAAAATGAACATTATGATCCCTGATATGTGAAGTGAATAACAGAGTGGGATGTATTACACAGAATGTAAACAAACAGTTCTCGAAGTTGATGTGTTAGAAGTAGGAAAAATTCATTCATTTATTCATTTTCTGAACCGCTTAATCCTAATTAAGGTCGCGGGGAGGCTGGTGCCCATCTCAGCCGACTCTGGGCGAGGGGCCATCGCAGGGCAGAAACACGCTGACGGCTTGATGAAAATCAGCAATGGTTCTTTTACATGCCTCTCACCATAGACAGTGAGAGACATGGCCGGCATTTGATAACCCAGTTAGCTGCACTGGGGGGGACAGCAGTGACAACCCACCGATAGTGGGGCTTGAACCCCTGACCTTGGGAGCAGTAATCCAGCACCCTACCACCAGGCCACCACTGCCCCAAGTAGGAAAAATGAGCAGGCATAAGGATCTGAGTAAATTTGACAAGGGCCACATTGTGTGGTAAAATGACTGGGTCTATTCCTCTCCAAAATGGCAGGTCTTGTGGGGTGTTCCTCATAGGCAGTCTTAATTATCTACCAAAAATAGTCCAAGAAAGGACTACCAGTGAACTGGCAAGTGTGTCATGGGTGCCAGAGGCACTTTGATGCACGTGAGAAGGCTAGTAAGTACGGTCTGATCCCACAGAACAGCTACACTAGCACAAACCGCAGAAACTGTCAATACAGGCTATGACACAAAGGAATCAGAACAGTAGAAGTGCATTGTAGCTTGCTGTCTATGTTTCAGACCAGTCAGGTGGTTCTAATGATATGGCTGATCGGTGTATATGTTTTTGATTCTTTAATTCAGAAACTGAATGGAGGATCTTGGATAATTAGCAAACCTTTTTTAAGTAATGGTGCAGGTTGTTTTGTGATTAGTTTTTTAATTATTTATTATTTGGAATAGACTGCTATTTACCTTTTTTTATATAATCAGAATATGAAAAATAATAGTATATTATCACCTTGCAAGTCTCTTACAAGCTAGAGGTGACTGCAGTTTTATGTGTATCGTATGTACAAAACAACATTGTAATAATAATAGGAGGATTCTTGAGAAATACACTAAATAAACCCTCAGGGCTAAGCAATAACCTTTTACTCAGTGTTTCCCAACATGCTGCACACTGTGCAGTGTCATTGGTCAGGCCATGAAAACAATAAAAGTCATGTAAGATTAAAGTCTTTTAGATTACGTTAATTTAAAAAAACTGCCATCATTAAAGTAACATTATTTGTCATATTACATTGTAATAAACTAAAATACGTACCAAATGCTGTCTGAAAACACAACCTATTTGAGCTATTTAGCATGATTAACTAGGACACATCGCTTTGTGGGTGCTGCGTAGGTTAGCGTGTTGGTATTTCGAACCACTGTTGAGGCTCTTCTTTCAAGCCACGTTTACATCACGGTACTGTAATGAAACCCCCACCCCCCAATATCAACATATTCATTTTATTTACCACTCTTCTATCCAAAGTCAGGTAAAACAGAATCCATTTAAAAGAATTGACAATAATAGAAGTGCAACAAAAGCAGTTCTTACCACTTAACTAGAACCATTTTCCAGATAGCCTTAGGCAGAGCAGAGAGTATCACTACAAAACAAGAGCTGGAGCAAATATCTGTACTCAGGAGTGACATCTTTTAAAGAACCACCACAAAAGTGTAATCTTGGTTATATTTCAGGTTGTTGTCACATCCGGAATTTTGTGCAGAGTGAAATACAAGGGTTGTACCAAAAGTAATGCAAAAGTTGGCATAACCTTTTTTTATTAACTGACAATAACTTCAAATTATACATGTTTGTACAGCAACTCTTTCTCAATACAAAGGTACTACTCAATATAGTCTCTGTCGAAGGTGAAGCATTTGTGCCAGTGTTGAACCCAACTATTTTGGTTGTTGCTTCTTGCCCTAAGAGAAGTGATAGACAGCTTTCAGTAGTTAAGTGAAGTTCAAACAGATGCACAGTTGTACCCCAGGATGGGTTGGTCCTGTTTTTATATGCAGTATATACAGTCGTTGTATTGACTTGTATTGAAGTGTCAGTTTGTTATATTGTTATTAAAATGACCAGGCACATAAAGAGATTTAGCAGACAGAGCTAGACTCATTAGAAGTGCATTAAATAAACATACTGATTAACTCAAGAACAATTTTGTGATATAAAAACTTTACCAGTTACTAACACGTTTCATTTCGGATTTGTGAACACTGTAGCACACCAAAATTAAACTTGAGTGGTGAAATATTAGGAAATGTCAGTGTCTCATGCCCAGACTTGTGTGTGCTTGCTGAGACACTTGATGCAGATTATTTGCTCTTGAGATCATTACGTTTAAACACTGAAAGAATATCTATTTGTATTACAGAAAAGTGAATGTAAATTATAAAGTAAATATTGTTATTCGTGTGAATGAAGCTAAAAATGACAATTCAGTGTCAAGAAAGTTAAGACATTGGTAGTAATTAACGTGCAAATCTGCACTGAACAATGAATCTATTAAACCTGATAGTCGTGTATCTATAAACAGAGAGTCTGTCTTATAGATGAGCTACAGTGAATAACAGCACTGCTACAGAAAACTGCCTTTGTGTCAAAAACTTTTCCTTCTTTTGCCACCCTCCCTCCTTTACCCGCAATGAGTCACTCAAAAACCCTCAGTCTATGTTTCCATGGTGACACAGTACAAATATATACACGCACTCACAGTCTAACTAGAAAAAATACTTTGGAGCTACTTTAACTGGCACATCAAATAACAATAGGAATTTAGGTTCAGACCCAGACCTTTCCTAAATTAAACCTTTCATGTCTATAATTGTGGTTATGTTAGATTTTTTTCATGATTGTGTTAAATGGTGTCAAATCTCATCAAAATGATGGTAAAATACATCTAAGTTTACATTAAATTAAACATTTTTTCTTTACTCAGAGAAACACCTTTACCCGCCTCCATCATGGCCCATCGTTCCCAGTGTTCTTCAGTGGGAGACAACCCTCTGGATCCTAACTATCTGCCACCGCATTACCGGGAAGAGTACAGACTGGCAATAGATGCTCTGGTGGAAAGTGATCTTGATGGATACTATAACTTTCTGCAGAGTGCTAATGTTGTTGATTTCCTGTCAAGGACAGAGACTGAGCACATTAAAAATACTATTCAGTTGCCACAAAGTGTTTCATCTGTACCAGAACTGACATACCATGAAATAGATCAAGATGGCTCATCAGACACATACTGGCCAGTACACTCTGACTTGGATGCACCAGGTTTGGATCTCGGGTGGCCACTGCAACAATTCAGTTTTGTAGGGCCCACTGAAGTTACAACACTCGTAAACCCCTCGGACCCCGAAATGCCCAGTATAAAGGAACAGGCCCGACGGCTCATTAAAAACGCACAGCAGGTCAGTACCTCAGGATAGTAATTTACATAACTGAAAACAATTTATGACCAAGACATTAAGTGATGATACTAATAGTATATAACACGAGTTAGGTGAATTGACTAGCACCCCAAGCAACTAGCAGACAAATATCTAACCAAATTATAATTCCCTTTATCCAATAGGTCATTGCAGTGGTAATGGATATGTTTACTGATGTTGACATATTTTCTGATCTGCTTGATGCTGCTCAACGCCACGTGCCCGTTTATATTCTGCTGGATGAACAAAATGCCCATCACTTTGTTTCCATGGTGACAAGCTGCAAAGTTAACCTGGATATGGTTCATGTAAGACCTGATTGGCTTCCTGTAATAAGAAATTTGTTTTGACAATATACTGGAAAGTTCTTATGACTTTAATTAACCCCATGTAGTATATAGGGATATCTTATGCAGTGGCTTCCTGTTGAATGTTACAGATGATGCGGGTGAGGACTGTTGCTGGCATTACATACTTCTGTCGAACAGGAAAGTCATTTAAAGGACAGGTCATGGACCGCTTCCTTCTAGTTGATTGCAGAGCCGTGCTCAGTGGAAATTATAGGTGAGTTTAGGCCTACACTTTTTTTTTTTTCCTCACTACTCTACACTTAAAAATCTGTTTTAAAATAGGTGATTAAATTTGTGTAATAGTTTGAGATCAAATGTTCTGACCTCATTTTTGATTATTTATTTATTTTCAGTTTTATGTGGTCATTTGAGAAGATACACCGCTGCATAGCTCATCTGTTTTTGGGAGAACTTGTGACAACTTTTGATGAGGAATTTCGCATTCTCTTTGCTCAATCTCAGCCCCTTGTTGTTGAAAGTTCCCTGGTGCCTATGCCTCCTGACAGCTCTAGTGGTTTCTTAAGTAACCAGTTTGGAGTAAAAAGGTCACAATCTCTGAGAAATCCTCGAGGATATCTTCGACACCCTGAGCTTTTGGGATACCCATTTTCAGGAGATCGTCTTGAGACCGCTCTACCCTTCAGGAGGGATGACCCATACCGCCACTCTGTTGAGGCAGGAGGTGTTGGTTTGCAAGTTTCTAAATTCTCTTCGCACATGAAAATGCAACAGTCCTTCTTGGAGCAAGGAAGAGCCACAATTGCTACTCGTCAGATAGAAATGAATGCGTATAAAAGGCACAGCTATGCTGAAGGCACCCGTGAGAGCTACTCCTCTTCTCGACAGTACATGAAGCATCGTGTCATGAACAACTTGGATGAGCTTGATGCACCCTTTCAGAGAGACCAACAGTTCTATCAGAGCGAGCTTACAGGACCAGAAACTGGACGCTATGACTCTCTTCGGAGCTCTAGTCTTTACCAGATAGATCAATACTCTGACCCTATGTATCCACCTGAACAAGAAGCAGCAGATAGTCAAAATTTCTTATCCTCTGATGACCTTGGCCGTGATCCAGAAAGCCGACTTTATCAAGGCGCGGCTCATTTTGATCAAATAAACCAAAAACGGCCAACTCTCAGCCATGCGTATGCCTGTCAGAACTCACCAACTCAACTTCATCCAGACCATAAACAAGTGTTCCCCAGTGGAGAGCAAGAAAGACAGTCCCAAGACCCAAGTGTTAAGCAGGGATTACGGAGCTGGAGGATCAACTCCTACCTTAGTACATATGAAAATAGTGGGGAAGAGGGCTTGCAGCAGCCTCTGGGCCCAGATGCTTTTGATGAGCCACAACAACAGCAACTTGAAAACAGACAGTACAACCCAGAGGCTCCAGGCCTTCGCTTTAATACACAAGAACCACCTGCCATACCAAGTAAACCAAAACTTGATTTACGGCCTCGCTTTGGTAAACCCATTTTACCAGACAGGAAGCAAGTAAAAGATCTCATCAGTGATCAGGCTTCTGCAGGAATAGATTCACAGAAGAAATCAAGTAATCCAGGTACAGCACTCACATCAGCAGAAACAGACAGTGAAAAGGAGTTGGATTTAAAAGATTCCAAAAATTCAAAGGAGATCAGCATCACCAAACACGAATCATTTCGAACCCGCATCAATCCAGTTCTGCAGAGGAGTTCACGATTACGCTCCTCCCTCATCTTCAGCTCCTCTAAGGTAGAGCAACACAACTCGACAGCATCTGGAGAGAAGCTACAAGAGGACGAAGAAAACAATTCAATTAGAACCTCTTCAATTGTAGCAGAGATTTTAGAAAAGAGGAGGTCATTTTCTAGGGAGCCTTTTGACTGGAATAAGCATAAAAAGCTAGATGAAAAAGAGAGTAAGGAAGTGGTACAAAAAGAGTTATCTACATACTCAGAGGAGAACCCCGCTAAGAACATTAAAGAAATTAAAGAAGAAATCTCTAAAGAATCTAAGAGTCCTGTGGTTGAACACAAAGACATTGCAAAACAAACAGAGCCTTCAATGCCAAAAATAAAAACCCCCTACTTCGACATGAATGATCCAGCAAGCCGCCTGCAGTACTTTAAAGAGCTATCTATAAAGAGAAAGAACTCAAAAACAGAGGAAGCATTAAATAAAAGTCAAGAGCCACTTTCAAAAAAGTCAGATACATCTGATATTCAGCCAAGCACAGCAGCAGCTGCCACAGTTCCATCTGTTTCAGTTACACCTGTAGAACCAACATCAACATCCTCATCAGCAACAACAGAAACAATAACATCATCTTCTTCATCGTTATCATCAACAACAACAGTAAAAACAGATTCTGTTGCAAAACCTTCTGTGGTAACAACAAGGATAAAGCTTAGTGAAGAAAAATTAAAAGTGGATAGTTCTGTGCCAATGGAGGAGTCCACGGATACAGCAAAGAAAGAGCTACCTAAGGAACCAAAGTTACCAAAACCCTTTCCTTCACCTAAGTTTACACTGAAACCTTTCAAAAGCTCTCACACGCGTCGCACTTCGTGTGGCGAAGATATCCTTATAGATGCAACTGATGCTGAAAAAAGTGAATTCAAAAAATCACGGAGCCTGAGCTCATCAGGAATGCCACAAACAGATTACAAGGAAAGTTTTAGCTTAAGTCGACAGGGGTCCAACATATCTCTGAACGTTACAGGCTCAGAAAGCAAAGAGACAAAGCCTCTAGATTTTCTGAAGAAGCAAACACAGAGACTGAAGGGTTTTCTTGGGCCCAAAGGAGAGAAAAAAAATGCAGGAGGGTCAAGTACTGCAGATGAAAAGCAAATGAAAACTGTTCCTGAAGAGGATGCTTCCTCTAAAGGGAAAGAAAAACACTCTGATTCAGTGACATCAACAACTGATAATTCCAAATCAGTCAATAAACCAAGTCAATCTCGCTATCAGTCTTCTACCTCTAATGTGCTATTCAGCAGCAACCTCAGGGATGATACCAAGGTGATCCTTGAGCAGATATCTGCAAACAGCCAGAAGAATAGACAGGAGCTGGCCAAGCAAGCTGATGAGACAGGAAATGATGAGGGGGAAAAGGGTCATGTTTCAAACCTAGATCGTGAGCCATTCCAGCGATACCAGAACAGAAACCGGTTTAATCGAACTCAACCCAACCCTCAGGAACGGGACACCCTACTGAAGAGAATAGAGAGTATGCGCAAAGAGAAGAAGGTTTACAGTCGCTTTGAGGTACTTTGATTAAGTCTTCATTAGAGACCTGAAGGGGTAAAAATAAAAAGTGAAAGCATTACAATTGTAGAACAAGCAAATATGATTTGAAGTTCATGTAGCGAATGTGAAAAATTAAGCACATTAGTTTAATATTAGTGTTTTCCCCTTGTTTGTTTTAGTCTACCTCAACATGCCTTATTGCAGGAAAATTTCTATCAGTTCTTAAATAATATCAGACAAGTTTAGCATTTTATCAATGCCAACCTTTCATTTTATATTACACTGCACACTACGTTCATTTCCATCACTTACTATTCAGAGGAAAAATTTTGTAGTCTGATAAGGTATTAGTAAGCTCTTGTTCTACTAACATGCATGTCCTTCTAACTCTCAACAGATGGGGAATAACCTTGGATAACAAAACATGGCAGAGGGGGCATACAGTCTACGAAAAGGTCTGAGACCTTAAAGTGCCAGCAACTAATGTGATAAACTCTGAAAAGGAGGAGCCTGACAAAAGTGAGAGGGATATTCCTCAGACTGTGCCAATATGGGGCCAGGAGTTAACTCTCTCTGTGCTTAAAAAGCATCAGCGCACACTGCCTGAAATCGAACATTATCCCTGCTGGATATTTAAACACAACTGGCCAAAAAGTGTTTGAATTTTAAGAAGTTTGATGATTTGTGCATATGTCAGTTTGTGCAGAGTTCAGTGTTTGTGACATTTAAATATTACGCCATTCTCAGGTGTAAAAAGTGGATTGACATGTCTAGGCAAAAGTATAAGTATGGCATTAAGAACAAAAACCCCACAAAATCATATACTCTACTCCAAGATACATCATGCTGCAGCCACACCTGTGGTGTAGCTGTGCCAATGGAATACATGTATTAAAAGAGTCCCAACAGGGTTGGTTGAGGGGGAAGAACACAGCTTGAGGGGGAAAACAAAGCACCATGAAAATGTAGAAGGGGATGGACAAAAGGTAAGAGAGAGGATGTGAGTGGAAAATTTCAAGACGAGACACTGTGTAAGAAGGGAAAGAGAAAACAGATGATAGAAAAAAAAAGTTTTTAGGTTTGTCAAGACAGTCAAGGTCAGTATTATGCTGGCTGACAGGAATTTAGTAACTGAGGGCACATTCCCAATCTTAACAAAAAAAAACAAAATTATAAAAACATATACTTTGGAATAATTTAGATCCTACATTGTTCTCCTTAAATGACGGGGCAGTCAAGTCAAAATTGTAACCACATTTGCAAACCAATGGAATAAAAAATATGGAGCAAAATTTCAGAAACTTATATTAATATTTTGGGTATCTTTAAGAATAAACTATGTTTAGTATATTATAAGCAGTAAAAGTTTTTGACTTTACTTTCTAATAACTTTTGGAAGGCAATGTACTTTATATGAATATATTAGTCAAAACTGACATTTTGAAGATAACCCTGGTGATTTTTATTACACATGGTTACATAAATGTGGTCTCAGGACTGGGTCTAGGCTCTATTTTGTCAGTGCAGAATGTTAATTATAGTACCAGACAAACCGGTACTATTAAAAACCAAAGAACTCCTAGTGCATCTCATCCGGTGCAGCAAGCTGTAATACATTAGGTATTTGATAGAGATATGATTACATTTTACTGTTGATACTTAACAATTATGCACAGAAGGTGCGGTAGATGTAGCTAAAAAGTCGCCAATACGGAACATCGAGGGGACTGTTTAATTCAGTGACATCCACCAAGCCTCAGGCAAGTGATTGTTTTAGTATATACTACATGGGAACATAAGCAAAAAAGCACACTAAAACAAGATTTCTATGTTGTTGTTTTTTCTTTTTTTAAACCATGACACTAGCAGATGAGCTCCATGCATGATTGCATATTTTAGTGCACTTTCTTAGTGGTTCCTTTAATCATTCAGTTTTAGCATACTGAATGGAAAAAAAAAAAGCATTATCCACTTGGGTATCCCTCAGATAGCAGACCAATCAGATTGCGCTGTTCCTGTTTAGTATATACTGATATTGATTATACTTTTGTTACATCATTAATTTTGATGAACATTTTAAATTTTGTAAATTTTGTATCGTGAGCAAATAAAAACTTGAAATTCTGAACAGGTGTTTTTATTTTGACTTTTTATTTACTTGTGCTCAGTCAAAACTGACAACGTTAGCATGTGAACAGCGAGAGAGAAAACAACCAAAAACCCAGTGAACAGATAACAGTGACATTACTGTCAAGTTTGTCCGGAGTGTACAGTTTTACTGAGCATGTAATTTACTGAAAAAAGGTGTGGCTATCATATCATCAGCACTCCTTCAGGTATGTGAAGCATGTAAAAAAGATTCACCATGCATCTGTGTCACAGCATTAAGATGCACATTTGTGCTCTGGGCATTACTCAGCTCTTCCTGCAAATCTGCTACCTTTTCCACCTTCTGCTTCTCTACATCAGGATTTACAGAGTTATATACATGTTGTATTAAAATGTTAGTATAAAAGACAAGGACATTTTGTATCAACTCCAACTAGAACTAATTCACATACTGTAGGTTACCTAAGTTTACACACCGGCTTTCAGTAGCTGCTCTGTGGTGTATTCAGCAGATTGTATCTCAGCAGGGAGTCTCTCTAGAGTCTGTGGAAAATAAAAGAATATTAAAGGTGAATTAAACCCAGACTTAATAAAAGCTTCCATGCATAGTTTATATCTGTGCCTACCAAAACCCATGATGCTTAATAAAATGATGCTTTTTCGTGAAAAATATAAAAACGAGTAATAAATCCTCACACAAAGGGGTGCCACTGTACTGCGAAAAGTGGGACGTGACTCACATAGAAGAAACAATAAATGTGGGAGTGTTGTGCATTTAAATGCATAACACTGAGCTATAGCACTGAGCTATATATCATGGGTTTATGTATACAAGTATATGCTTGTCTGATGTAAACGTAATGTAGTATTTGATTTTTGCCAATATCTTGCCTTGGGGGGCCTGACGCATCCACATCCTATTCCCATGATTATTCGATCACTCGCAAGAGTGAAACGGACTCCAAATGGTGGCCTTTTCAAACAGGCTAAAGGAAACCATCAAACAGATTTTAGCAGGTTGCTGAATATAAGTAAAAGTAAAAACCATCTGATGATGAAAATATACATATTTTCAGAGTTGTAACAAGAGAATTTGGAATGCCTTCCTTTCATTTTCTTTTAACAATTATAAAAATTATGTAAAAATAATAAAGAGTATACAGGTAATGAAAGATAAGCTTGGGATATTATATTTTTGTGTCTGTTCCTTAGAGCCCACTTACAAACATAGTGTACATGTTCTTATGCTGTCCAATCAGTTGCTGCAGTTGATTTTCATGCTTCATCCTAGGAGAGTATGGGTAGCATTCAATGTCCTATGCAGCTACAAAGAGCTCTAGAACAACTTATATAGACACTAATATTACTGTATTATCTCTCTCGCTCTCTCTCTCTTTTTTTTTTTTTTTTTTTGCAAAATGTATTTAAATAATCCTCAATACATAGTAATACCGAATCTTCCTGTGTCTCAGTTTGGTTTCCTGAATCTGATAGCTGCACTGTTGCACAAGTTCCTCTTTCTGTTGTTTCAGTTCAGACTGCCTGCATGGAGATGGTTGGGATGTTACCACAGTAAAACATCCAACAGCTGTCATTACAAGTGACATTTAATAAAAGCTCTTTCCAAAGTTTATTGTGCAAACATCATTACATTAGTTTGACAGGTGGTGTGTGAGTAATAAACTGAGCACATAGAAGCTGTTGAAGATTCAAGGACAGTAAAAGCATCTACAAACAAAGGCCATACAGAATATGCAAATCATCTCGATATGATAAACACCAAACATTTTGGCTTTTTAAGAATAAGATTGATTTGAAATAAGATCGACATGCAGAACAGAATATTTGTGCTGTGTTTTTAATTTTAACATGTATGTGTAATTAACTTTTAGATTAAAAACCAAAATTAAGCTCACTTCTTTGACTCTTGTTCCAGGTCCTCACATTTGAACTGAAGAGATCTGCGTGTCTCTATGACAGCATATGAATAGGAAAATTCATATTTTACATAATTATCATAAAACATTTTCCAGAAATTTTAATGTTACATTTTAATTAAGGGCCGAACCAAAAAAAAAAACCCCAACTATAATATTTGTATACACATAAGCTGCGGATTAGCCAGTGGACGTTTATGGCTGCAAAGGTGCTCGGACATTGTTAAGACCTGTACCTTCTTTTTCATTTAGAATTCCCTGTAACTTTAAGATTTCAGCAGTCACTGTGAAAGTAGAACATAAAGTGGTCATATACAGTGTATTGCACTATAACAATTTTATATATATTTGTGCATACTTTTAAACAGGGGTGTCAAACTCATTTTCACTGAGGGCCATGCTCTAAAACAATCACTCACTCTTACTCACTTAGCAAACCATTCAATCCCATTAGGGTCACGGGGAGGCTGAAGCCTATCTCAGCCGACACTGGGCAAAGGCGGGGTACACCCTGAACAGCTTGCCATCACACGAATCACACTCACTCTTATTCTTTCTTTGTAACAACCAAATGTGCATGTCTTATACTGTAGGAGGAAACCGGAGTACCCAGAGAAAACCCATGCAAGCACAGGCAAAACATGCAAACTCCACACAAAAAATGCCCTCACTCGAACCTAGAACTTTTTGCTGTGAGACTGACATGCTAACCAACATGCCACCGTGCTGCACTCTAAAATAATCACTTCGTGTAAATACTTATACAAATGTTACTTACATGCATCATCTTCATCACGTAAAGTATTTCTCAGTGAAAGGGCCTCCTTTACACCCTCTTTAAGAACTAGCCTGACTGTCAGTGGAAGAGATTTATGAAAGGAATGTGAGGTTGTTTTTTTAGGGCAAAATATTAAAAGGAATGCTTATACAATATATCTACCCCAAATACTTCAGCGCCCTTTCACAAACACAGAAGGACTAGTCTTGTATCCTTAAGAGAATGATGTTTTAAGTATATGTAAACTGACCTTGTTGTAACTTTCTGAGCTCACTTAACAGCTTTTCTATCTTCAGGTCTTTCTCCCTGACTGTAAAATTCAAAATAAGACTATGAATTTCCTAAGAAATATGTTTTTTTTTTGATATATCACACCGATACAGCATAAATGTCATAATAAAACAAACATTACTGCATGTTGTGACTCAGGTTACTGGATCTTAATGATAGATACAGATAGTTGGCAATTTATCGTGCACATCTAACTTAGGGTGGGGGGTGTAATGGTACCGTTATATACTTATGTATTTGTATACATAAACTGCATTTGTGGCTTAGCGATTTAAAAAAAGTTCAATTCATTTTTTCGATAACAAGTGGGTGGACTGATTAAAAATGTCAATGTCAATCAAATACTAATTTATCAATGCATTTACTGATGTTTAGAAATATGAAGATATCTTTCTTTACACCAATATATAAACTATTTTTACATTTCATATACATTTATACAGGTTTCATATTCATTTGTTATTATTTTGATCAAAATAAAACTTACCAGAAGCCAGCGGGAAGACATTGTCAACATTGAAGAATGACTCTGAAAATACATTTTTACATACACATACATAAATGTCATAATGGAATGTCATGGCAGTAACAGACTATGAATGTGATTCTTCCTCTGTGGTAGAATGTTTGTAAAACATATATATTTAACAGAAACAATACACAAAGGTGTTGCACAAGTTTTCATTTATTCTGGATTTTTGGATCAAAAAGTTAAATGTCCCTTAGCAAGTTTCACCTTGACTAGATGCTTTAGGTAGCTTGATTCTGCTTGAATATATTTTATCTTTATTTATTTATTCATTTATTTTGGCAAAAATGGTGAAGTTCAATTAAATTTGTGTGTTTTATCTTAACTTTCACCTGCTTTATCCATTCTACAGCTAGCCTTGTTGTGCACTTGGATTTTTTTCCTACTGGCAGTTTTGAGGTTTTCTTAAGAATTGTGAGGTTCTGAGTCGTCTTTCTTCATATTTCCATCTGCTTTGTGCAATGTACCAGTTCCACAGGTAGTAAAACAGTCCCGGATCATGATGCTACCATCATCATGCTTAAAGGCCGTCGTGACCAAAAAACTCAAATCATTGTCTGATCTGAACATTTCTCCATAAGGCTTTTTCTTTTTCCATTGGGTCAGCTACAAACTTTTCTCAAGCTTGAAGGTGTTGATTTCACAGCAGGGAAAAAAAACAAGTCAAACAAGTCTTGTTTCAGAGAAAGTACCAGCTGGAGACAGTTATACTGACTAACTTAAAAGATGTTAGTGTGCTGAAAGAGGGTCAAATTACTGAGCTGCATCAAGCAAAGAAAACAGCTAAGGAGACTGCTGAAATTACTGAAATTGGTTTAAGAACCATCCAGGGCATCATTAATATCTGGGATGTTAGCGGTGGGCAATCAACCCTGCAGAAGAAATGTGATCAGGAAAAAATATAGTGACTGAACATTTTGGATTGGAGATTACCTAAAAGTTCGGCAAAGTCAAATCATTAATTAAAAACCAAACAAACAAACCCCCCCAAAAAACAAAAACAAGAGTTTCATAACTCTGGACTGATATGTCCAGATTTACCCTGTCCCAGAATAATTGTCAGGATAAGAAGGAAAGCACATGAAGCAACAGACCCATCTTGCGTACTGGCCACCGTGCAAACCTCTGGAGGCTGTGTGACGATCTGGTCTAGATAGGATTAGCGTCCACAATATGTGTCAGTAAAATCAAGTCTTCTGATTACCTGGTGTACTGTACGACCAGGTTACGGAGTCGTTCCTCTCCGATGGCACAGGCATAAAATTCAGCCTCAAATAGTGAAATTGGCTCGGGGAGCATGAAGAATCATTTTCATGCATGAATTGGCCACTGAAGACTCCTGATCTTAACCCTATTTAAAGTTATTGTACTGTCCTGGAGAAGACATTTTTGTATGTTAGTAATGAAAACTTCATGAGTGTCAGGGGAAAAGGAGCACATGGGGCAATTTTCCAAGATGCCCTGTAAAACTTGGCAGCCAATTACATAATAAAACTACATGAAATGTAGACTTAGTGAAGTTTTCTTTTCTCTGTAAAGCTTTCTCACACAGGATATTGACTGGTGATTTGCTTTTTTAAACAGCATTTTATTTTAATGCAGAGACGTTCAACTGTTTTTGAATTACTTTCCAGCAAATCCTTGCTATAATTTTCTCTTTTTATATACAGCAATAACAAAATTACTACTAAACACTAAATGTCCAAAGGAATAATCTACCATGTTTGCTAACAGTTAGCTAACGTTCAACTAGCACTTCCAACGGTTTTTGCACACACACACACAGCTAGTCAACACACCTGCTAAGTCTATTTTCTCCTAAACTTACCGTCCACGCTCATTTTCCGTCTTAGATTTAAACAAAAATATCTAAACCAAACAACATACAGATATATTTATGAGTATAACTAGTGGACGACACAATATTTTAGCTAGCTAGCCCAAATTTGAAAGAGGATGTCGGTTGGTATTGATGCATGAACTGCCTCCTCGCGCGCGTGTTTGTTTTATGAAGGGAATTTGCGTGAAGTTGTACATATCTGGTTTAAAATGCAAATGATGCCAACGTTATAGAAACTGACACTAGGGTATTACATACTCCAGTTCACAAAAGACATCTGAACGTGCGTTTCTCTGAACTATACTTTCCGATTTGTCCTCAAGGTGTTCAATTTCAACACCCCGGTTACAAGAAAACAACTGGATTAGCAACTAAACACCACCACCTTGAACATCAAGCACGTCGCTTGATATGATACTTAAAACGTGTCAGCAGCACCATCTTCTGGTGAAATAGTGTATCTCCAGCACTCTCTCCAAACCGCTTAATCCTACTACTAGAGTCACAGGGAGGATGGAGCCTATTTCAGCCAACACTGAGTAAAGGCAAAGTACATCCTGAACAGCTCGCCAGACCATCGCAGAGCAATTCACACTCACACCTGGGGAAATTTGTAACCAGCCATGGCCTAAGGGTTACGGTTTGGGACCGAAAGGTCGCTGGCTCGATTCCCAGACCGGCAGGATACGTAACAAGAAAATGAATTAATAAATAACATAATACCTGCCAATCGTCATACATGTCTTTGGGTTGTGGGAGAAAACCAGCGTACGTGGAGGAACAAGGGAGAAGAACATGCAAACTCCACACAGAAATGCTCAAGCTTGGGACTCGAACTGAAGACCTTCTTACTGTGAGGTAGACGTGATAACCACTACGCCACCGTGCAAATTAGAATAAGGCGCGTCTTTGGACGGTGGGAATAAACCCGGAGGAAACCCACGTAAGCATGGGGAGAACATGCAAACTCCACGCAGAAACACCCGAGCCTGGGACTCGAGTCAGGTCCTTCTTTCTGTCAGGGGCACATGTTAACCACTATGCCACCGTGCCGCCCTCTACCTCCAACATTAACATAAAAATGGATGTACATAATTTCCCCAGGTGTGACTTTTGGCTACGTCTATATCAGTTAGTTAATGAGGCCAAAATGTGGTTTTCTTATTCCTCAGAAACTCGTGTAAGTGTCATCTACGGACTAAAACACTAAGCAGAGTGAAGAACATGCACTCATTGTCTACTTTATTAGGAACTGTGCCCTGGTGCCACTGTGATTGGTTGAACGGATGGTTGCACAGAATATGTACTTCCTAATAAAGTGGACAGTGCATGTGTGATGTAACAGGCACATCCTAACATAGCTGACATGTGTGTACATACCATGACCCTTTTCTAATTCTAATTAAATTTCTTTAAGCCAAAGTTCTCTACGGGGATCATCACAGTCTTGTGCCGTTTCATTTTCCTCTAAGGTTCTTTGGGGATCACTGTAGTCGTGCACTGATTCCCCTAGCAACTTTCCCAACTAAAGCCTTTTGTATTGCTTTCTTTATGTCTTCACGTCAGTCTCAAAGGGTTGTAGTAATCTTCTTTAACTGTTTCATTTGAAAAGTCTCCAAAACACCTAGGGAGGGATTTTTCATAAAGTCTGTGAGCTCAGACATGGTGCTACATACAGTGGCTCAATACAAACAAAACTGTTACAGTCTAAAAGTCCATGTAGTCCCTCAGCCTCTCTCAGACATCCAGAACCTGAACGCTCCCCTCCAGGAAGCATTTAGGGAGAAAAGCTGTCTCCATCGCGATGCACAAAACCACAACTACCATCTCACGCTAGCTAAAGTTACAGAAGTGGGAAGAGACAAGATATTTGAAAGTTTTGGCAGATTAAACTGGAAAAGCAAGTGAACCTTGGGAAGCTAACAGTGGACAAGTTGCATCTATGTGTCAACAGTGCTCCACGGGATGCAAATGGCTTTTATGAGACAGCAAAATGGTGATTTCTAACAAGAAGAGTCCTTGTGTACAAACTAAGCGTGAAACTGTTGAATCGAGGGTTTACATTAATCCTGTTACACTTACTACAGCAACTATTTTAACTGTTCAGTTTTCATGCTTATAAAACTTTACAGACATGTTTTTGTCACAGATATTTGTTGATCCCTGTGAGGATCTTGGTTAGCTTCGGATGTGAATAATAAGATGTCAATTATGTCCAAGACGAATACGTCTTTGTCGAGAGAAAAGTTGATTCAGGAACAGAGGGATGATCCTGAACTGAAGTCTCTCTTTGATCCTGCTCTTCCTGAAGAGGACTTGGTTAATGTCCCGGTCAGTTATTCTGTCAGTGATAGAGAGTCCTGATGAAGTGGAGACCCCCAGATGTTCCAGCTTCTGAAGACTGGGCAACTATTGACCAAATTGTGTGTCCGTTACCTCCAACATTAACATAAAAATGGATGTACATAGTTTCCCCAGGTGTGACTTTTGGCTACGTTTATATCAGTTAGTTAATGAGGCCAAAAAGTGGTTTTCTTATTCTTCAGAAACTCATGTAAGTGTCATCTATGGACTAAAACACTAAGCAGAGTGAAGAACATGCACTCACCGTCTACTTTATTAGGAACTGTGCCGACTATTGACCAAATTGTGAATCCGAAGGAATATCTTCCTGAGGTTATTAGATTGGGACAAAAGGTTCCATTTGGAGGTATTAAATCCCCCAAAATCGTGAAGGTTCCGATAGATTTCTTCAAATTGTTGGGTCAGACAACTGTGGCCTATTTAGGCTAGGTTGTTGGTCATTGGCAAAAGGTACCCATTATAGCAAAGGTCCACAGTATTGTAGAAAATTTCTACAGAAGATTTTGCAAGAACCAACATCACAGCCCCATTGACAGATTTGTTGGCTGTAGGTGCCAGCGATGTTTTTGCAGGTGCTGTACTGTCACAGTTAGATGACAATGGCATTGAAAGTCCAGTCTCTCATTTTTCTAAGAGAGTTGATTTCACATACTATTGAACTATTGAAAAAGAGGTATTAGCCCTAATTTTGAGCTATGCATCTTTTTGAGGTATATATCTCTTCAAGTAAACCCAGAGGAGTGTATAAGGGTTGATGTACGTGCAGATGCAGATTCCTGTTAATGTAGATCTTAAAATATTCCTACATATGGATAAGACTACACAATTATTACAGATCTTTTTCAAGTTGTTTTCCAACTTTGCATACAAAATATCATTTATGTAGTTATGATAATTATCATTTTATTTCATATTATTGGATTTTCGAGAAGTTTGATTTTTGTTTCATAATTGTAATTTTGTATCTTATATAAGATTTTCATAAAAGTTGTCATAAATTCCAACTTTTCTTTTACAGAGGGAGGTGTGGCGTAACAAGCACATCCCATATCTATGACAAATCTAACGGAAAGAACATACATCTATTGCGATGTAGCAGTGATGTCACAGATAGTAACATTAACTATACAAGTGTGAAGAGTACTCCGTAGTTGTTGAACAGACTACTCTGGAACCTGAACCAAGGAAAGCATTCCACTGAGAATACTGCTGTGGGACCCAAGACTCTACACACCACGAATCATCTCTGACCTTCACCTGCTGTCTCCTACCTTTACTACAACTGGCCTACGGCTGTCTCTCTCCCAGCTAGGTTATTTAATTTCAATTCATATTTCTGTGATAGCTATATTCAATGGCTAAATTTCAATAAATTGTTAAACGGACTTCCTTTGCCTCTCCAGTCCATCACAAATTGGGGGCTCGTCTGGATAATTGCATTGCTTCAGATGTGAATAATAAGACGTCAGCTTGTGCAACCTTTTGTCATTTTCCTGAATGGAACAGGGGACAATAATCCTGCACTATTTGGGCTGTGCTGATTCGGACTTCCAGTACTGTAAGGAAACTTCTGCTTCACCACCACTTCCTCTGCTAAAGTGTGTGACACCTTGTCCTGAGGGAAATTTACATTTTTGGGCCTGTAAATGACTGGAATTTTAACTGACCCCTCTATGGCTGAAGAATGAACCAGAGGACTCCCACCATTTCTCACAAAAATCCTAAAGGGACTCCATGGTGAGGTAAGACCTAAAGTCTCTTGTCCATTGAGACAGCAAGACATAGGGGAACATGAGACAGTGTCCATAGGGGAAAGACTTGTCTTGGGAGTTCTGAGGTAGGCTGTTAGCTTTGGAAAGCCCTGAGGTGCTCACAGTACCCAAGGTACTCTCTGGTCTTGCTCTCTTGCCTTGAGTTTGAGGATCCATAAAACTCTGCATCTGTTTGCCATTCATCATCCTATCCTGACATTGAGAATATATATTTGTGGCAAATGACATTATTGCTCTATAATGATCACCTTTTCATGGAAGTCAAGTGATGGAGTCCTGATGAGGAAGTGGAGACCCCCAGATGTTCCAGCATCCGAGCACTGGGTTACTATACAAGAAAATGCGAGCTCTAGCCAAGAAAATGGCCAAATCCAAAAGGTCAATCAACTTTTTGTGATTTGGCCATTTTCTTGGCTAGAGCTTGCTTCACTGGGCGAGAAGGATAAACATCTGTATTCTCTTCTTCAGCAATGTAATTATTTTGATGATGGGATTGGTTCATAGGCCTTGGGCTCAGCATCGACTCGCTGGCAACACCTGACATTCGCCTATTAATTTCCCTATAGTAATGGAACGCCCTCTATTCCCAGGTACGGCATAACAGCAATGACCATGGGACACCGACACTAAGTCTGTCTTCAACTCAATATTATGTAAGGGAGCTGTCATGCAACCAACCTCAAAACCTTTAAACATCGAACATTTACCGGTGGCTGAACTCGAATCTAAAAGTTGGTTGCGCCAACAATTGATACTGTGCCCTTGGACACATAAGGAACGTATTCCTCTCTAACGTCAGACTGTTACACACATAGTGTGTTTAGGAGCCGTATTATTCATTTCATAAGGCTTTTTAGAGGAAATAAGCACAATAGGCTGTTTTTTCCTTTTTAGAGTATAACATTCGGTCATACAACACACAGGACCCGACTTGGCCTGATCTTTCTCAGATTTCTTTTCTTGGACACTGGACTTATTATGGCTACTGGAGGACTCAGGCTTTTGACCAGAGTAAGGCTTTGGCTTTTCATACTCATCACTTTTCTTTATGAAGACTTCCTTATGGGTAAGAACGTAGCTGTCAGCCAGGACAGCAGCCTCTTTAAGCGTGTCAACTTGGTGTTCATTCAAGTAGGCTTTGAGATCCTTGTGGACACACCACTTAAGTTCTTCAAGCAGCATAACTTGCTTAAATTGTGGAGGCTGTCAACTTTACTGGATCTGCACCACCTCTCAAACCACATTTCCTTCTTTCATTTATTGTTGCTCGGCGAGGCACCATTGGAAACACTCTGAGAGCGGATGATCGCCATCCAACCATCCACCAGTACCAAGGCGAGCTTTCCAAACTCTTCCGTCTCCCTGTGCTTGCTCAGATGCTTATCCAACTTTGTTCTGTTTAGGATGGTCAACTGTTAGAGGTAATTCTGCAGAGTGAGCAGAATCAGCTGCAGCATTAGGGTATTGGTGGTCGTCTTAGAATAAGTCAACCATGAGTTCAGCAGCTTGTAGCCACCAACACAGAATGTCATTTGACTTGATTTGCAGTAAGATGTTCAGGTACATTTGTGACAGAAGCCAACGTTGAGCAACGTCCGTCAGCATTATGTATAATGCAGCTGGTAAACACCCAGATGATTTTTATGTTTCTCACAAAGGTAACATTATCACATAAACCTGCTTTCAGATAAACATTCAATTATCTATTATATATTGCATAATGGTGGCACGGTGGTGCAGTGGCTAGCACGTCCGCCTCACAGCAGGAAGGCCTGGGTTTGATTTGGATCGGGCGTTTCTGTATGGAAATGCATGTTCTCCCCGTGCATGCGTGGGTTTCCTCTGGGTACTCCGGGGTTCCTCCCACAGTCCAAAAACGTGCACAGTAGGCTAATTGGCTGTTCCAAATTGCCCTTAGGTGTGAGTGTATGTGTGTTGTCCTGACGATGGCCTGGCAAGCTATCCAGGGTGTATCCCGCCCTTGCCCAGAGTCGGTTGAGATGGGCACCAGCCTCCCCTAATTAGAATTAAGTGGCTTAGAAAATGAATGAATGCATAATTTTATATAAAATGATTCCATCAACAGCATTTATATAAAATCTCAGCATTCAATTGTACACTTGATTTATACTTAATACTAAAATTATTCTGGAATATGACATGTCAGATACTTATGTACATTTATAAGCAATTGTTAGTGCAGAAGTTTATATCAATGTGAAACGTTTTCTTAAAGGTGTTTCTTTAAAACATGTCTAATGTGACAAAAGAATTCATTTCAGCTCAAGAAGCATTTCTGGTAATCATTCATCATACAGCTCCTGTACTATTCAGGCACCATACCTTCAAAGCAACTACTGAGTATTTTAGAGATAGCAGGAATTATGAGATTTTTATGGAGATAGCATAAATATATTGTTCATTTCATTAAACATAATGAACATAAAAAACTCATTAAGTATAATTAAATAAAAGGCAATCTTATGCAAAAACATGGGTTTACATGGGATTTAAACACAAAGCCTTCTGACCAATACACACTTTCCACTGAGCTACACCTGCCCTTTACAAATCCAGGTAAAATTCAGTGTTGGTTTGTGACGTGCAGTGATATGATATTTATGTTAATATAAAAGCAATTATTCCATGTAGGCTTATCATCCTTGGGTATCACATAGGTATGACCTCATGCATTACATGATGGTGGAAAGAAACTTATCTGTAACCTCTCATGAATGCTGTTAAAAGCCTGCAATTATAGAAAATTTGCTTTTAATTATTAGTGATAGTATTTTAATGTCCCTAAAATTCAGCTTCCAGTAGAAATAATAAAAGTAATAATAGTAGTTTCTACTGAAAATGTATCACTAACAAACAAGACTCAAACAACAATATTTACTATTAGTTTATTATTTAATTCAATTTACCTTTTTTAATAAAACAGAGACATTGCTTCCTTTAATGTACATTAAACACAAGACGATGTAATACTACTTGGGGTTCAAATCAAATAAGCCTATTAACCTATACAGAGACTGACTGGTACTGCTCAACTGAACTGATAAATAAAAACAGGTTGTAGTTACATACATACAAGTCAGACTTTACAGTGCAGCCGTGACCTAATGGTTAGAGAAGTAGGTTTGGGACCAGAAGGCCGCTGGTTTAATTCCTAAACCGGCAGGAAAAATGTGTGGCGGCAGGCAGGGCAGAGGACCTCCTTCTTACCTTCATGGCTGAAGTTCCCCTGAGCAAGGCACCTAACCCCAACACGGCAATCTGGCTGCCCACTGCTCCAATGTGTGTGTGTATATGGTTAAATGCAGAGCCAAATTTCCCTTGCAGGATTAATACAGTACATCAAACACACAAAATAAAACAAAAACAAAACAAAAAAAAAACCCTCTTTACCTAGAACAGTATTGGTGATTCAAACATGGAAATTACAACTTATGAAGGACTTAAAAAGTACAGCAGGGCAACACAATACCCAATGCTAAAAAATGATTATGTTAGCGCAACAAGCTGAATAAGTGGCAATGATGGAAATGTGACAAAGCTTGAATATACTTATCATCCATATCATATACCACATCTTCTACTAAAATGTGTTTTACAAAAATATGCACATATAACCCTTCTTGTGTTTTCTGTTCCAAATACGCACTCAGGGTGCTTGATATTCAATACTATGTCAATGTAATACATTTTCAGAACCATGCTAATATAATTATTTAGTATAAACTGTACCAAAACTACTGGTATAAAACATCATTAAAACAATATTTGTGTAAACATACTCAAGAAAACAATGTCTATTACAGTGTGAAATAAAAGATGTACAAATGTTTGACATCACATGATGGCTGAAAGATTTTGTGAGCAGTGAATATCAGGATCAGGACTTCAGTACTTTTCAAATATGTATGAGATTTACAGGCACTCACTGCCATCTGGTGGACAAAACTTTACATAATTGGATTACATTTCTTTTTTTTTCGTGCTTGTGTCCCATTGGAATGTAAAACCATGCAATTATTTTGCATTTCTGAAAAATTAAGGCAGTAAAATTATCTGCTGGGGATGTGAGCAAGGCTGAATTTGTCATCTTGTAATTCCAAATATCTGCTGGCTTGCAAAACTCTAGTTACTAGCAAGCTAAAACGCTCCTCACACAAGGTGTAAGTATGGTGATGATGCTTGAGAGTTCTTAATGGACACTTTTTCCATACAGGAATTACACTGCATATGTCAGCTAGACACTTTATGTACACCCTACAACATGTGCACACAAACATTTGTTTGTATCCATTTTTGCTTTCCTTTATCACTCTGAGTGAGCTTTCTGCTTTAAATGAGAGCAATCACAAAGTACATCTGTACGTTTTGGAGTATCAATCAATTCTGATTACTGACTGCGTTCTGGGGTACAAGTCAGGTCTCTTAAAGCTATGTACATATGAAAAGTGCATCATAGTCCATGTATCTGATCATTCTATTTCCGGAGCCACTGTTGCAGTTATTGAGGGTATTCTGTCCACCAGCATGGTCCCATCACTCAGTGAAAGGCTTACCTTAAACACTGGTTCTGAAAGCCTTGTTTTTTTAATATGAACTTTTTTCTTTGCCCTTTTATGGCTGACCAGAGACTTTCCAGAAGCTCCATTGTCACTGCAGTCTACTGTAATTCCTGCTGACTGTTTTAGGGGGATGCTGTAGTCTTTGGGGATAAGAATGTATCAGACAATGATAGCTTATAAAACTGAAATTATAAGTCGGAATTTACAGTTACCTGGGGTCACTGTGCTCCTTTTCCGTAGTGCCATCTGATTTCGTCTCCTTTCCTCAGTCGACCCACAACTTAACATTTTCATACCTAGAGCAAAAAAATAACACAGTGCATTACTGACAGAAAAAAGTGATAAATAACTGAGGTGGACATGTAACCACAACTAAAGGCTAGTTTAAAGAAACTCTAGCAGGTAGATATGCAATACATCAATGAGCTTTTTTATGGGACACCAAACAAACAAGTATGATCTGGATTTACTAAAGAGATCCAAAAAACCTTCAAATCCAGAAAAGTCTTTCAGTGCATTCATCTACGGTACTTACTCCAGTGGAAATCTTGCTCCAGCACTTCATCAAAAAGACATGCAGATAATCTCCTAACCTATGAAACAGCATGTTTTTAATGCACAGCGGCCATTCAATTCAAGGAACGCTTCATTCATAATGCCAGAAAAAGCTACTATGCCTATGATAATCATTGAGGCGTTCCTTTAATATCAACTTTCATTCATTCTTTTGCCAAGCCGCTTAATCCTACTAGGGTAGTGGGGAGGCTGGAGTCTATCTCAGTCGACTCTGGGTAAAGAAGGGGTTCACCCTGAATAGCTCACCAGTCCATCACGGGCGAACACACACAACCATTCGCACTCACACCTAGGGGCAATTTGGAACAGCCAAATAGCCTATTGTGCACGTCTTTAGACTGTGGCAGGAAACTGGAGTACCTGGTGGAAACCCACACAAGCACAGGAAGAACATACAACCACAGTAAAATGTTCTCGTTGAGCCAACAACTTGAACCCAGGAAGTTCTTGCTATGATGCAGACGTGCTGACCACTTCGAAACTGTGGAATCTATGAATCTCCCTTTTTATATAAACTATTCAAAGGATACCTTGGCAATTGAAAATGTGTTTGCAGTATAATAAATGTATTAAGAAGTTAAAATTCAGCATAAAAGATAAAAGCTTAAAACTTAGTGACACCTCCATTTGTCCTCTGCCTTTTTCCTGTTCTAGCCACATGGCTGTGGTCTCCAGGCTTTGGACTGCACTGTGGCACTGTGAGAGGTAGGGATGCTGAAAATTCTGCAAAGGAATACAAAGAAACACAAGCGATTTTGTTCCTCACTGGAAAATGGAGTTGAAGTACCTTTTAGTGTCCTCTTTGTGAAGCAGAAGTCACATCATTGTGTAATATTGTAACTACATGTGAAAGAAACATCAGTAATGTTGATCTCCATATCAACAATATCTGCTTTAAAATGAATGCAGTGACTTCAAGATGTGTTGAACTAATTAAAATATCAAATAAACTAAATTCTGTTCCGCCTGGTCTGGTTTATATTCTATCATGATGTCTAAACAAGCCCAAAAGCAGGAGGACATAACTCACAATGTAATTGATTCGGTGCAGGGGACTAATCAAGTGGTGGATGATGTCACTCTTCAACACCTTTAGAGAACATGACTGGCACAGGTAGCAGCAAGGTGGTGGATCTCCAGTGACACTTTGGCACTTGATTACAGCATGTAGACCTGACAGCAAAAGGTCACCATCCAAAACAATTATTTCAGGTCACTGATTTAAGGTGAGTGCATGGTGTTGTGAGATGGACTGGTCTCCATTGCCATATTGCCACAAACAGTGTTCTCAGGATTAGCTTCAGATCTACCCTGATCAAGATGAATCGGTTACTAATATGGAGTAAGTGTTTATTAAGGTACTTACCAATCAGAGGCTGGATACCACTGTAATTTTCTGGAGATTCTTCTGAATACTTTGGCAGTGGGACAATATGGTCTTCTGAATGACCCCAAAGTTGTTGGTTTTCACCCGTGCTTTCTTGCACAAACAAAGTGTCATCAGCTGTAAAAGGCTGTGGATATTGCCAGTTGTCTTGTCCAACTATAAAATACACAAAGCACAAAATCAAAACCGGGTAATCTAAGGTTTATGAACAAAGCCACACCCACAGCAAAGTTTCTACCATTTCCATAACGTAGCATCCCATCTGTGTCTCTAAACAGTTCTTCACCGGTGAGATAACCATTGATCTGGCATTGATCTTCACTCCTAGTGTCAGCTGGAGTGTGGGCTCCAGGGCTAATAAACAGATTTTGAATATTTTCCTGACCTTCAATATGCTCTGGGTCTGATTTCTGGATAATAGTTATGGTCAGAGAATTATTTTGGTACTGGGCTACACGTTTATATTTAGGCTCGGTGTTAGATGAAGATGACTCAGGGCTAAAGGATTTAAATATGTTAATGCCATTCCCACAGGGGCTGACCGTTTTATTCTCATGCAGAATAACACTTTGCATTGAATAGCTGATGGGATTCCATCTTTGAAATGCCCCTGTTACAGGGCCTGGGCTGAAGGCTATGATTGAACTTATATTGGGAATACAATTTGGAAATGGGTATCCAGTTGGACTTGGAGTAATAACTTGGACTGCAGTTCTTGATAAACTTCGTGCTTGATCCAGGATACCATAATAACCATCATCATCTGTAATGAGCAACACAAGAACAGAATATTATTTTATAATATTTGTAGTTACAACATACAAAATTACACTAAAAATAATGGCTTATTTGAAGTACATGAATATTGGTGGTAGAGAAGACAACAGTATTTTTTAATATCAAACTTAGGTCAATGTATTTACAATGCATTTACTCTGACACTTGAATACATACTTGTAGGCGCAGATCTTGGCTGATCACAAAAGCAAATATGTTAAAGTACATGCTGTGTGTTCTGAGTTAGCACTTTCATAGTAAAAGAACAGAAACCTACAAATATTACTCTTGACCAAGCAATTCTATGAAACAATAAAATAAAATAAAATAAAATAATAATAACTATAAAATAGAACCATCAGTTAACTCACTACAGAATATCCCACGCCTGATCCCACAACATGATCTAAAACATCGGACCCGGGTTATTTTACTTCATGCACATCTTCAGGTGGTACACTACAACTATGTAAAGTTTTGTCAAAATCCATCCACCATTTTAGGAGGAGTTGCACTTACAATCCTATCAATATATTCTAAAATATTGAATTAAATACATTTTTTTTTAATTGGATTGTCTCCTCTTCAAAACATTGGCACTGAATTTTTTTTCTTTATGTACATCTTCAAATGATATACCACAACTCGGTAAGGTTTCATCAAAATCCATTAAGCTATTTAGGAGGAATTGCACTTACACGGTCAGATGAATGGACCAATATTACCCCCCATGAGAAATGGTCTATGAGCCACAATGTTTTGGGTTTTCATTCATCCATTTTCTAAGCCGCTTAATCCTAATTAGGGTTGCGGGGAGGCTGGCGCCCATCTCAGCTGTCTCTGGGCGAGGGCGGGGTACACCCTGGACAGCTCGACAACACTCACACAACCATTCACACTCACACCTAGGGGCGATTTGGAACATCCAATTAGCCTACTGTGCATGTTTTTGGACAGTGGGAGGAAACCCACACAAGCACGGGGAGAACATGCAAACTCCACACAAAAACGCCCGAGCTGGGAATCGAACCTAGGCCTTCTTGCTGTGAGGCAGACTTGCTAACCACTATGCCAGCATGCCACCCGGTTTCAGTTTTGATTTATCTTTTTATTTTATTGCTACCCATGCACAATCAGCCTCAACTCAGCGATCCTGCAGCTTTACCGGGTTTCCTGTGGTGGCCTCGCACTGACACCTGATGGACACGGTCAACCATCTAAGCCATATTCCATGAGTAATAATATTTTTAAAAAACCTTGAAAACTTGCCTACATTTCTTCAGATGTCTTCATGATAAAATAAATTAGCAATGTTGCTGTCAATAAAATGTGTACCTTTTGGAACTGTCCTACAAAGAGGCAACTGGAGTTCAGTGATGCTTGACTGTTGGTTTACCTCAAGAAGTACTGAGAAAAACATGAACATGTATATGAAATCAAAAAATAATAAATAAAGACACAGCATTTTCAAAAAATGAAACACACCAATATAGGATGGAGAACAGATTGTAAACATCAAGTAGGACAGTAGCATTACACTTCAGGACATCTGAGTTTTCTTTACACAGAAATATCTGAAGCTTTCCATAAACAAAGAGTACAAGAAACCAGTACTGGCTCTAATAACTTCTGATTGAAAAAAACACAACAAACAAACCAACCAACAAACATAAAAACAGACCATCTAATACAGGCTGTGATATCATCTCCTTGTAGAGATCCTCATGCAGATGAAATACCTTAAGAGGGGGAAAAATTATAAGGATATAAGAGTAATGAAGACTCATGAAGAAAGCTATCCCATGCTTTAAAAATAATCTTCCAATAGATATCCATGCATTACCTGTACATTTCCTGTTCCTTCCTTTTTCTCAATAACTTTTGCCAGCTCCAACAAATGCCAAGCATGAGAAGCCAGATCTATGTCAGCTCCTATCTCATATGTGTGACATGATTTCTAAAATTTGAAATCATACAGACATGAGAGTTCTTTTAATTTCATTTAACTTTGCAGAACCATGTCAATTGGTGCAGATACTTAGACATTTGGCTATAATTAAATAAATATCAAAACTAATGGAAAGCTTAATGACTGGATCTATAGTGTTAGCATTACCAAGAGGGTTCTTGCCCTCCTGCTACCTACACATCATTCACACCCAGTGGAGCATGGCTAAAACTTGTAAATCAGCTCTTCTACTCCTATTTCTTTAAAGATTTCATGTGTCTTCTCATTTACAGTGACTTACAATATAGTTATATCTGTGAAGACTGCCTATAATGTGGGTCTTGATATCTTTTTTGTTGACTCTGAGAACGCAGACATCACACAGGTAGACTGGAGGCTTAGTGTCTGTGCATAATTCAATTACAGAACTGAGACCTGAAAATTAATCACAAACGATAATATATATTGACAATCCTATAATACTAACAGAACAAATGTAATCATAACACTGTGGCAATGCATCAGGGGAACATCAGTACCTATAACAGGCTGCACTCTGTTTTGGTTGCATAGGTATGAACGCATGGACTTAAAGAGATGGCTCTCGAAATCTAAACACCGAAATAATTAACACACAGACAGACAATTAATGCATGACATGGTTAAAGTATAAACTAATTTGGCTGTGCAAGATGGATTGATTTCAAGTGTGTGCATGTATTTCTTTATGCTGACCATTTTTATATTTAGCAGGCCCAAAAAAAGGAATGTTTATTTTCTTCACAGAGGCTGCTCTTTAAAATGCTGTTAATATACAGTGCTGTGCAAAAGTCATGGCACATCCAAAAAAAAAAAAAAAAAAAAAAAAAGAAAGAAAAAAAAAAAGGCTATAGAGCAAATATGTAGGTGTATGGATGCTAGCACGATCCACACAGCTTTTCGTCTCCGTCACAGGACAAACATAAAAGATAGATGGACATCGAAATATTTTATTCATCTTGTTTACATTTGGAGAAAATGTGATATTTAGAGGGTAGTTATATTTAACCAGGAATCATGAGTGGTATTCAGTCATTACCACCAGTGTTAAACAGTAATGGCAGCTGAAATTAAGGAAAATCACCTTAAATGTGATGGAGTTCAGTCTATTATTCTGTGCAGATCTGTAAACTAGACAGATTACGGTCACAGCTTTCTATTGTTTTATAATCATAGTTTCAAGATGAATTAGTGAACGTCAAACTTACATAAAATCCTTCATAATTAACATGGTTTGGTGTCATTTTAAAGGGTTTTTCAAGTTCTCATCTGAAATTGGCTTAGCTTAGGATTTCTGTCCACATACATGAATGTGTTTACATTTTAAAATATTCTAGTTTAAAAAAAGCAGTAAATGACAACAAATAAAACAAAGTCAATATTTGGAGTGATGACCTATACCCTCCTAAGACCCAAATCCCAGTGTTACATGTATTGTCATTTCTCCGCTGTGCTTCTGTTTCTTACCACCAGATTACAACTAAACTAATCTTAGTCATCAAACAGGAAGAATTTTGGCAAAAGAATAATATGAGGATCTTACAAAGACACAATATAATTGTTAGCCAATATGATGCCTCCATATAAAGACAGTAGGGTCTTAAGAGGTTAATTAAAAAAAGCAAGCAAAATAAGTCGGCTCACCTTGGTCACAGTGCATCGTTTACTAGGCAAAAATACAAAAACAGTTAAATTACTCAATCAGAAACAACAAGTACAACTTACTTCTGGATGAAGTAAAAACCAGGTTGTTTATCCAATTTAATTACATATCTCTAATTTTAATTTAATTTAATTTAACTTGTTTGCAGTTAGTAATTGATTTACACAGAGAATGATGCTCACCTCTTGATTGAAAAGAAGAAAAAAAAAAAGACTTCCCTGTTGAGGACAGTGTACTTACTTCAACAGCATTCATACAGGAAAACAAAACTTACAAAGATACTTGAGGAAATTTTTACACGAAATCACTTTATCCTACAAGATTACGAGTTATTTAATCAGAACTGCCGGTAGATGAAGATGTTAATGATGTAGTTTGCTGCTAGGTTTTACCTCAAAGTGTCAAGACAACTGGATTCCCTCAAGAATGTCAAGGAAATGGAATAAACCATCACAGAAAAATTCAGCTCATGTTTGTTCACACAAGTGGCTCAACTCATATCTCTCTCTCTCACGTCCTTTAGCATTATCACTTCACACAGATGTACTGAAGGTCAGGTCACTGAGAACAGTCCTGATTAAACAAAGCTTGCAGTACATTTGAGGCACATTTTTGTAATTAACTCCTTGATTGGTAAAACAGAGACTGTTGAAGAAAACACATTATAATTCATAATGAAGAGAAACAGAGACATTTATACAGCCCAAGTGTGAATGAATGCAGCACAAATTTAAACAACTGCTCAATTGAAGACAAATACCTTGATAACTGCACCTCTTTATATACTCATCTAACCCCTATTGTTAGTGGAACAGTGTTAGTGGAACATGGTTATTTCATTACACATATTCAGTTAAAACTATTTCCACAAAACATTTTTTAAAAATTGTGTTATTTATGAATTGTTTTAAACCTTTAGTACACCTGTCCCGCCATAAACAACTTTGGATCGAGCATTTCTGAGAATGCTCCTATCCTTTCAAGATTGTTTGACATGATACATTAATACACTCATGAATAAAGCATGCTAAAACATCATACACTAAGAGTACGCAGTAAAATGAGAATACATTTGATGGTTTCCTGATATATGCTTTTCGTATGCTTTTCTCATTTGATACATGCTTATTGATTATACAACATGAAAATTTTGGGAAAGTTGCTTTCATAAGACAGAACTTCCAAGATTAAAAAAAAACAACAACTATCAAACTTCTTGAAAAATCATTTTATTATCACATAGGCACAACGTGTACATGATGACAGATGTTCATCTTAAATCAAAAATGTACACTATGCATTCCTGCCTTTATTATGAGAGTACCTTTTAATCTTTGATATGCATGAGGTCATTTGATTATTTCACAAATTACCCCTTTAACAGTCAGTGTAATGTGAGGAATCAACTTTCCACATTACATAAATGACCCATATATTAAAACTTTGAATGCTGACATGTTTATGATCTGCTATTGGAGTACACAGAGCTGACTGGACCGGCCTCCTCATATTTAAAATATGTAAAATAATTATAAAAATCTTGATTTAATCTGCTTTTTATGTACCCATGTAGTATATACTAAAACAATGATTCAATGTAAATGAGCTAAACAGACAAATCAGAAGAAATGAGGTTCAGTAGTACATTAGTCACCTTTTAGTAGCTTTGTATTGAGAAGTTACCACAGTGACGTCTGTCACACATTCCTCAACCTTATTTTCCCTATAACAGAGCCATGTGGAAAATCTAAATTTACACTGTCTTTACATACAATGTTAATGACTTACACACAAATGATTTATACTTATTCTCACAGACTTTCGAACTTTGTAGAACAAAATATTTTTTGGCATCCTTCTATCCCTACAGCTAATTAAAAAAAATATATAATTTCTATTACAATCCGGAAATGAACAGGTTTTGATTTGTTAAAGTTACACACCTTTATTTTCATGTAATCTTTGCTATACACAGCACAGTCTTAACCCTTTATTAACCAGCGTAGCATATCTGTTACATATGGGTCAAATCGGCCGATTATTTTATCATTTATTTATTTTTACTACCAAACCCCTACCCCCCCACCCCCCAATAATGGCCCAAAAACAACATTTTTACCTAGAAAATTATTTTAAAACAATTAGAAAGGGACTTGATTAAATGAGGGTAAAAATAAAATAAATAAGATCAATATATTCTGAGATTTATTTTTGCAAAATATACCTGCAGAAATAAAACAAAATAAAAAAAACGTACACAACAGCTTTTACAAAAGCATTCAAATCTCTGTGTATGTATTTTCTTTCAGAATAATATACATTTCTACAGTCTAGGTAAAACTATGTATATATAAAAAAAATCAAAGCCATCTAATCTCTAATAAATCAAAACAAAAGGCCGCTAATAAAATAACATCACAGAATTGTACAGAACATAACACATGTACCACTATATTCATGGACTTGACAGCTAGCGATTATTAGTTACTCAGATAACTAATATATCACAGAACAAAAAAAAGACCCCATGAAAAATGAATTAGAACTTAAAAAAGCAGGTTCTCACTTAATTTTCCAAACCACTCTATCCTTTATTAGGGTTGTGGGGAGGCTGTAGCCCATCCCACCTGACTCCAGGCGAAGGTTGGGTAAAACTTGAACACCTTGCCAGTTCATTGCTCCAACACACACACACACACACACACACACACACACACACACACACACACACACACACTCTCTCTCTCTCTCTCTCTTTCTCTCACTCACATTCACCAGTTAGCCTAATTTGAATGTCTTTGGACTGTGAGAGGAAATCAGAGTACCCTGAGGAATGAAAAAAGCAGGTCAATTTTAAAATAATAATAAAAAAGTATATGTTTTTTTCGCTACTTTTGTTTTCAACAGTGTCAATTAAGTCCTTTGGTAGTTTGTTCAGTTGTTGTTCTGTAAAAAAGCATAAGAAAAAATAATTAGCAACCATTAACATGGGTAGTGTTTCATAGGGGTAGTCTGTTATGGGTAGGCTGGGAAAATTCAAGTAATTAAAACAGATTTCTCCAAAACTGATTACATTACTTCAGCCACAAATTCATTAATTTCCATTGTTTTGTTATGAACTCTCAAATAAACAAAAAAATTTCATATAAACTCTCAACCACTATTGTACTGGCTCATTAGAGACAGAGCTTATCCTGGGTTCTGTAGCGTGAAGCGACTAGGAGTTCAGTTCCTCCTGGATGGGATGCTAGTCCATCGCAGGTTACCTTCCCAGTATTTTTACTGGTGCCCATTTATAATGCAGGGTGGACAGAAAAAACCTTGCCCAGAGGTCTTAGCACGGTGAGGGTCTAACGGGGATTCAAACCCACAACCTCTCGATCATGAGCCCAGCACCCTAACCACTAAACCACCATCCCCATTAATAACTAGTAATATAATAGATTTATTAGTAGGAGATAAATCTTCTTAAAAAATTAAGGAGTTTAAAATATTAAGCAGTTTCCAATATCTGCAATTATTTTTTGCAAGCCAGAATATGACTTACGTGTTGCCACTTAGCCAGTGGGTGATCACCATGTTGAAATGCAGGTGTGGAAATGACGTTTTCATTATTTTCTGCCACTGGGTTCAGGGGAAGTGCCTGACTGTAGGGATAGCAAGCATAGAAGGTACGATCTGTCTCTGGGTGTTGGAATGATGGAGTTGTCTGGTGAACCTGTTGAGACTGATGACCTGTGTGTGGGATGTAAGTGGACTGCGCATTTACAAAGTGTGTACCATCTGTAGAAACACCTGGGGCAATTGCTTCATAAGTCATGGTTCTTTCATGTACTGGTACTAGATTATCAGGGGTGACTGTATTAGATACAGCAAAAACTGAAGAGTAATCAGAATGCTTATACATGGGATATTGAGAAGATATACCATATTCAGGTATTACTTGATGACTTGAAGCATATTCAGGTGTCAGTTGACTGGTGATGACTGGTGGGACTATATTATTTTCAGGAATGTTTGAGTTATACAGGGGATTAAGTGCTTCATTGTAATCGTGCGCTGTGAACTGCTGCTCTACAGCCACGGTCTCAGCAGAATTGTCCGCTACTGGCTTTGTAGCAGGCAAACTGGATGCTTCAGTGCTAAACTGTCGGTTTTCATAATTCCAGGCATTCTCACTTAAGCTCTTTTTCACCAAAGGTCTTTTTTCAGACAGTCTAGCAATTTCCTGTCCCTTCATGGAAGATAGAGCAATAGTGTTGGAATGGTCCTTTTGCTGAGGTGCATTAATGGATGACGATTCTTGCTTTTCATTGTTTTTAAGCACAGTTTCTTTCATGGAAGTAGTTTTGTTCCAAGTCTGAGAACTGGGGTCTAAACTTCTGGGAGAACTTCTAGAGGTCTCTGAAATGGTGACTGGCGTACAACATGTGCTCTTTGGATTAGCCGTGGTCAAACTAGAAGCCTCCGGCTGGAGCTGTGTAACACTGCCTGAATTATTGCCTGAGATCTTGCTTCGCTTTACTTGCATTGCTTTATCTGATACGTCCTGGATAATCTCTATGCAAGGGGACAGTTTAATACAACTGGATGAGCCATCAGAGCATTGGTTTTTCCCTGGAATGGACTGATGTAATTCTTGTTCAGTGGCCCTACGTTTAATAGCTCTCCTTGGTTCCTGAGAAACTACAAGAGAAGAGAAAAGCAAAAGAGTTTTACAATATGCTTTAACGATTAGTTCACTTTTAATTTCTCGTAACTTACTTGTTCTAGGTAGTTGTGGTGAATATTGGATTGCCGTCAGGTCTGTTTCCATCTTCACCTCTTTTATCATATCTAGTACAAGAAAAGTAAATCATTACCTTTTTTTGGATATTTTTATTCAGGTCTTCCTCTTAGACAAAGCTTATATACAGTATTTTCAACCTCTGGACATACAATATCAATCACATAGCTTAGCATTCATAGGAAAGAAAAGAAAATAGACTGTGTATATATCTTTTTATGAAGTTAATGCTTTATTTATAGCATGCTCACCTTCTGTGATCTTAGGAAAAATGCAAGTAATGAGAGCACAGAGGTTCTGCTCTTTTCTGACTTTCTGCAAATGTATGATGGCTAAGAGAAAACAGCAAGAGGCAGGATATATGGTTAGAAAAAAAAAACACATAAAAATGAACACCTGTACATTTAATGTCAATGCAATTACCTTCATCATATGACATGGCTTGTATCAACTTTACGTCATCAGAGTTCAATTTCACCACCTGCAATAGACAGTGGAGGTCACAAGATTTTACAAGACGCAGGTTGCGGGTGAACTGGGGCCAATATCAGCTGATGGTCATGTGAGAGGCTGGGATACAATTAATAATAATAATAATAATAATAATAAGAAGAAGAAGAAGAAGAAAAATATGACTGTCGTTGTGTTCCACCTATAATACCCAGTGATGAGTAAATTGTCCACTGCTGCAATTCACTAGTAATGACTAATGCATCATTTACCTGTAGCTGGCCAGGCTCATCTTCATTGTTCATCTTCACTTTGTGAGCAAGCCTCATGAGCCTTGTAGACCTTACATGTCTACTCTCTGAATCAGACCAATCATTAAACAAAGAGGGGTAACGTCTTGTCTGATAAAACAAAAAACAAAAATTGGCTGAAGCTGTGAACCACTACCAGATCAGTACTAATTATGCACTAATGTAATTATGAGTTAAGAGTTAAACGCTGTTTATATTAAGAACTGTTATAGCTAAAACTAAATTAAAATTAATTTACAGCATTGAGTAACTAGGCTTATGTTAAGCTCTCACTTTTTCAACTATGTAAATACTCTTATCTGAAGACTGCTGTGTAGTCTCAGCACTATCAGTTTGGTTTCACAGACAAGGACATACAGCTGCAAAGCTGCAACTCTGAAGAGTATTTCTGTTGTACCAGTATTTATGACTGAATTTGTCAATGCAAAATGCAACCACATATGTAAAATTATTAACTATATTCATATAAAATTACTTTAGAAGAGAATTAACACTTTCAGACAAATCTGATTAAAATATCCTTACGCAAAGAATTCCTTCTGTAAAAACTGCTGAATCGACATAATCTGACAAAAAATTTACACAAGTTATTTCATTCATTTACCTTACCAATGTAGGGAGACAATCTGGAACAGCCAATTAGCCTAATGTGAATGTCTTTGGACTGTAGGAAGAAAACCGAGTACCCAGAGGAAACCTACGCAAGCACGGCGAGAACTTGCACTCCACAAAGAAACGCCCTTTCCAAGCCCGGGACTTGAATCCAGGACCTTCTTGCAGTGCCACTATCATTTACATAAGTTGTGCTTTTTTTTGTATATTTTTAGTGCCACACAGACCTTACCAGCTCTTCATGGTCAGGTTGGTAAACGATCACAGTGTGTATTGTCAGAATGATGGGGAAAAATACATAGGGAAAATTGATAACAGCTGTTTATGACCATTGCTAATGTTAACATTACTACAGTGATTCATTTCCCCATAATGTAGCTAGTTAGCCAACACAGCTTATGTGGCACCATGAGCCATTGCACTGCTACTTGTCAAAGTTGCATTTTGTGTAATGAACTGTATTTAGGCAGTTGATCATCAGTATAAATTAAATTTGTTCGTTTTACTGATGTACAAACTCAATAACAACTAGAAATGTGTTCTTGCCACATGAGGTGTATCCCCCACGTGGTCAACAGAACACTCAGTATCATCATGATTTTACAAAATTTTATTCTTGTGACATGGAAATCAGGTAACAGGTCAAGGTGACCTAGTTTTTACAAGGTTAACAGGCATATTTCATAATGCCCTGTGATCCTTAAAATTAGGTTAAGGTAACCCAGTTTCAGTAGGCTTGAAGACCTTGACATGACATTACAGGTGTGAATTGGATACCGATCCGACAAAAAATCTGCACCCTCTAGAGTGTTAACGGGCATATTTTATGAATTGACCTCTGTGACTTAAATAGTAAAAATAGGTCAAGATGACCGACTTTCGATAGGCTGGTAGGGTGTGCCATAGGGACCATTCAACATAAATATAAAATAAACCCATAAAGAACTGGCACTGCTAGAGTATTAACAAGAAGTGTTTGTGGCAGCGGCGGAGACAGTCAGCCTGTGAAAGCATAGTATCCTCTAGGCTTTGCGCTTTTTGATACAATTATGCACTTAATCCCCTATTTGGGTCACAAAATAAACAGTAGAACTTTATATGAAACTGGATGGATAACCTGTGTGCTCTGCTTTATCCTGGATTTAACTGAATAATAAACAAAAACTCATTCTAACTCAAGGGGACTCACCAGGTAATTATATCTGTGGTCAGGCTTTACCAGGTGGTAGTTGATATGGTTATGGTTGAGTTTGCTGGAGCAGGAAACACAAAAGTACAGTGAAGGCTGACCTTCAGTTCTGCATTCAATCACTGCACTCCGACCTGTAGTAAGCATGAATAGACATTAGAGACTTATGAAAAGGAATGATACAAATTTATAACATAACGTAACACCAAATACTGACCAACCACAGCATCTGCCTCTGTTCTATTTTTGTTTATATACTTCATGTCAATGTGCTTGAGTGAATCCCCTGCATAGGCAATAAAGTAAACAGAATTTATTTTTTGAACACCTGTATACATAGAACTACATTACAGTGAAAATTGTATGAATGTATTTGCAAGAGGATTAAGACTTATTTGCACTTTCTCACCTGTAGACTCTTTAGAACTTTTTGCTTCCAGTGTCGGTGTGATATCTAGCCCACAAGAAGTGAAAATAAAATATGAACCACTTTAAAGAAATACTCCAGCAATTTATTTAAAGCACTTTTGCTTATTATTATTAAAAGAAGAGAAATAACTTCTACTTAACCTAAATCTAAGTGCAATTGAAGAACTCTTTGAAATAGTAAATGTGTAACAAAATATCATGACTTCAAATCTATAATTATTAAAAGAATAAGAACGTTATTATAGCAAAGCTGTTCTTAAGCAGCTCTAATAATCTTTCTAATGCAGGATTAACAGAGTAAAATGTAAGTGTAGTAACTTAAGCTTTTCCATAAGTGCTGTTTACACTGAGATAAAGGGAATATATGAGTAATGCCCAAAAAGTCCAAATACTTTTGACCAAAGAACTCCAAAACAAAACTCTGTCACCCTGTAGTCGCACTGTATTTAGCTCTATGTAAATAGCTTCACCCTTCATTATTAGTGAATACTGAGTAAACAGATTAATTTTTTTCTCTCAGCACATAAAAATGCATTAAAACTCTTGTCTGTGGTAATCACACACATGCTGTGAATGCATTATAGAGATTGGTTTGGAAAAAAACATGTGACAATACAAAAACCTAAAAAACAAACAAAAAAGAATGGTATTACCTTCATCTTGACCAGTTTTCTCATGTCTGAATATGTGACCTGGCCTTCTTTCTCGTAAACCTACAACTACCAAATCTGAAGACTTTAAGGCAGTTAACCCTGTACAAAGATAACAATTGAATGAGCAATAATAATTGCTAATACATATACCTTTTTACAGTAGGCTTCATTAGTGCAATGAAACAAAGCACCCCACACTTACACATTATTAACAGATATAGATGGTTTGCAGAAGTCATACTAAACTACACACCTATAACAGAGTTTTCATTTGTTCTTTTAGTGACTGGCTCCAGAGGATGCAGTGAAGACTTTCTGTTGTCAGACTTAGCTGTCAGATCTCTTTGTACCAGAGACTGACACTGGAGCTGCGTTGTTTGAGCCTCTCTCTCTTGCAAGGCTTTGGGTGAGCTCTGACTCTGCGGTAGTGGATTCTTTGCGCTGGTGCATGCTATAGTGTTTCTACCCAGGTTCCCCTGCTTGCTAATATATTCTGAAAAACAGTCATGGAACAATCACATCAGTTCGAAATTCATTAATCCACTACCAAACACATGAGGCAGGTTGCCCCCCCAGCTTCGCCTTTGAAGACCACTGTGAAGTTTCTGAGTTTGTGTTATCAGTTTTGTTTTGACTGACGATTTCTTTCTGTATCAGCTTTGACCAACTCTGATAGTGACTCCACTGAAAACATTTCTGAAGCACATAAGCATGTGATATATGACCATGACAGCAGAGTAAAAGACAAGCAGTCCCAGTAGAGTAATGTCAGGGCTACAAAGAATTCTATAATGTAGTTGCACACTTACCATTGTTTCTCTGATTCTGGCCAGCAAGGTGTGAGGTCTGAGAGCTGTCATCCAAACATGGTCCAAACATCCACTGAAGTATTTTAATTGCTAAAAATTCCAATACAGAACCAGCTTGTTAACATGTATGATATGACATCATGATACACACTTACTATGTATCTAAGCATATAAGAGATAAGCACATTTTTAATAAACTCTATATTCAGTTAAACATTACATTATTAAGAATATGTAGATATCTGACCAAACACTTCCATGTGGGCTTGTTGAAAATTCACAATACAGATTTAGTGCCTCTTTGTTATCATAATAATCTCCAATGGTTGTTGGGATTTCTTCCCATTCAGTCTCGAGAGCATTAGTGAGTAAAGCCTGATATAAGTTAATTACAGATAAATCATTATCAGTATATATAATGGAGAACGGGCAGCTTAAAAAGGAACAGATAGATAGATGATGGATTCTTCAACCATGTCCTTGTGTAGTTTGTCCACCAGAGGGCACAGAGCAACTCCATTGCTATCAGCAGATGTGTTTGAAATGCCACAAATTACTATCAGCTGACTAAAGCAGGGTCGGCTACAGCAATCCATGATGGAGATAATCTGTCAAAAATAATATATTTGTGCCTGATTTTTTTAAAAAAGATTTATTGATTATATAATTTCTGTAGTTTTTTTTATGCATGTTTATTTATTTAAAAACTGCTTTATGTAATTTCATCTTGGTGAGGACTGAAATAATGAAACATGATAAATGGTGGGGAAAACCTTTATAATGTTAGGCATTTCTTAAAATGTAAAATTTTATATAT
>JAQMYF010000001.1:44474802-44489130 GCA_030014195.1 Neosilurus mollespiculum
CATATACACACACACACACACACACATACACACACACACACACACACACACATATATATATATTTCTCCATCATGAAATTATGTGCTTGCATCGAACAAACGTTCACTGGCGCAACAACAGAAGATTTTTCTTGCCAATTATCACGAACAAATGCAATACCTTGGCCTGTAACGTTTCTTATACACACATCTGGAATGTCACATGTTCTGCTTTCTCACCTTTTATCACCATCCAGATATTGCTGGGAATTCCTTTATTAACCTTTCTTACCCACCACTGTAACATATTCATTGTTTATTCTCATTGACTTTATCTGCTGTTTTCACAGAGACCTCTGGGATCTTCTATTAAAACTTTTCCCCATGCTGCCCTGACCCTAATCTTCCTTTTTTACTGTTCTGGATTCTTTTTCTCAGACCAGCAACCCCCCAATTTTATTTTTCTTTAAAACTTGGACAACTGAATATATATATTTTTTGTCATTTATGTCTAATTTTCCTCCCACATTCTTTCACACAAACAATGGGTAACTATGTCTTTTTGCACCTCACTTGATGTAGAGACATTATCATGCAGGAAAAGGTTTGACCCTCTTATTTCCACTTAAAGGAAATCTTCATGCTACAGTTGTGCAGCATATAACTGAGTGCCTCAAACTTTGTGACAACAGTTGTTTTCACCTGCTTTTGGTCAGACCGTGTCTATACAAACACATACTAACCATCCTGGAAGTCTGCAGAACACAGAGAATTGTACTGGTCTTGGTTCAACTTGATGATCTGTGCAATAAAAACAGTACCGAGACATAGAATATCCTAGTTATTAATTACACATTGCAGAGACAGTTAAAGAAAAATATCTGTACAGTCGTGTTGTTACAGGCCATATTTAGAGGTACAGGGCAGTATACAGTATGCATATATCTTTGTCTCTGAAGATTTAAAAAAGAAGAAAAAGCCTACAAAATAACATGAAGCTTATGCTTTAAATAGACTAATAGAATTATTACTCATTAATCTTTCTCTTATAAAAAACAAGATTTTAATCAAGATTAAGGGGCTTTTAACATTACTTGTTTTACCTTGGCATCTAACCCCTTCTCCACCAATGCCAGTTCCTTAGCCAAGTCACAAATGGTCATCTGATCAATGGTCTGCAATTGCCAGTGATGAAATTTTTCAGGATACTGAGTTCTCTAAAAGTATAATAGGATTTATTGCAAAATTAGTTTAATCCTTTGAACATATTTCACTAAATACATTGAGCCATATGCAGTGCTAAGTTGACATACATAGAAAGGATTTTATATTAAAATTTTGGGCAGAATATTTTGAATAGTACTCAGACTTCAGGTGTAAATACTGACTTGCACCATATTTATAGAATTGTCCTGTCATCAAATATTTAGTCAATTACTTTAACTTTTTTTTTTTTTTGCATGGAGGACATCCTAATCAGACACACTGCTTGTCCTGAATACAAAATTTATGAATTGGACTTTGGAACATCAACACACTAAAGCCACTATAAACAGCCTTCACTCTGTGCATAAAGAAAGATTTTGGCTAAGTATTACTTTTCATTTATAAACACTGATGCAATTGGTGACACTTAATACAGTTAAATATGAACATAAACACTTTTGCACTCACAATGGTCAGGTATTGGTGCTGTTCACTGGTTATATGGTCACAAATGTTCTCTCTGCTCACTTTCTCAGCACAGTTTAAACAAAGGAAAAAAGTTGGCTGTGAAATTGATCGACACTCCCATACATTAGAAAGACCTGCAAACACAAATGTCATTTTATCAGTTTCCACCATAGACAAAATTCCACATTTAAACAAGGTTTGAGGACACATACCTATTACTGAACATTTTTTATTATGTTCCTTCACACTGAGAAACATGGAAGCGTGACTCTGTCCTGACACTGTGATTAAGAAAAGGCAATATGACATTCACTCTAAAAAAAAAAAACAGAAATGGTAAATGCTGTACAATGCAACATTCCCCCCATCTGAGTTAAATGACGAACCTCTCGGTAGGTTTGGTAAAAAGTATGTAGTGTCATATAGAAGTTTGTTGTTCTCTCTCAAGAAGGACTGGCTACACACTGTGCATACAGATACAACATTCAATTGTAATCAGCAAATAAATATTTAATCATGTACATTAAACATCAATTACAACAACCGCATCAACTAGTATTATATTAGTACATAGGCTTTAGAATGGAGCCCTTTAAAAAGTAGGATAATGTACAGCAAGCTAACCACTATTCCAAAAAATAAATATTTTCAGGGTGATTTAATAAAAATTGACACACCTGGATCTGACTGATAATGAGCCGGACCTGTAATGACAACAATGAAAAATGATAATGGGTCAGAGGTCAAATCTAACATTTTTCTTACAATTAAAATTTACTGTGACATAAGCGACATCTCTCCATCCCATTAAAGATAAATGGTAATGGTTTATCTGGGGTATGTTACCACAATATATGCAGAGTGTGTGTGTGACCCAAAAAAGAGGTCACACACTCTAATCAAGGCTAAAGGCAATCCAACAAAATATCAAAATGTGTAATCACCATGGCATTGTTGTAATTGCAATGGCATGAGTTATGCCTCTGGGACTATTCACAAAGATCAACATTTCCTTTGGCATATAATTGTAAATTTTGTGAGAAGAAGTGAGAAAAATAAGCTGCACTGTTCCCGTGTAAAGAACAACAGAGGAAATCAACGGGCATGGAGAAGAGAGCACCATACATGGAGAAAAACTAAGTGAAGGCAGAGTGTGTGTAAGAGAGTATGTGTGTGTCTAAAGAGACAGACAGACAGAGAGAGAGAGAGAGAGAGAGAGAGAGAGAGAGAGAGAGAGAAAGAGAGAGACCTACCATCTGCTGATTGTTCACTTTTCAAGAGATGGTAAGGTTTGATAAAGGTGGATTGTTTAGATGAATATGAAGGAGCAACATCGGTTGAATGCTTGCTGAACGATGCAGAAGGCGAAGGATAAGAATATGAAGGGACAACGCTGGTAACATACTGGCAGTCTGACACAGGTGGAGGTGATACTGGTTCATACACAGGAGGTGCAGAATAAGAATATGGAGGGGCAACGCTGGTTACGTACTGGCAGTCTGACACAGATGGAGGTGATACAGGTTCATACAGGGGATTAGCTGAAAACAAACACTGAGCCAGACTTTCAGGTTTAAATGACTGAAGAGATGGGACATGGATGCGAGATGGTGAGGGGAGACAGGAAGAGATCGTGTTGCAAGGGAGTGATGGTGGTGGAGAAATGTGGTTGTACTGGCAGGAGGGAGTATGGATTTCTGTGGAGGATGAGAAAGAAGAAGAGAAAGTTGTAGAATATTATGATGAATTTGGAATAAATGAGTCAGCAACTGTTAATGGACAACTTGAAATCAGAGGACTGTGAGGATTAGGAATTTCATCTAGGATTAAATTGAGTACAAAAAAGGACCCCTTGCAATAATATACAAACAGTATAAAAAAAAAAAAAAAAACAATAATAAAATTTTGTATGTATGTATATTAAAAAAAATACATATACATACATAACACACACACATATATATAAAACATATATAAAATTCTGTCTTGTATAGGTTGTTGGTGAATTGTCTCCCTAAATATTTAAAGAAACATTACTGAAAAATATCTTTCTTTGATATTAATTTACTGCAATTACAATCCATAACCAATAATCAATTAATTACACAAAAGAAAAGCAACATCTTTTTAATTAAACCATTTCAATATGCATGTTTATATGAATAAAGTACACGGCACATAAATTTAAGGTTAAACAGGTTATACATTGCCTAGCAAATATATGTGTCTCTTGAACATAATTTATTCCAATCCTATTTTTTCCCCACTAACAAAGCATCATCTAAATAATTTAACATAAGGACACAGTAACATTATTGTGTGGATAAATAAACTTTCAAATCCAATAAATACCATGCTCATGGTCTGAGAAACTGCTCGGTTGAAGCTGCAAAGGAGGAGTTTTCAGGTTCACTCTAGTTTCTGGCTGCAGCAATTTTAGCTGATTCAGGGCTGTCAAATCAATCAGTCAGTTAAATGCTTTCATACACAAATACACCAAAAACAATACTGGCTTAATGAAGGGCAGAAATATGGTTTACCTTCATTGAGAGGAGCAGTACGTAAGGCTGAGAAGACTTTAGCAGTAACTTGCAGTTTCTTGGGTGGGGTGATAAATATATAATATGATAAAAGCAGATTCCAAAATGCACCAATTAAGCTATTAACCATTTTCTAACCTTCATTCCTGTCTCAGTGCTTCTCTCTGCTGCTGCTAGATGCAAAGCTGCCTTATGCACCTTGTCCATGTTGGCACCATTTGCAATCAAATAAGGAAAAGTATGGTTCTGTCCAAATATACATTACACATTCAGTTACGAACACAATAGTCATGATGTACACTGTAGAGAGAAAACCATGAAAAGAATGCTCCTTAATGGCCTACCACAAAAGCGTTCCTGTGGCTCACACTAGATATGTGGTCAAAATGACCTCGGAAAGTGCAAAGGTCACAGAAGAACAGCTTCTTTTTTTCATGATACACACAAGTAACAAAATTCAATCCTACAAGACAGTTTAATGTGAGTAAATACAAAGTGTTAGTATCATTGTACTGGTCTTATGATTTGAAGATAGCCAGCATATTGCACTGGTCTCCTTTTTACAGTTTTAACACCTTAGATGGTACGAACCCATCACAGCATTGCGTCTGATCATTTTTTTCTTATTCTGCTGTTTTGTAGGTTTTGTCTCACTGCTGTTATGGTCCTGTTGGTCTGTGGAAAACAGGCATAAATTATTTAAGATAGAATATTGCAATCTTTACTACTTGCTTTATAGATACAACTCAATAATCATTGGTACCCCTTGTAAAGAATTGTAAAAACTATTAGAAAATAACCCTCCTTCTGGTGAAGTAGCTTTACATCACACTGAAAAAATGTAAAAAAATCCAACCTATTAATTAAAATAAATACATTAGGAGGAAAAAAAAGAACATTTTATTAACAAAAATATGTGCCAGGACTATTGGCAGAAGCTTGATTCAGTGGTTCGCTAAACATTTTTCCTTAATTTGGAGAAAATTTCCCACATCACAATGGAAAATCAAAACAAATTGATTGACTTAGGGATATGTAACTTTCTCCAGCCTTGTGCTTCTCTATGACCTTTAACAAATATTTGAACAACCTTGGATATTCTATGGTTGTTGCTTAGAAAAGGGAGTGTTATAATGCAGGATGCCTGATGTGTGTCAAACAACGTCATTTGCAAAAAACAGAGATGAGTTCCTATGGCCACCAAACCAGAACCCCTCAACGCCTTGGCTGTGCCTAGAAATTCTAACTATAAATATTATGAACAGAACTGGTGACAAAGGACAGCCTTGGCAGAGTCCAAACCCCACTGGAAACGAATTCAACATGTTACCAATGCGGACCAAGCTCTGGCTTCAGCAACACAGAGACTGAATAGCCTGTAGCAACAGGTCCAGTATACCATATTCCTGGAGCACACCCAACAAGATAGCCCAAGGGACACAGTCGAAAGACTTCAAGTGTTTTGCCCCCAAGTTGGGCAAACTCCCTGAATCCAAGGTTCAACCATAGGTCAGATCCCCCTTTCCAGTACACCTTAATAGACTTTCTGGGGTAGGCTGAGGAGAGCAATTCCACGATAGTTGGAACTACCATCCCTGTTTTGCCAATTCAGTGGTACGGCCCCCGATGACCACACGATGTTGCAGAGACGTGTCAACCAAGACAGTTCTTCAATATCTAGAGCCTTGAGGTATTAAGGGCAGATCTCATCCACCCCCTGGGGCCCGGCCACCGAAGAGTTTTTTAACTACCTCTGCCACAGTGATGGGAAGACCCCCTACCTAACCCCCAGGCTCTTCCTCTTCCACAGGTGGTGGGATTGAGGAGGTCCTCAAAGTGTTCCTTCCACCTCCCGACAACATTCCCAGTCGAGGTGAGCGACTCCCATTTAAACTGCTTGCCCCTCCTGAGGCTTTGGATTGTGGTCCAGAACCTTTTTGAGGCCAACCGATAGTCTCTTTCCAGGCCCTCACTAAACTCCTCCCATAACCGAGATTTTGCATCGGCAACAGCCCGGGCTGCAGCACGTTTGACCTGTCTGTACCCATCCGCTGCCTCGGGAGTCCCACAGGCCAAAAGGACCCAATAGACCGTCTTCATCAGCTTAATGATGCCCCTTACTGCAGGTGTACACCACCCTGTTCGGGGGTTGCCCCTACGACAGGCACAAATGACCTTCTGGCCACAGTGCCGGGCTGCAACCTCAATAATGGAAAAAAAGATCCTGAATGGGCCATGTTCCGTGTCCCCGGCCTCCATTGGGTTGTACTGCTGCTGGAGGTGGGAGTTGAAGGCCCTTTTGACAGGAGAATCTGCTAAATGTTCTACAACTACACGCTTGGGTCTCCCAGGGCTGGAGGGCAGCCTCCCCCACTATCAGAGCCAGCTCACCACAAGGTGGTGATCGGTTGACAGCTCAGCTTCTCTCTTCACCCAGGTGTCCAGAACATGTGGTCGCAAGTCTGATGACACAACTATAAAGTTGATCATCGAACTGCGGCCTAGGGTGTCCTGGTGCCAAGTGCACTTATGGACACCCTTGTGTTCGAACATCTGATGGACAAACCGTGAAGAGCACAAAAGTCCAACAACCATCACCATTCGGGTTCAGATCGGAGAAGCCATACCTACCAATCACAACCTTTCAGGTCACACTGTCGTTGCCCACATGGGCGATGAAGTCTCCCAGGATGACGAGGGAGTCCCCAGGGGGTGCGTCCTCTAGCACACCCCCTAGGGACTCCAAAAAAGGTGGGCATTCTGAACTGACATTTGGTGCATAAGCACAAATAACAGTCAGGACCCATCCCACCCACCTGGAGACAGAGGGAGGCTACCTGTTCCTCAACTGGGGAGATCCCCAACATGTAGGCACCGAGATGGGGGGCAACAAGGATGTCCACACCAGCTTGCCGCCTCTCCCCATGAGCAACTCCAGAATGAAACAAGGTCTAGCCCCTCTCGAGATGGGTGGTTCCAGAGCCCAAGCTATGTGTCGAGGTGAGCCCGACTATATCTAGTCGGTATCTCTAAACCTCGCACACCAGCTCAGGCTCCTTCCCTGCCAGAGAGGGGACATTCCATGTCCCAAAGGCCAGAGTTAGTAGCCGAGGATTGGTCCGGCAGAACCCACGCCTTTGGCTGCCACCTGGCTCACACTGCACCCGACCCCCAATAGCCCCTGTGATGGACTGGCAAGCTTTTCAGGGTGTATCCCGCCTTCACCCAGAGTAAGCTGAGACAGGCTCAAGCCTTCAGGTTTTCCAGGACCCTTGGAGGAAAAATAGCCCCACGAATAAATATAAACTCCACCATTAGGATGTGTCTTAACAATACAGGAAAATTTAAACTTTAGTATATTTTACTGGACAAGCTAAATTATTGTAACACTTCATACAAAAACTCCAAATACAAATTTTGAGACAGATATTATCAATATTTACGACTTGCTCAATGCAGCCAAAGATTAGCATCTAGGAGCCAAGCGAGACTATATAATGCGTTCTTGGAATTGCATCAAACCTTTCTTGAAGAGGAAATTTATAACAGTATATACTACAGAATGAAAGGTCATACACACTTTAAACTAAAAAATATATTTCAAATGTAAAATATGCTTCAAGTACATTGTGTTCAATATTAATTTCCAGGGTTTCCAATAATCTTGGCACATGTTGTAAGTGAAAATGGTGTTTTGTGAGAGATGTGTTTTTCTTTGAATACATATATTTCATTTAAATTTGGATTTTCCCCCCTCAAACATTTATTTTTATTTATTAATCTTTACAAGGGAAACCAATAATTGTGAAGGACACTAAGACGGTGATGGTAAAACAATTGAATTTAAATTAAAAAGTAAATTTTCCTCACCATCATCTCCAGGTTGTGATGGTTCCAGTTTAGCAGCCTTGGTGGAATTCTCATCATCTGAAACAATAAACCAGAAATATATTACTAAAACAATCAAACATAAAAAAAAGATTTTGCCAAGCTGAGTAAGCACTTAGACAAGGTGCGCGACTATCAACCCGGAGATCGCAAGTTTGAATCCGGATTGATGACACAGCCATGTGTGACCGAGAGTCCATGGGAGCTAATTGGTCGAGCTCTCTCACATATGCTCACTTCTCTGTCACTCACAGCGATCACCAGCCAATTATGGGCGTCTGTGAGCTCATTTGTACAAGTGCTTTCCCTCTGAGTGTGTTAGGCTGCCGCATGTGCAGCAGTTTAAAAAAAGGCGGGTGGCAGCATTGCATGTCACGGAGGGAGCATGTACCTCCTTGGTGGGTGGTGGTCGTGTGATAGCGAAGGCAGTACTTCACCCTGAGCAAGCACTCTTAGCCTTAGATGTGTGGTGTGGTCACTACAAACCAATTAACATTATTCTGAATGACCAGTTTTCTTTACTTCATGAAACATTTCTATCCTGATGGAAGTGGTCCATTTCAGGATGACAGTGTCCCCATTGGGGCTGAATGGTGTAATATGTGGAAATTAACTTGTATGCTACATATAGCCTTCATACCAGGTTACAAACCAATTCAACACCATGTTCAACCAGAGTCCTTTTCTATACATAATAAACTCATAATATGAGTTATCAAAATGGTAAATGGTACTTAGATGGTACTGACCCATCACAGAGCTGCGTTTATTTATGGCTTTGATGTTCTGCTGTAGTTTAGGTATTGGCTCACTACTCGTAAGGTCCTGTGTCACTGAGGAAGGCAAGGACAAATTTAAAAGCAATGACTTAGAATTTTATTTGCAATGGTAAAACAAATGGAATTTCACCAGCATCTCTTCCACTCACAAGTGTTATCTCTAGTTTGAGATGGCTCCAGTTTCAGGGCCTTGGTTGAAGTCTCAATTTCACCATCTATTGGGGGGGGTGATCACCACAAACAATTAAAAAAAAAAAAAATCAAACATCCAACTTTTCATCATGGCTGGATATCTTGTTCTCAACCCAAAGGAGGCCATTCTCAAAGCACTTGAATGTGAAATTTAAAGTGTTTTGCTGTACACTTAACACACTGTAAATTAAATTGCATTCCAAAAAATGATGGTGGATCAAACACACATGTTCACTCACCTTTCGCATGACATCAACTGGCATGTACAATGTCAGATCCTTGTTGTTGTACAAATAATGCCTAACGTTAGGTTATGTTACCTGAATGGCATGTTAACTGTAATAATACTAATAAATTTAATTAAATGTCATTAGTGGAGAAATTTGAATTTAAAAACTTTCCTATTCCAAGCCTTCGGACACAGGCATGCTCTGTCTAATTAGATGAAGTAAACTTCTAATTATTTAATTAGATCTCAGTGTTTGATCTATTGGAAAGTTCCTGTCTAGGTAAATATACTGATCGTATTAATACTTTTGTACAATTTCTGTAGGCTCTCAAATGTTGCATAATAACATGAACAATATATTGCTCACACAAAAGGTAATAACTTACTAGAACCGAGCGCGCACTCGTGGACTGCGGACAAACACATACATAATTTCCTGAGTAACAAAAACTGTCCCGTCATAGTACATTCTGCATTGCTCACTAAAAAGGTAAACTAATGGTAAACTAAAATTCATTTGATCAATAAGTTCAATTTATTCCATTTTTACCTTCTGATGACTCCAGTGCCTGTTTTTGAGGCAGCTTGATTTCTTTTTCTACCACCTAAAAAAAATAAAGCTTTTTCACAAATATAAAACCACTACTTAACACTGTCTTAATACTGACTGAGGATAAAAAGACATTAACCTTGAGACAGCCCCAGCCCTCACAGTCCTCTATCATCTGTGCTTTCTTTTTGAGCTCAACACCTCTGGTGATCAAGCAGATCTCACCTTTCCACTGCTCAACAATCTCTGGGTGCTTACTTTTCTGTTGAAGTAACACATTAAGGTATCATCAACTTTACAAAGAACTTTAAGAGAGGCAAATTTATATTTGATTAATGACATACAATGTAGTTGAAGCGGTGGTGGGAGTTAATCAGGTGGCTTTCATAATTGTTAGCAGCAAGGATTACTTCGCAGCAGGCGCAAAGAAAGGAATGCTGACCATTGGAATTACGATATTCGGTGACCATACTCAAACCTATAATTGAAAGAAAAGGAACAATTATAAAAATCAGAATAGAATACCCCTAATTCCAATCCTAAAAAAAAGAACAAAGCAGCACTGACCGATTACTGGCTCTGTTCGAGTGGAGCTTGTGAGATAAGACCATAAATATGGTGAATTTCGAGCAGGATCATCAGGATCTGGCACAAGAATATGGTTTCATTTTATAGCAATTGTAACAAGTAATTAGTTAAGTATTTTAAAATTGCATACAGTGAGTTTTCCAGTTTATTAGGTACATCCAGTTAAACGTCAGTGGGTTATATTCATTCCTCTGTCTTCAAAAAAAACTTTGGCAAATCATGTGTAATGTAATTTTGCATGTGTATTAATAATTAGCTAGAAAAAGGTGTCAGTATTGACATGGATACAATACAATTTCATGTGATTTTAATGATCTGAAACCAGTGTTTCTTTTGTATATGGCCAAGATCATGACCAATTAGGGTGAGAAGTGTGCAGCTTTGGACAGTCAAAATTTGTACTATTTTACAGGGTGAACATACCTATCCACACAAAATAGCATGTACAATATAGCGTGCAAGTAAGCAAATTGAGACATTGGATTTAAATTTTATTTAAAAAAAAAAAAAAAAAAAAAAAGTTTTTCAAAAAGTTATGTTGAAGCAAAATATTTAACCTGGGTTCTACTTTTTTTGAACAGTACAGATCTGTAAGGTGACTGCCCCTTGTATTCTGTGGTTTAGAGCATCTACATGAATATACATCTTACTAAACAAACCAGTTAGGACATCCTTTTTATTCCTTGTTTGGCAGATTTCTATTAAGTAAACCCAAGACAGGAAAAATGAATTTTTTTAAGGAACACCACAACAAAACAACAATACAAGAAAATAAAGGGTAAAATAAAAGTATATATTTTGTATTTTGCCCTTTGTTGTTTTTTAACGAAACCCAAACCAGTGATTTAATTTAAACATTTAACAGTTTTAATACAGTATTCTGTCTTGCACTGATGGCGTAGTACTTTTCATACTCTGTATATGCTGTTGAAGCTACTGCTTTAAACAGACCAGTGACACATACTGTCACACGTTTTCCATGGCATTCCAAAAGAAGGTTGCCTTATAAATACTTTCATAGACCCCCCTTTCACCTGGCGTCTGAAGGTGGTATTACAAGTAAATGGACCCCCAGGTAGCTTTTGATGCTGTTGCCATCAGTTCAGGATGGAGTATGTCTGCATGTGTAATAAAGTCTCTACTTTCAAAAATGAAAACAAAAACCCCTGGGTTGACCAGTTCTGCCACATATGATGATAGTATCACTTCTGTTAGTCTCGCACACCAGATGTTTGTATGCATACGCACTGTGTAGTTTGCTAAATTTGAAATAGCACATTAACTAACTTATGAAAAGCCATGGTCTGCAAAGACCTTATAAAGCATTAAACAGATCTCATTGTTGAAAGCTATCAGTCAAGAGTTCACAGAATAATTTCCAATTTGCTTAATTGTACCAGATATATTCATATATACACACACTTATGTGATGGGGAAAGACAGGGAATTAGGGGGTAAAAATGGAAATAAATGCAATACTTTCGTTATAGGGCAACACTCATACATTCAGCATCAATTGAAGAGTCATGGCAATCATGTAAGGCCACATATGACACTCCATTACCAGAAAGTATCTAATAAACTGGGAAATCAAATGACTTGTTTATAAGAATTTACAAACTTGGTTTAGGAGTTTTAAGCTCTGTGTCAGGGACTGTGGACTTCACAGTTTCTTTTAGGTGAGGATGTGGACAGTCCTTTTCTTCAGTTTCTCTTGCATTTTTGAATGCTAGAAACACAACATTAACAACATTTACACTTCCTGTCAAAACTTTAAATTAAAATATTCAATTAATTTCAGATTTTTATATGCACTTTCAGGTCCACAGCTTTCGCCTCCTTTGGAGCCATCAGAGGAAGCTGCCTTTGGACTTTGAGAACTGATCTCAGATGTCAGCTTGAGAAGAGAGTCCCTCAGTTTCCCCAAAGCTTCAAAGACCATAATCAAAGTATAGAAAAAGAACAAATTTTTTAAGGGTTACAAATCCATAACCCTTAAAATGTATGCTATGTAAACAAAAAAATTGTTTTAATGCTATGCAAAAAAAAAAGGGGGGGAAAGTGTTTAAAATATATTTTGGCTCACCAGTTATATTATGTGCATTGGAGATTTCATGGTAATCTTTGGCATCCAAGTTTAGAGTCTAAAGAGACAGGAATGGTTACTAACAGACTAATTACAATTGCCTCTAAATATAACACTGCTCCTAAAACTAACCTTATAAACTATAATGTTATACTAGAATATGGTCTAATTATAGTAATTACAAAATATTTTTCTGGACTTTTGATTTATTACATAGTGCTACATACCAAGTAATGTGATTGGAACATCTTGTCACACTACTTCCTGTTTCAAGTTTCATGATGTCAAAAAACACTCAAAGAGGTTTCACTCACACTCACACCTATGACCAGTATATAGTGTGCATGTTTTTTGTTTCCATAGAAGGAAACCAGATCACTTACAGAAATCTTACATAAGCACAGCACAAGGAGAACATGCAAACTCCACATAAGGCCCTAGTCGGTCGTGAGATTTGAACCCAGAATCTTCTTTCTGTGATGTGGCAGTGCTAAGCACTGTGCTGATTAATCAGGAAACAAATGGAACCCTGACCCGATTATGGTGAAATTCACAACCAAAATTCTAGATGCTTTTTGCCAGAAACATTTGGGTAAAAAAAACTTAACAAAAAGAAAAAACAACAAAACTTACTAAGAGACCTAAGTGTTGTTTGAATATTTCTGACCCTGCTTGTTTATTTTTAAAACTATTTTCAGAAAATAGTCTAATCTAATATTGTCATGACTCCTACATGAGGATATACAAGTTACTTTTGATCATGTGTATGTTTATTTAGTACATATACAATCCCAAATCAGTAAACAACTTGGGACAATAAGGAAGTTTCAAATAAAAAAGAGATTTCTAAATTTACTTTGACTTGTATTTCATTGCAAACAGTATAAGCCACAATTTTGTCTGGTGAAATTAATTTCATTTGTGAATATACATCCAGTCTACAATACTAATATAATTAAATAATTAAAGGAATCTGGAAGAATGTATTTGGGTAATACCCCCATAAGACGTGCTGTTTTGAAGATGCTGAAACCCAGTCATTTAAATATAAAAACATAGCCCTTGTCAAAGTTGCTTGCCCATTTTTACTGCTTCTATCACATCAAGTTCAAGACTGTTTACAAGTGGACTCAAATATATAAACCAAGTGTAAACATCCTTTAAGAGATATAAACATCAAAGCAAAATACAAACTAAAATAAAAGAGAGTAACAATACCTCTGTTTCCCCACATCCTTGCAGCTTCTCTACCCTTTCTGCTTGGGCTTGCAACCATTTGGTCCTCACCCTTTTTTTGCCTGGTTCAGTAACATAACCTAAAGATTCCTAATGCAAGCCAGCAAAAAGGAGTGTAAAATACATGCATCAATTAGAAATGTTTAGTGATGTATAGGTATAACACTTGCCAAATACTGTAGTCTGTGTTTATGGCTTAAAATATGTTCTATTATGGAGCTTGTCTTGCATCTTTCTGCACATGTGAGACACACGTAGAATGGTTCTTGACCAACAGTGCGACATTCAATTACAGATTTTAAACCTGTAGGGGGAAAAAAACAAACAGAAATATACATACAATAAGTATAAATTACCAATCTTAATAAGTTAAGTTTAAAGATCACCCAATATACAGGAGAATGTCTGTATATTTTTTCTTAATATACACTGTGTGCACAATTATTAGGCAAGTGATTATTTTGACCATATAATTTGATCCATAATTTCCAACTCCAAGCTGTATAAACATGAATTCTTATTGGATTTAATGCATATCAGGTGATGTGTATTTGTGTAACGAGGGAGGGTGTGGCCTAAGGAGATCA
>JAQMYF010000001.1:44533851-44548677 GCA_030014195.1 Neosilurus mollespiculum
CACACACACACACACACACACACACACACACACACAAACACACACACACACACACACACACACACACACACACACAATTTTTCCTCCTCTAGTGCTTAGTCGTATCCAATTCCCACCCCTCAAGTGTTGCCTCCCCAACATATTTAGTATCGACTCCATGGGAATGGTACAATCTAATTAGCTCAATTCACATAAGGAATTCATATACATTTTCTTGCATCGATAATGCTTTACTCAAAATGACAGACACACAGTAGTATTTAGTAAACTGAATTTCAAAACATGCCATTACACAGTGCTTACACTCGCAGAGTGCACGGAGCTCAACTTCTTTGAGTCTGTCATGTTAAATAATGCAAAAATAAACAAAACAAATCTTGTTTAAGTTGGCTTTTCTTTATGCTTGTGTGTAGCATATACTAGAAGTTAGCTTTTCTCAATTTTATCCTGTAATGTAGTTGAAGCGATTTCCCAACCATGAAGTATTGCGTCCCTCCCAAAAGAAATAAAGTATAAAAATTTTAATTTAGTTTGGTTTTTATCTTCCCATGTAGTATATACTAAAACAATTATACACCTCCGACTCAGTGAATATCTCTGAATTTAGATATTACTTTGAGGGACTATTCAGCAACATCTGCCTTGCCTTTCATGTATAACTGTTAATTATTATGTGGTGCAGTGGTAAGCACTGCCACCTGACAGCAAGATGGTCCTGGGTTTGAGCCCTGTGCCTGGCATTTGCATTTCTGTGTGGAGTTTACATGCTCTGCCCATGCTTGCGTGGGGTTTCTTCAGGTATTCCTGTTTCCTCCCACAGTTCAGAAACATGCATGTTAGGTTAATTAGACGGTCTCGATTAGCTCTAGGCAAGCAGATATTTTATTCAGTGCTGCTGAGATCTAAAAAAATAAACATCGAATATTAAAAAAAAAAACACTCCAAAAATCACAGGCTCCACCTTTAATAACAGGTCAATTTTATGTTGTGAGTGTTTTTGTCAATGTTACAGAGCATTGTCCTCACTGCCTCTTCCTTAGAAAAGGTAACATAGCTGAATTATTTACTGGGGATGATGTCTATGCATGACGGCTGGCCTGATGGCTTGCGTGTGTTTAAATTATTTACTGCGCAGTTCCCAAGCGCACTCCCCAAGGAATCACATGTCACTGTGAGACTCTTTAAGCAGCAGAGAGGGGAAGACAGAGCTGGAATACCATTTCTATGTTTTTTGTACATGTATGTGTTTATGTATTCACTGACCATCCTTACAGCTTCTCCAAATACAGCGTGTCAAATTGAGAGCAGGGTCTCCATTGGTGCATTCATCACATGAGCTCAGCTGAGAACAAACACCAACATCTGAATCGTTTGTATCATCTGTATCATCTGTAAAGGAATAAATACAGGCCTTTAGCCTTGCTTTGTGAAATAACCACTAGTTTCAGACTTCACTTAATAATTTCCTTCAAACTGGTTGGCTGAGATCCCAGCAAACCTACAGAGATGGATAAATATTTCTTTATTGTATATGCAGCCAAATTATATGGTTTATATTATATATCAGCTTGATTAGCCAACAGTAATGAATAAAGAATATCATGCAAACTGTCTATCCATTGGAGACACTCAGATAAAGTTTCAGGACATCAGGATGTAGAGAAGTTGTGCTTTAAATTATTTGCAAAACATTTATTAATTTATTTATTATAGCCGACAGTATACACATGATTAATACATGACAGCAGAGTTTCTAAACATTAAGCCTTCTACTTCACCATATTCACAGTATATTTAGTATAATTTAGATGTATTAATTAAAAGAAACTGCTGCTGTTTTAGGCGATTATCATCATTATATATTCCTATATACATACTTTAACATATATCACATATACGGTTTTTCTTTAAAGTTAATAAAAGACTGTGACCTTACACAAAACCTAGAAATACGTACACTGGGACTAAGGGAATAACGAGAGAGGTAAATGGATATAGCCAGGAGGTGAAATACTGAGATGGATTACATGTCAAAAACAACATATAATCAGTTTTAAGTTGTGAGCAAAGAGATATAAGCGATAGACACTTCTTAGGTTTCTAATGTGTTGACTCTTACCTGCAGTTTGTGAGCTGGTCATCATCAGCTGCATTAGCAGCACAGTGCAACATAGCACTACTGTGACGCACCTCATCCTCATAACCGCCACACTGTACTCACAATATAAAGAAATGTCAAATCTAACAAAAAGATAACCTTTCTAAAACATCAAAACTTTCAACACTGCAGCCTGGATCAGCTCGAACACTCTGGAGTCGTCAAACGATCAGACAGTTAATACAGCACACACTCTAGAAATGCAGTTAAGGTGTACTAAATGTACAAGCTGGCAAATGACACATTAAAATACCAGTTAATGCAGCCTCCAAGCGGTGTCCTTGAGGAACAGAACAGTCTGGTGAGCTGTGATGCAGAGAGGAGTGTGAGCAAGAGTGTGTGTGACTGAGCGTGTGTGACATCAAAAAGACTGGAAGGTGTGTAACGTAAAACCACTTACTTGACAACTGGACAGCAGGTCATGCTGTATCAATATCCCAACCATAGCGTCTTTTCATTGTCACTAGGACCAGCCAGCACTTATGAACCCACACACACACACACACACACACACGCAAGCAATTGCACTAGTACTATGTTGCAGACATAATTATAGGTTTCATCCAAAATAGATGACAGATACCAGATACTTAACAAAGTAAGTACATATAAAGGACAAAAGGCATGCATGCTAAGTAACCTCTCCTTATTTATTTTTGACAAGAGAGAAGGACTTGTACCACAGCCAAAACAACTATACTGTAATTAAACTTTCTGATTATGTATTAAGTCTGGACAGTCTTTTAGTTACATTATGCACAGCAGTGAAAGAGCTTGGTTTGATCTTGATCTCCGATCTCTTATTTGATGTTGATTATGTTAATTGAACAGTCTTCTATTTTAAATCTCAGATAGATTGCTAAACTATGAAAAATTATGCTGTTACATAATTCAGAAAAAGAATATTGTATGCTTCTGTTTGCCCGTAATGCTCTGCTGGCTGGATGTTCCACTTACTCACTCACTCACTCATTTGCTGAACCGCTTAATCCTATTAGGGTCACAGGGAGGCTGAAGCCTATCTCACTCACACACTTCACTTACACCTCGGGCCAATTCGGAGCAGCCAATTAGTGTGCATGTAAATGTGCATGTCTTTAGACAGTGGGAGGAAACCGGAGTACCCAGAGAAAACCCACGCAACAATGGCAGGCACATGCAAACTCCACACAGAAACACCCGAGTCAGGGACTCAAACTCAGGACCGTCTTGCTGTGTGCTAACTACTAAACCCTGGATGTTCAAGTATGTGTAAAAACAAGCTCCAGCTAGTCTAGAATGCAGCAGCCAAAAAAAGGCCTTGCTAGAAAAAAAAACATGCATTGCCTAATGCGTATTGCACATTTGTTTTATGCTACTATGATGTATTTGTTATTGATTTAATGAATGTTTTATTGCATACATATTATCTATTCATAAAGTACTGTATAAGTTGGTTGTTCTCATAAAATGACAATAAACATAATCCCAGGACTACAATTTACTATATGGTTATTTATTATTTCATAATCCTTCAACACACTAATTATTCTTTGCCTATTATTCTTATATATCACTAATGTAATAGTTCATAACCCCACTCTCTGGAGTCGCTCTGATGAGAATGAGTTTCCTTTTACATCTGGTTTCAAAAGGTAACTGAATTGCTCCTGGCCTAGTCCAGATACTCAGTGTACATCTGGTCACACTGCAGTCATTATACTTCTTACATGCTCAGTCCTCAGGCATCATGAGTTTCACAAGGTCACCTACACACAACCTGCAAAAACTGGTCTAAAGAGTTTTGGCAACAGTCTGGAATTAAACGCCATTCATGCTTTGCCCTTTTATTTTATTCGGTTACAATGCGATTAAAATCCAGCTGTACACTGTTTTCTCAGGTTTTCCACTTTTTAATTATTTTTAAATTAAAGCTCTTCATGTCATTCCTCCCTTTTTCTTATCAGTTCTACTTTCACACACACACACACCCTCCTCTCTCTGAGTGTGTACCAGCGATATGAACAGTCTGGCACAGTTACATAACATCATGTCCAGCCCTTCACCTCTCTGTGGATTGAAGCACTTTTTGGCCAGTGCACACGACACACTAATCTAAAAACACTCTGTTTCATAAACACTACATAAACAAATGTATACACAGTGGGTGTCTCCTGGCTGAAGGGATATTGTGAAGCTGAGGGTGCAGACACTCTCTTTCCTGATATTAGGTAACTGGGAGGAAATCCGCAGTCTCCTCACACACTCACCCACGCACTTTGTTCTCCCCCTCCTCCATCACCATGGAAAAGCAGACCAGGACATGAAAGGTTCCATTGTATCTCCTGCAGTACTGCTGTTTTACCCCATCATAACCATGCAAATATATCATCACGTGAATGTGATGTACATAGAATTTCTGACTTAAGCAACAGGTATAAAAGAGAAATTGCAATTTATTTCTAAAAACAAAGCTTTTAAATGTTCTGTTTCCTACACTGGGGTTATTTTCAAAGGGGGAATTTATTCCCACTTTCAGATTAATGCATTCTAGTTTATTGGATACCCTGCCATTACCTATTGCTACAGCATCCCTGGCTTTGTCCTTGGTTATTCTTTATCTACAGCTGGAGAGCACCGGAAGCACATCCTTATATAGACCAGGATGAGAAGAGATTTCCCCGACGCTTAGCTCCTCACCCACTTGCCTCATTGAAATGCATAGCCACACTATCACTGCGACGCCCCCACTCTTTCTCTATCACACCAAGGAGAGTGAGAATCCCCTACTCATCTGCCAGGAAATAACGTCACCATTTAAGTGGTCTCTCGTCATTGCAGACAGTTAAAGCTGTTTTCAATGCTAAAGCAGTGTAGTTGCATCGTAAGGGGCATAAATAACACCAGCACTTAGTTACAAAGTCATTGGAAGGTGATCTTATAGGTCCAACACGTACAACTAATGTGCACGACTTTTGACGTCACTACACATCAGCTCTGAGCGTTAAGGCCCTTTCAGCACCATGGACAGTGGTGACTCACTCTCCCTCGCATACATACACCCACCCTCTCATACACACACTCCCTCTCTCACGCACACACACACACACACACACACACTATAATGAAATAAATGATTTCTAAATCTTTTAAACCTTTCTGCTTTGCAGTATGGATGTACAACACATTCCCATAACATGGCATCACATCAATTATCCGTGACTTCCCATAAGTACCATGAGTGATTGCCAGTACCACTTTGATCCACAGCCTCTCCTCTCTCACCGTCGCAGTGGGCGGGGTGAAAGAATGCGGCATTTTTGTGAATGAAATTACGCCAGCTGAATCTGGCTCGAGGCGCTTCGTGATTGGCTAGGCAGGGGAACCAGCCCCATTCGTCGTAACTGACGTCAGAATGGAATCAATGAAGGTAGAGAAGCCCATCAGACTCGGGTGGTACACAGAACAGAAGAGCTCGCGAAGACGAGACAACAAGCAAAGAGCAAAGAGAAAGAACTCTCGCGCTTTTTGTTTTTTGGATTGGAAAAGTCGCACACTGGATTTACACGCAGAGTCGCAGGACTGGGAGTGTCATAGCGTGACGTGGGTCGAGTCTGGATTCCAGCTGTCGTTCTGAGACACTTTGCTTGGATGGTAAACGACTGAAGGAAGAAACTGTCCACCGACCAACTCGGTAAGTTTTATCATCACCATATGATGCATTTCACGTGTAACCCGACTTCACCTCCAGTGAAAACAATTCCACCTGTCATCCGTTCTGACTGTAACAGCTGTGATTGCGCAATCACAGCATGAGTTCGTATCTCTTCGCTCAGCTTCGGCTCAGATCGTGATTCCCCATCCAGCCTCCAGTGAGTGAGCAGAGCAGAGTCAAAATCACCATCTCAACTATCTAGCACATCTCAGTAAACGTGTTGTCGAATATAGAGTTATATATGTTTCCAAAACTGGTCCTAGAGTACCCCTGACCTCCATACTTTCTCTTCTCATTCATTCATTCATTCGCCAAACCGCTTAATTCTACTAGGGCCTTAGGGAGGCTGGAGCCTATGTCTGACTCTGGACGAAGATGGGGTACACCCTGAACAGCTCGCCAGTCCATCACAGGGCTAACATATACACACAACCATTCACACACCCACTCACACCTAGGGGCAATTTGGGATACCCAGGTAGCCTAATGTGTTTGTCTTTGGACAGCGGGAGGAAACCGGAGTACCCGGAGGAAACCCACACAAGCACAGTAAGAGCATGCAAAGTCCATATACAAATGACCTCTCCATGTTTGCTGTGAGGCAAGCATGCTAACTACTACTCCGTCATGCCACCCATATTTTCTCTTTTAAGAAATCTTATTGAGGTCCTTTCTGTGTGTCTGTGTGGAAATCACAATTTTGAATATATATATATATATATATATATATATATAGAGAGAGAGAGAGAGAGAGAGAGAGAGAGAGAGTTTTTAGCTCTTTGACAGCATAAATTGTGGTTAAATCTAAATCTAAATTCAAAGCAAATACAAGTAGACCTGTAAGTAATGTCCATGGGAATCCAATGCCAATTTAATAAAATGTGAGCTGTGAATGGAAAGTTATGGAATAAAAAGCTCTCTGATGTACACTTATATACTAACTCACTCACTCACACATTTACCAAGCTATTTAATCCTTTTAGGGTTGACGGGAGGCTGGAGGTTTTCAACATGTGAAATAGCTTTTTTTCTGAAGAGTCCAGAATAAAGATTCATATCATATTAAATTATACCATATTTACTTTTTACAGCTTCAAAGTATTGGAAATCTTGGGTATTAGAATTTGTATACTAACCTATTGCAGAACACTGAGGGATTTCATGAGCACACTGATTACTTTCTGACCACAAATGGATCCCAGAATAATCTCTTATACACAGGATATATAATGTGTGAAACACTGCTGTATTAATGATACATTAAGCGACCCTTTCTTTTTTTTCTCCTGCAGACATGGATCTTAATGACTCTGACGTGGGCTTGGAAGTTGTCTTTGAGATCGACCCTCTCCTGCAGGTCTCCGATATCCGCCTTACACCTGGCCCCATGGTATCACCGATGTTGAGTCCATGGGATGTGGCCCTATGTGTGTCAGGTACTCTGATTTGCTGCGAGAATGCAATTGTCATAGTGACCATCCTCTCTTCAGCATCTTTGCGGGCGCCTATGTTCCTGCTCATTGGTAGCTTAGCTTGGGCAGACTTCCTGGCAGGTGTGGGACTGCTACTATACTTTATGTCTCACTGGTGTGTGTCCTCAAAGGGACTGGAACTGGCTAGTGTGGGCCTGCTGGTAAGCTCACTCAGTGCATCTGTTTTCTCCTTGCTGGGCATTACCTTAGACAGGTTCTTGTCTCTCCACCGAGCCCTGACATATGGCTCCCGCCGCACACACACCCATGCTCGCTGTGCTCTGGCTATGGGTTGGGCTCTGGCAGGCCTGCAGGGGGCTCTTCCAGCTTTAGGCTGGAACTGTCTGGATGATGGAAAGTCATGCAGTGTAGTGTGGCCACTGACCCGAGTGCATCTGGCTACATTGTGTGGGGGCTTTCTGCTCGCCCTGGCCCTGATGCTGCAGCTCAATGCCTGGATCTGCCAAGTTGTCCTGCGCCACTCCCATCAGATTGCCCTACAAAGACACACACTACCCTCAGCACGCACACATACACGTCGACGTGTACATACTCTTGCCCTCATTCTTGCCATCTTTGCAAGCTGTTGGATGCCCTTTGCCTTGTATGGTCTCCTTGGAGATGGCTCATCACCTGGACAATACACATTCGCTACACTGGTACCAGTCACAGGAAACTCTCTGCTCAACCCCCTGATTTATGCCTACAGAAACACACACATACAGCAAGCACTCAGGCGGGCTTGCTGCTGCTGCTTACCAAACACATTTCACAAAAACACACACACGCCAAGTGACGTGTAACAAAAGTCAGAAGCTGAAGTGTGCCATTCGGTGCCATGGTAGATCAGGCTTTAATTACCTTACCTTGACTCACAAACACATATGCACATTCACTACCAGGGAAATGTTTGGACACCGTAAAGAATACTGTACCACCTAAATTATATTTTTATAATGGCTTCTGACCTGAAATTTGTGTCGAAGACAAATATTGAGGATATTTACAGCATTAACTTTCTGTATTTTTAAAATCAAAATCAGTAGTCTTCACTAAATTGTTCAAATAATTTTTTCCTTCATTATAAAGTTGATTTTGAAGATGCCAAGAGTTTAAAAGACACTTTTTAATGGCTTGATTTATATGATACGATTTCTCAGTTGTTGCAGATTTCTGTGTTCATTCTTAGTGCTTACGTATTCATTGTTCTAAAATTAAAATGAAAAACCCGTGTGTGTACAAACATTTCACTGGCAGTATTCTCAACAAGTAGCCAAGAAAACAAAAACTTTGCTTCCACTTGACTTGTGATACAGGAGTTATATAAATCTCACTCACAGACTCTCCTGCAACATGTGTACTGTCTTGTATGCTTCATGTTTTTTGTTTCTATTGCAAAAACACCTGATAAAACTGTGTTTATCTTTTATTTTTGACAGACCAAGAACAATTACCACCACATCAGTAGCTCTTTTACTATAAAAAAAAATAAAAGAAAACTTTCATTACAGTTGCGTGAATCAATTGTTCTCAATTTGTGCCTATTTTCAGACTCTGATATTCAGAGATATTACTGGAATTAAAAAATATACTTGCACTTTACAATGACTTGAGAATTTGTATACATTTAGTCTGAATGTTATCATTCCAATTGTTCATTTATGTATTTATGGACTGAAGTACTTGATTTGTTAAAATGATGCATAAATGATTTTATACTTCAAGTATGTGTTGTTTGCACAGAGTGCACAAATGTCTATGTTGATAAGTGAATGTATTCTTTTTTTTTTAATGAAATTTGAGACGATCTATTGTTGTTTGTATAAAAAAATAAATATTGATTGAGTAAAACTATTTCCAAGTATTTCACTTCATATTAATAATGGGTGTTTGAAGTGCATAGCAATATATTTGCTAAGAAATGCTTTTATAGGTCATGTTTGAGGGGAAATTTAAGGCTCAGAAATACTTCCACTTTCTATTTGTCAGATCCAAATATAGAGATTTATGAAAAGATCCATATGGATTTTAGTACATGTATTAACACTAATATACAGTAAGCGGATTATTCTTAAAAGCTGTATATTCTCAGCAAAATAAAAACCAACCATGAAATCTGGCTTACAAGCTAATTAACTGCTTAGTGAGTTTTGTGTACCTGATAAACCAAGCACAGCTAGCAGGCAGCTCATATGTAAAATGGTGACACAAACTGCATTTTGTAACTTAAGCCATTCATTTATTTAAACCACCAATAGAAAAGCTTCATAATTATAAACCATATGCACCCTGGGCAATTAAAAAAAATTCTTAATATTGCATACTTTCCAGAGAAATGAAATAGGCACTTAAAGTAAGTCATATCATGGCCAAAATACTAGCCTTTGTTTGGCTGGCAGCTGTCTGTTCATTTACCTTTAATATACGTAATGGTCCAGTCAACAATTTACTAAAAGTTCTACATCAAAAACTCCTGAATTTTTCATCATGGCTACATGTGGAATGGAACATTTTCCAGCATAAGAATTTTTTTTAAACACATTTTCATATTATGTAATTATTTATATGCTATTGTGCAGACTAAGCCTTGAACTAAGTGATGAACAGAACAGCATAGAATGCCCTCGAAGACATAAACTACAAAGGTATACTATGGGCAGGAATGGAATGTTGGCTTTCCACCGAGTAACACATAAGCAAAACATTCAAACCTAAACAAGCATAGATTAAAGGCAAGGAGGGTGGCCATGGTATAACAAAAATAACACCTCCAAAAGCATCTAAATATTATAAAACAACACAGTGTCTGCCATGTACATTTTTTTTTTGATATTTTGAAGCTTCATTGGGTTTTGATCTCAAAGCAGGCACTATCCATATGTACATGATTTTAAACACTTTTTCTAGCCTCCAGGCTTATACAACTTTGGTATACATGGATGCAAAAGTATTACAACACTACATCCATATCTAGTTTGGAGTCCAAACCTAGGACAAATACATCAGCAGGAGGACATAATAAAGACGACAACACAGAGAATGCCATAATGCCACACCTGCCACTACAAGAACCGATAAAATGAAAGCACTTGTACAGACTATAGTCAGTCAGTTATCAAGGCAAAGGGAAGGGAAACAAACTAAACTTATCATTTTAGCTTTACAGGCTCCTTGTGCTTTCACTCTGGGAAAGAGTGTTCTAAATAAGAGCCAATGCCATGAGAATGCACCATAACAGCAAAAAGAATATAAAGTGTAAACAATATGAAAAGGATAGAGCAAAACTAACTACCAAATAGAAAAATAGAGGAGTAGAGTTTAAGAGGAATGCTGAGTAGGCCAGAAGATGATAAAGTCATCATGTATCTACTAATGTTTTTGAAAGTGACAGGAGTTGGAAAAAGCGATCCGAGTGTCTTTTGCCTTGAAAAAGTCTACAAGCCAAAGCAGAGAAGTCCAGACCAAAGAGTGGCGATAATGTACTAGTTCAGTCGACAATCGCCATTGAAAAACAATAAACAAACAAAAGAGAAATTCTCTAATTTACTACCTTATGCTGTGCATTATACTTGGCTTTGGTGTAGGAACAAAGCAAAGCTTTAGGTGATTAAAAATGATCTTTTACAGACATGATACAGAGACACACACAAAAAAAATAATAATAAAATAAAACAAAAAAAAACAAAAACAAACCCTCAGTCTCTCTCAATTTACTCATTCATAGCTACTTTACAGAGGACCAGGCACTCTGAAATAAGAGCAGGCTGAACATCTAAATAATTCACTCTGAGTCAGAAGAGACCACACACACACACACACACACACACACACACACACACACACACGCCCTATTTCTCATATACTGCAGTTGGCCTTATTAAAGGGAAACACAGGTTTGGTCTAGCAGGAATCATTTCTCTTATGATATGCATTACAGTCTTAATCAGACCACTGATCATCATCAAACTCAGAGGAATCATCCTCAGAATCACTGCACTCCACAGCAATACGACGAGACAGGATAGCGGCCACATCATTGCCCACGAAGTCTCTCTTCTCCTGCTCCCTCTGCTCTTCTACCTTACGCAGGTTAAATCCTAGACACACACGCACACAAATAACTTGAATTTTTATCACTAGACAGTACATTTAGTAATACAGAAAACTGAGTCACATATAAATGTTATTCCTATTCTCATCATCACTAAAGTCCATGAGAAAAGAGGCTCCTATTCTCTAAAGAAAAGTGTTATGAAGACAATGTCCGTGACTCATGTCTGACCCAAGCCACATGCTTTCTTCTAGCTCATAATTTGCAAAAACGCTTAATCTACCCTCTAATTAACAAAACAATGAGATACTGGGGTGAAAATGAACATTTAGAACACATGATATTAACAGAGTGCCTGCATGATTTCTTTAGTGAAAGGTAAATGTAAATCATGACGCTGTAACTATTAATGAGAATTTTCTGGGACAGTGTGCAAACTGCTGTCATGAAGAAAATTATGATGAAACCCTGACCGAGCTAAAAAATAAAAATAAAAAAAAAAGACTGCAAGTCTAAAAATCAAACAAATTGTGAGAGGGACTATACATAGTAGGTGGTTAATTATTAGCATGTTTGCTAAAGGTTTTAATTTTTTGAGAAAAAAAAAAAAAAAACCCTGTCTGCTCTATTTGGTGAAATGTTACCACATTAGAGTCTGGAAACTCTACATTGAGGAAACAAATTGTATCCTCAACTATAATACTGTAAATGAAAGGAAGCACTAGTTGCATGGAACAGTATGGAGAGGAGATGCAACAAAAGATATTTATAACATGACCACAGAAAAGTTCTGAAATTTTGAACACCCCCCGCAATATTTTGTTAATCAATGGGCTTTTAATGTACGAGATGAATGCTAGCCACTTGAGTGGACTTTACACAAAATAGCTGCAAGTTATTGTGGATTTATATGTTGATTGATTCATCCGCCATTTTACGAAGTGAAAGAATGATTATTTGAAAATGCGATGCTTTAACGCAAAATGTTCCAGGTCGGAAATGGCCATCTATATTCTACGTCTTTTTTTTGTATCATCACCTAGGCTCCATTTGCAATTCCTTCCTGCACCATTAGGGAGCCTCACAGTTTGAAAACATTTGCTCAAGACTTAAATCTCTTTCTCAAAGGGATCCCAGGGGAATTTACATACTAAAGAAAAGTTTCACCTTGGATATTACACCACCATGTTTTGCTCATCCCTCCTTTGTTACAGCATGTCTGAGTGACTGGATTCCTAAGTACACAGAGGTGAAATTTCAACGTACCTTGGCGAATAGCTGCCAGGAGATCGCTGCGGCCATCGCTGACGGGGGCAGGCTGAGGCTTGGGGGCGGGAGCAGCTGGGACCCCACCTGAAGGAGGAGGGGCAAGAGATGTAGGCGCTAAACTTGGTGGTGGTGGTGGGCCTGGGGGTGGAGGGGGTGGAGGAGGAGGTGGGGGTCCACCCCCAATAGGAGGAGGGGGTGGAGATGGAATACTGGAATCCATGGGAGGTGGAGGAGGAATAGAGGGAGAAAGAGAAGCAAAGGCAGAAGGAGGAGGAGAGGGAGGAGCATCAAAGCCTAATGGAGGTGGGGGTGGAGTCATCCCCATGGGTGGGGGTGGAGGTGGGGCAACAGGTGGTGACACTGAAGGTCGGCCAGGAGGAGAGGTTGGAGGAGCTGGAGGAGGATGGGTCGGGCTTAAAATGCTAACTGGTCTCTGGGGTGAGGTTCCACTTTGTACATCATTGTACCTGCAAGAAAGCATTAGATATCCTTTAGATCACAGTGCAATAGGGCCTGCAACTGTTAACTGCAATCAAGGGTGTTACTCATAACCACAGACTCAAATCTTACGTCATATCTGGGGGAGGAGGTGGCAAGAAACCTTCATCATCCATCATTGGAGGTGGGAGAGGAGAGCCAGAATCATAACTGTAGGAAGCAGTGCTTTGGTCTAGTCCCTCAGAATCTATCGTACCCATGTCATCACCTGACCCAATGCTGCCATTGGCCACATCCTGAGAATGACTAAAAAAAAAAAAAAATCATAGACACAATTAAGAGCTTCTATGATGACTCAAATCTAAAATGCAGTCTCTCAGGTCTCGTATTTTGACTTACCCAAGGTCAAATTTAGGGACAACAAACTCCTCCCCCATCTTTCGACGCTCCCATTCCTCTTTCCGTGTTTTGATCTTGCGAGGGTTAAGGTTGCTCCGGTTGGGATTTTCCCGCTTCTCTTTCTACACGCACAAACATACACCAACAAGCATAATTGAAAAAAATGACTTGCTATAATGCTAACCGTTTGGACTGTGAGGACCCCATCACTTTCTCATCTCACCCTATGTTTCCTTCTTTCTTTCATGATATCTTTGGTGTCTTGTATCATCTGTTCTTTCCACAGGTCAAAGAAATAGGATGGGTCAGTGTAGAATTTAAGTGCCTCCTTTCCATCCTCCCTGGAATAAATACAAGTATAAATTTAGACAGGCAACTAATGTGTTTCCCTTGAAATACCAAGGTGATTTTACTTGCCATAATGATGTACAGTTGCAGATAAAAGGCTTGTACAATGTAGTGCTATTGCTGTAACAATGTGATATTACAGTGCCATGATATGCACTGGCAAATATCACAGACTTCATTACCAGGCCAGATGTTCATTATGCATCTGAGTGAGAATCTCCGTAAGAACATTAAGACGCATTCACACAGGAAGCAACAAGCAACATGTGAATTGCTTTGCGGCTGTACTGCACACAAAGCCGCCTATTTCACACAGCCTACAGTCAATAGGAAAAGGTTTTGGGGAACTCAGTGTTTGGTGGCATCTATCAATTATTATTAATTATCTTTTTAATTTGTCACATGAAAGATCTCAGTTGAACGCTGTATCCACCCACTTCGTGTCGCTTCTCTGCGCTTAGCTCACTTGCGATCATTGACTTTGCATTGTCACTTATTGCTTCCTGTGTGTATCCGGATTTAGAGGGCTTTAGTGTTAGATAGCAAACAGTTAACATTATGCAGCATTGCCGTATTTGTACTGCAGTTTTGGATGGGGTTTAAGCTAAATGCAAGCCACAAAGAAAGGCCAATAATTTTTCTTAGTACTCTAGACTACCTATTTTGCTTTTGTTGGTGGAATTAAAAAAAAAAAAAAAAAAAAAAAAAGACTGAAATAAATGTCATATCTCTTCGAACTCATCACCGTGAAGGGTTAAAACAATTAATCTAGAAATTGCCCCAGCGTACTGAAACATCTCTAGTTCTCGATGCACACAGCACATTTTCCTTCTTTAGGGGTGTGTGTGACATTTTAATATTACTCAAGTATATATTTAACAATAATTTCTTATATTTATTAGGAATGTCACCAAAACATTGATCAAAGGTGATCAGAATAGCTCTTTCCTTTCGTGACTGAAAGGAGGCAAAGATTTGACTCAGAAAGATTAATATA
>JAQMYF010000001.1:44559107-44572196 GCA_030014195.1 Neosilurus mollespiculum
CTACCACAAAGCCCATGAAGTTCCCAAAATGTTATACATCTGTGGTAATTCGCCAGTTAAAACTAAAGCTATGAAACTTGATTTTCATTTATGCATCTTCCTGAACAAAAATCTGAATTAATTGATAAATTCATAATAAATTACTTCATTACACATGCATGCAGGGGTGGAAATTAACACTAGTCCACTGGCCCGTGGCGAGTCATAAATCTGTAGGGCGAGTGAAATCAGCTAGCAAGTGTTCCTGCTGGTGCCCTGACAAATCCGACAGGCTAAGAAGATGGTGTTCCTGACCAGTAAATATGAAGAAGGACTAGCAGTTTCATAATTTCACTAGTCCCGTTGGCCAGTAGCTTAGTTTCACTAAATTCCACCTCTGCTCATGCATGCATGCATGTACATATGTTGCATATAAGTATTTTTATTTCTGCTCGGACTCTACAAATAAAATCAATGATTTGTTCTTCAGCACATGAAGCAGCTCCTGGAATTGGATGTAGACATGAATTAAACAGATATACCGTCCTGACAAATATCTGAGCAGCATGGTAGTTATTATGGTGTGTAAACTTGCCACATAAGGTAAATGTAAGAAGGGGTAAAGATACATCCCATGACAGGAATAGAATAAAGGCACGTCTACCTTATTGTCCAAGCATGCTTTACTTCTAACACACCCAGATTTTGTAATCCAAAACTTGTTGTGATTGTGTATACCCATACACTACACATTAGTGCCCCTACACCCTGCAGCAACACTTCATAAGGGTAAAATAGGCAAAGAACAAGTGCCTGAGTAAAATTGGGGGAAAGCTGGGCGTGTAGTGACTTTAATCACAGTAGTAGTGTTCCTGGTCCTGGAGTACCACAGCCTCCAGCTGACATGTTCACAGGTTTAAACAAATCCTCGTTTAAGCTCAGAATGAGTGTCAGTGCAGGAAAGGTAATATTTACATGTCCATGAGGGCTGAGTTGGGCTCCAGCAGGCAGGAGAGTTCAGACACTATATCAGGTTGATTCGTTCAGAAGATTTTAATCAGGTGCAGGCAAAAAAAAATCAATCACACGGAATTTTTACAGCGAAATAAGAAACCTATGACACAAAAAAGCTTCCTAAAATGTCTGAGTAGAGTGTATTTACTTGTAGAAAGTAGAACAACGCGGCCCACCCTAAACGTCCCGAGCAGGAAGTGAGTTGTTAGCTAGTCCGGCTACAGCTAGTTACACACAGAACCAACTGACTCGACTAGTAAACAACAGCAAACTTGACACCACTTACCACGGAATAAGTCCGTTAGTCCTCGCTGCTGAAGTCTTTGTGCTTTTCAAATACCTAGCTACCTTAACATTACTTCACTTTCTGCTGCCCGTTTCCAAGTCGACAAAAAAAAATGTCCGCATTTACCGTCATGAGCTGTCGGTCACGGCCCGCGAGGTCCCGGGTTTTCTAACTTTTCATTGGACGACGCGAGTGGAAGGAGCTATGTCATTGGTTACAGCAGATGTCAACTCAGTAAACAAGGGGCGGTGTTATAAATCTGGGCTCCGGGCTCCACCCGTGTGGGTTACAAGCATTCTGCTGCTTGTGGCAGGAGGGGCGGTCAGTCCTGATCACCGGGCCTGTTCCAACACATCCGAAACATGGTGAGATGTCTGGGATGTCTGGGATGTGTGCGCTCCAGACATACAAACGATAAAACTGAAAGAACACAAAAAAAGCACAGTATCCTAAATGACATGGATCGTTTAACAAAACATTAATAGTAATGACTATAATAATAGTAATAATAATAATAATAGCAATAAAAAAAAATAACAATTATAATACCCCACTGCAGCTAACTTGTCTATCAAAGGCCAGCCATGTCTAACTTGTCTGTGGTGAGAAGGCCATTGGGTTGCCATCAGCGTGTTTCTGCCCTGTGATGACCTGGCGAGCTGCCCAGGGTGTACCCTGCCCTCGCTCAGAGTCGGCTGAGATAGGCACCCTCCTCTCCGCCAGCCTATTAAGCGGTTAATTATTTTCATCATCGTTATTATTACCCCCAGTGCAGCTAACTGGGTTATCAAAGGTCGGCCATGTCTCTCACTGTCTGTGGTGAGAGTCATGTAAAATATCCATTGCTGATTTTTGTCAATAGGCTGCATAGCCGTCAGTGTGTTTCTGCCCTGCAATGGCCTGGCGAGCTGTCCGGGGTGTACTCTGCCCTCGCCCACAGTTTGCTGAAATGGGTGCCACCCTGGACAGCTTGCCAGGCCATCACAGGGCATTATTATTATTATTATTATTATTATTATTATTATTTTGATTAACTAATTAATTAATTTTAGAGATCAAACATATAAATATTAAATATATCAATGGTAGTCTGGGCAGAAACGATATTTTTTCATAAAAATTTCAGCAAAAGTCAGAAATTCAGAAAACCGCAGCAATTATGCTTAAACTGAAGGGCATGTAGGACTTTCAGTGTTTCATGGCTTCAGTTATGCTTTATTAGTAATTACTCCCATACTTATCTGAAGCCCAAATAACTGAGCCTATGAAACATTAAAACGTCAAGTCATTCATGATCTCATTTAATCTTTACTACTCATTTATTCATTACTAATTTAACGATGAATCTCTCGGTTTAAAATAGTTCTGAGTAAACCATACACTTAGTAATTTATACTGCCATAACAATTGGAAGACTGACCCTGTTCTGATCAATGTCGTGTCTGAAATTTCGTGCGCATGCGCACTTCCCTTATGTATGCCCATACATTTATTCATATTTTAATGCTGGAGTTTTTTTTATTTTAAATTATGACACCTATAGCTAGTTTTATATGACAGCAACCGAATGTGTTTTCTGATCTGCATATCATGCATTATTAGGAATATACACAGCTTCATTGATTTCTCTTCATATCTATTAGGTACCTTAAACTTTATTATGTACATGAACAAATGTATTGGTTGAATCTAATGAGAAACTGGAATAGAATATTCAAAGACGGAAGTTTTCACTTTCAGTAAACTGTAAATTCTGTGCTAAATTCTGTGCAGTACATACAGCTGTAACTAGGTTTAATCAATAGAGGGCACTAGAGGGCACCTCATACATCATACAATGGACACATTAAAGAAAAACAGTACCAAATATAATTTTATGAAGACAAAAAACTTACTTTAAAACTATTTTCTACACTTTTGATGAAACTGGAAATTTCCACAAATATTAATTTTATCTTCGTCTGTGTATTCTTCATAATTCAAAAACACGGTTTGCAGTGTGTTCATTCAGTTGTAATGTGTGTTGACCGACGGGTCCTATTAATAAAATATAGTCCATTATATCCACACATGGGTCAGTCAACTAGAGCATGTTATATCACTCGCCTGTAACCTGCCTCGACATATGTCTAATTATGCTGCAGCTCCCCCTAGTGGAACACAGTAAAATGTAATTTTAAAGTAAAGTAAAGGGATCTTTATTGTCAACTGTTGCATGAACCGTGAAAATCATTTTTCACGCACAAAATCAGTTTAGCAGCTCTCTGTTTAGCAGCAATTATTTTAAAAATTGCACAAAAGACAAACAAGGTAACTACACTGTTATATATGTGCATATACCTACATACACACATATTCACATACCTATATTTTTACGTATAGACACATATACATACATATATCTTATATATGCAAACATATACATCTATCCACATATTCACACATACACAGAAGGGTACATGATATGTCAAAGGTGCATGGTATACACAGGGTGAGAGGTAGAGCTTTATAATCATAAGGTGCATGATGCTGAAATGTAATATGATGTTCGAGACCTGCTCTAAACATGAGAATTGCACTTAAACATGAGTATTGCACTTAAAGAGTAATATTGCACTGACCAGGAAGATGGTCTGAATGATGGTTATTCAGTCAGTGTATGTGACGGTGGTGGTGGGGTACACTGTACAGCAGTAGGTCAGGAGGCCCTCGATGGCGGAGAGGTAAAAGTTTGTCACTAGGGGTCGGGGTAGGCGGGCTTGTCGGAGCGTTCTGAGGAAGTACATCCTTTGTTGTGCCTTCCCCATCTGGTGAGAGATGTTTGTGGTCTAAGTGAAGTCAGCAGAGATGTGGACTCCAAGAAACTTGAAGCACTCCACCCTCTCTACCTCCTTTCCATCAAATTAGAGGGCAGAGTGCTCAGTTTGTTGAGATCTCCTGAAGCCCATTATCATCTCCTTTGTCCTGGATGTGTTAAAGTCCAGGTTATTGTTGTCGCACCATCACAGCAGATGCCAGACCTTTGTGTAGGCTGATTTGTGGTTATCAGTTATCAGCCCTATGACGGTGGTGTTGTCGGCGAATTTGACAATGGTGTTGCTGGTGTGGATGGGGGAATAGCCGTGTGTGAAGAGGGAGAAGAGGAGGGGGCTGAGAACACACCCCTGTGGTGTTCCGGTGTTCAGGGTGAGAGTGGAGGAGATGTTGTCTCCTATCCTGACGTTCTGAGGTCTGTTGCTAAGAAAATCCAGTATCCAGGTGCACAGTGAGTTGCCTATGCCCAGGTTTCCCAACACAATGGTGGCTGTCTTGAGGCAGGTGGGAACCATACATTGCAGTAGTGAGATGTTAAAGATGGTGGTAAAAACCCCTGCTAGTTGATCTGCTCATGCATTTAGTACCTTTCCTGTTACTCCATCTGGAACAGTAGCTTTCCTCGCATTGACTCTGCGGAGGATGGCTCTGATCTGGTGCTGCTGCAGCTGGATGGGGTTGTTGCCCATCTCTGGAACAGCAGGGCGGGTGAGCGCCTCTATGATGTGTTGGTCAAAGCGAGCAAAGAACTGGTTCAGGGTGTCCAGTAGGGTGCTGTCCGAGGAGTTCGCTGATGTGTGCGTGTCCTTGTAGCCAGTGAGTGTCTTGATCCCCATCCACATATTCTTAGTGTTGTTCTCGTCAAAGTGCTCCTCAATGAGTTGTTAATATTTGCGCATGGCTTTTCTGATGCCTCTTCACAGGGCCTGGCGTGCCTGCTGGTCTCCTTACTTGAAGGCATCATCCCGTGCTCTAAGCAGGGTGCGCACCTCACCACTGAACCACGGTTTCTGGTCCGGGAACACTTTAACAGTCCATGTTGTGGTCACATTCTCAGTGCAGTAATTTATGTAGGAGAGCAATACAAAAACAATCCTGTAGAGCTGTGGTGTCTTCCTCAGTCCACACCTGAACTGTTTTAACTGCTGGTCTTTGGCTACAGATTTTAGGTTTATAAGCAGGAATCAGGGACAGAGAGAGGTGAAATGACCACTCACTGGCAATATGGTGGTGTAGTGGTTAGCACATCTTCCTCAGAGTAAGAAGGTCTTGGATTCGAGGACAAAGATGTGGCAGGGGGTGGCTTTATAAACATCTGGAATGTTGGTGTAGACCTGGTCCAGTGTGGTTTTTTTCCCTCGTTGGAAAACTCACTTTTTTGTACAATCTGGGCAGGAGAGACTTCAGGTTTGCATGATTAAAGTCTTCTGCCACAATTATAACACAGTCCGGCTACGCTGCTAGCTGTTGTTAATGGAGTGTTGTAGCAGCTACATGGCTAGCTTAGCAGTTTTACTTACTGTTGATTAATTTTACCTATTCTATTATATTTATACATAACGCACTTAGGATGCATATTAAGTAGTATCACTGAGTGCAACCAAAGACCAAATCAAAATCACTCTCATGTACTCATTCATTCACTAATTTGACCCTGAACAGCTCACCAGATCATTGCAGGCAAATCAACATCATGTTCAAAATTAAAAGGCATGCACACCCATGTAATGTCAACATTTACAAAAGTTGCATGCAGAATTTATTATTTTGTCCCTCTACATTTAGAAAATTAGATCCATTACCCAGCTGAAGAACCTGAAGATAAACTCAATACCTCTGTAAAGAGTATCATATTTCTTCAAATTTGAAGTCTTCAAACAAAATCAAAGACATATAATAATATCAAATATCTAAAGCAAATAGGGATTCAAATTTTAATTCTGTGCAACATAAAATAATGTTTGAAGTATTAAATATTCACATTCGGTATTGGTACTTTTTATTTAGCTGTCATGTTTAACAGATTTATGGAAGTAAATTTCACTCTCACTCTCCTTGTCAGTTGGGTGGTATCCTCAAGGTTGCCACTCCGTACGAAATACTATGCTTGTGTACAAAATACTTCAGTGAAAACAACAACAACAACAACAACAACAGAAACAAGCTGATTTTTCTTTTTTTTTTAAAGTCATTTTTTCCTTGGCATGTGTATTTGCAGCAGTTTTCTTGATAAGTCTGAAGATTTGCTGGTTATCATTATGAATTGTTAACCCACTCTAAGCCAGGTAAGTTTGTATGAGCTGTATGTGTTGGGAAGTTCTTGTCTCAGAACAATGTGTCCTGGTCCAGGAGCTGAGTGGGACAGGCGGAAGCCTGAGCTGTGCAGAGCACTCAGTACGCTGTACCAAAATCGCACTACTTCTGCCTGGTTCCCACCAACTTCAAACCCCGCCCACTGTAGATGTACAGTCACAATGAGCTGACTGATCCGTTTGAGAATTCCATCCTGTACCCAACTCTCCAACACACGCCATTCTGCACTCTCCAGATCTGCCCACAAAACATGCACCTTTAAAGAGAGAAACACATTAAAAAATGTATGTAAGGAGACACAGGGAAATGCAGGTAAAAACTCAGAAAACACACAATGGAGCATACACCAATCAACCATAACACCACCTGGGCAGCCCCATAAACAGCAAGCTGCAATTCACTGTGTTCTCCTTTCTATTATTGCCAGTATTAACAGTTTCAACCATTTGTGCTACAGTAGCTCTTTCGTGGGATAAGACAAGCCATCCTAGCCTTCGCTCCCAACGTGCATCAGTGAACCTTAGGAATCCATGACAGTATTGCCAGTGTATTGGTTGTCCTTCCTTGGAGCACCTTTGGTAGGTACTTACCACTGCATACCAGGAAAATCCCACAAGACCTTCTGTGTTGCAAATGAATAGACCTAGTTCTTTTGGGTAATATTCCTGGGCTCACTAAAGGTCTTTCTGTGTGGAGTTTGCATGTTCTCTCCATGCTTGCATGGGTTTATGCTGGGCTGTTCCAAATTGCCCCTAGGTGAGAGAGCAAGTGTGAATGGTTGTATGAGTGTTGGCCCTGTAATGGCCTGGCGAGCTGTCCAGGGTGTACCCTGCCCTCGCCCAGAATCGGGTGAGATGGGCACCAGCCACCCCACAACCCTAGTTAGGATTAAGCAGCTTAGAAAATGAATGAATGAATGATAAATGCATGCCTTAGCCTAACCTCATGTCTAACCTAGCATGGAAATCTGAGACAAGCTTTGTCAAACCAGTTTAAATGTTCAAGCCTGCTGAATTATGATTCACAGAACATATTCTACTTATCAAGATGCATTGGAAGCCCTTTCACTGACCAATCACTGAGAGAGAAGTTTGTGAGTATGAATGGTTTTGTGTGTGTGTGTGTGTGTGTGTGTGTGTGTGTGTTGCCCTGCAATGGAATTAATTTATATTAAGATATATTACTTTAGAGTTTTCCCTAAAATGGTGACTAAACTTTAACTTTATCCCACAGTCGCATTTTACGTTTATCCAGTTAAACAAAACAGAATTTACATGAACATTTATGAAATAATAAAAAAGACACAATGCATAATAATAAAAGTATAAAATACAATATAAATAAAACATAATTTAAATGGAGATAAAAGAAGAGAATAGATGGATGATTTTCTATTTATCGGAAGGATGGCAGCTAGTCCCTAATCAGAAAACTTAGGAGGCCGAGGGTAAAGTCCCTGTAGTTTGTTACTTCTCTCTCAGTGATTGGTCAGTAAAAGGGCTTTCAATGCATCTTGATAAGTAGAATATGCTCTGTGAATCATAATTCAGCAGGCTTGAACATTTAAACTGGTTTGACAAAGCTTGTCTCAGATTTCCATTCTAGGTTAGACATGAGGTTAGGCTAAGGCATGCATTTATCATTCATTCATTCATTTTCTAAGATGCTTAATCCTAACTAGGGTTGTGGAGTGGCTGGTGCCCATCTCACCCGATTCTGGGCGAGGGCAGGGTACACCCTGGACAGCTCGCCAGGCCATTACAGGGCCAACACTCATACAACCATTCACACTTGCTCTCACATCTAGGGGCAATTTGGAACAGCCACTTAGCCTAACGTGCATGTTTTTGGACTGTGGGAGGAAACCAGAGTACCCAGAGGAAACCCATGCAACCACGGGGAGAACATGCAAACTCCTCACAGAAACACCTGAGCCCAGGCCTTCTTCCTGTGAGGCAGACATGCTCACCACTTCGCCACCATGCTGGAAAATGGGTCTGTGGGTGGTCATTTAATTCATGCAATCATTCATTCATCATATTTGCTGAACCACTTAATCCTACTAGGGTCGTAGGGAGGCTGGAGGCTATCTCAGCTGACTCTGGGTGAAGCATACACACAACAAGGCCAGAACACACACAACCATTCACACACACAAAGGGAAAATTTGGAACAGCCAATTAGCCTAATGTGCATGTCTTTAAAATGTTGAAGGAGACCAGAGTAATCAGAGAAAACCTACGCATGCACAAAGAAAAAATGCAAACTCAACACAGAAACCTCCCTGCTGAGCCCGGGACTCGAATCCAGGACCTTCTTACTGTGAGGGAGATGTGCTAACCACTACCCCACCATACTGCCAGTGGGTGGTCATTTGCAAGGTTAAATAGACTTTAACAGTGAATATAGGCACTTCCTGGCTTATGTTTAAGGACACAAAGTACCAAACTCTCTAGCAACAGCTAGAGGTCTGGTTTGTGAGACTATGCACAATGACATATTTTTCCAAATATTACAGCTCCTGGATGGATTTGTGGTAATACAGTACACAGCACAAATCATTCAGTGTAATAGCTAGCTACAAGCTATTGTTAAAAGGGAAAGTGTTCTGATTTCTCAGGTTGCAATTCACAGTACTGGCAAAAGTACAGAGTGCATACTGTAGTCGGTGCACCGCAGCACGCATACCAGAATCAGGATCAAGCAGCACATTTCATAGACACAGCAGGCATTTAAGAAAAAAATGTATGGTTTGACTAATGGGTGTCTGTGCCCCAGTAGAGTTTTCTGTCTAGGAACACCCAATGTGTATATATAGATAAGGTTTTTTTTTGTTTGTTGGTTGTTGTTTTTTTGTTTGTTTGTTCTTTGTTTTTTTGTTGTTGTTGTTGTTTTTTTTTTTTGGGGGGGGGGGTGTTCTGCCAATATTGGGGGAAGTGTAGCCTCTCACCCTTACAATGACAATGAGTGTATGCTCATAAGATCTATTAATTCTAATACATTTTATTTTATCTAATATCCAATATTTGATTTGTGTTCTTTTGCCTAGTTTGCTTTCATTGGCTGTGTGAAGCTGGACACTTGTTTCTAAGGATGAGGTCTGATGACATATGAAGCATCTTACATGCTATATGATTTCTATATTATATATTACACTCAGACTGTGAATTACTGTAAATTAATATTATAAGTTGTCAGGGACACTCACAACAGCATAAGAACATTAAGCTTTGAAACATTTTTCTCTTCTGCCACATTAATATGTATTTTGTACAGTAAATGACACTGGTACTTTAATGCAATATTTGATAAAAGTATGAACAGTGGAATGAATATATAGTGTATAGGAGGAAATGAACATGCATACAGAGCAGAGAGAATTTAAAATGAGATATTCTAAGGAACTCGTACGTTCCCCATGGAGTAAGTACAGCCTATGTTTAATGATCAAAGATTAACAACAACGTGCACATATATTCTCTGAGGGCATCACATCTCTATGTGAGTCACCAGACACTGTTGCCATGGTAGCCATGCGTGACCACAGACATCTCCATGGTGATAAAGCATCAGCCAGGGGATTCTGGGCTGCCATCAGAATGAAAATGAGAAAAGAGATGTGTGACAGTACCATGCTGTGTCCCAGTGAGTCCATGATGTCCACTAGGCTGCGAGGTATAGGCCCCAATACTCCCCTGTGAGTCCGAGTGCGTGGGCGTCTCCAATCAAGCCAAGCTTGATGGTGGTGGACAGATCCATATCCAGAGCCACTACTATGTTTGTGCCTGGTACTGGGGTCAAAGCGATGCACCTCACATCTCATATTTAATGTGGATTCCAGAATTACCGCATCCTTCCCATCCAGACTGCAAAGGGGTAAAAAAAAAATCAGGTTTCTAATAGGCACCACACATAGTGCTGCCAGAAACACCTTGTTACTGGTGTGCCTTGTTAGCACTTCACTGTGTCTCAGTTATTCTATTCATGTTCTTATTTCTCTTCCAACATATTGGAACCTTTATTCATTCATTCATTCATCTTCAGTAGATCTAGACCTTATCCCAGAAAACTGAGCACGAGCTATTAGAGGCAGTCCAGTACTGGGCACGTATTGACACCTACTGAGAATTTATCATAACCATGCCTCATATTTTATGTTATGGAAGGTGTGAGGAAATTGGGGAAGCTGGAGAAATCATAGAGAACACACAAAACTTCACCCATATGCAGTTAACCACATTCAGGATTGAACTGAGTGTCTTGGAGCCATGAAGCAAGAATACTATCTGCTGCATCATAGTGCAGCCAAGAATTTTTTAACTGTTCTATTTTTTTTCCGAAGATTTAACTGTTTTTAAAATGTCCATTGTGCAGGGCTTTTGATCAGGAGACTGTGATCAAATCCTGATGATGCGCTCTCTCTGCCTTGTAAATCACAGCAACACTGATCCTCTATTGGAGTCTGTGAGCTCATGTATGTAAAAGAGATTGTGTTACACTGATTTTTGGCTTCACATATCTTGTAAGAAGCAAATGTTAACCCTTATCCTCCTGTATTGTAGTTGTTATGTGACTGGGGAGAGGTAACTGATGGGTAGGAATCAGCAGGTGACCAAATTGGGGTGAAAATTGGAGAAAGAAATAACAAAATATTCAAGTATTTATGTTCTCTGTGCATATAGAGAACTGTAATTCATTTTTAAGGTCTCCACTGTGTGAAGTGAGTTTAATTTTAGACCTGTTGTTAAAATTTTTGTCATTATCTTAAAAAAACAACACTATATCCAGATTACATGAATATATTTACCTGAAAGAGTAAGCGACACAAGGACGGCCAGTGGTCCAGTAATTTAGGCACACAGCCTCAGAACTTTCCCCAACAGATGCAGACCCAGACTTACGAGAGCTCTGCCATCTGGAACAATTCACCTGAAGAAGCAAATCAAAAGGAGCTACAGTTTGTTTTGAGAATTTACACATCCCTAAGATAAGTACAATTAGACCATTCTGACCTTGTGGAGATACCTGGCTGGTCTTAAGAACAGTATGTTTTCAAAATGAATTAAGGTTTTATATTTAAAAGAAAATTAGCCAAAATCGTTACTGTGGTTACGATTAAGAACAGTGTCCGAAAGAGGCATCACTTATTGAGAAATACAAAGATCAGTGAAAAAGGACTAGTTTGTGCACATATGTGTTTTATTGTTTGAAAGGACACATACCTCTGGTGTTGTAATGAATTGGATAAGACGCTGAACTTCAGCACTAAAAGATGGTTGTCCTGATGCCCAAGGCTGAAGCACAAGTTTTCTGTCTGTGGCCTGCACAAACAAATCCACATGCCTCTTGAGCCTCTTTGTTAAATTTTGTAGGCCTGTGTGTGTGTGTGTGTGTGTGTGTGTGTGTGTGTGTGTGTGTGTGTGTGTGTGTGTGTCTAAGAAAATGAGCTACATTCTGAAGTTTGTGTTAGTGTGGGTGGGTGGGTGAGAAACGCCTCTGGCAGCTTGTGTAGTTGTGGCATGTTTTGGGGTCATGCACTCTTTGTTTCGTCCAAGCCTGAAACTTAATATGGCCATGGTCTAAATGTATATTTCTGTTTTAAGAGAAAAAATGAAAAGGAAAACAATGGCTAGATATGTTGTCACAATCCCCTGAAACACTAAAACAACTTCTCAGTCCAGTGTTGTAGCCATGGAGACAAAATAGAGGAAAAGATTAGTCACAGAGGGAGAATAAACATCTCTCTGATTCATCTAGGAGGGATTCCCTTCACTCTGGCCAAGTTTAGTTTATCTTAAGATATGCAAATAAACACAGCTACACCAGCACACACAGCTATGGAAAACAAGTTCGTGTTTAATTTGAGTCTCGATTAAAAGTGGTCTCTTCATTTTTCTATAGTTGCATGACTGCTTTAAATTTTGTTTATTCAAACAGTTTTGTGCTTCAATGAAGGTGTCTTTCTCGGGGCAGTGGGTTGCTTCAGCCTGCTGGTGGACACTGCGTGGTTAGTCTTTGTGCAGGGTTTACCTGGCGAGGGTTCAGCTCGTTCTCGTCGGCGTAGGCGCGCAGTCGTGCCGCTGTCTCTTCATTCGGCCAAAGTTCCGGCGCGCTGTCCGACCGTCCATCCACACTGGAGTCTAATGATACAGATCCGACACTACTTATACTGATGACGGTAAAGTCGGGTTCAGACGAATCACGCGGTACTACCAAACTGACCAAAAGCTGGAGGAGCAAGAGCATGGACAGAACAAGCGTGAAAACAATTGGCAGAGCGCTCCTGCATGCTGCCATGACTCTCTCTGAGTGAAACTGTGCGGCATGACGGCGCGCCAGAGCCTCTGTGGCAAACTGCACAGCTCCAGGGCATTCAGGACAGAGGAGCATGCACAGCTGGAGTCCCTCTGGAGCAAGGAGTAGCACGAGCATTCTTCAACACCCCCCCACCCCCACCCCCAACACACACACACACACACACACACACACACAGCCACAGTGTGTCTCTCTCTCTCTCTCTCTCTCTCTCTCTCTCTCTCTCTCTCACACACACACACACACACACAGCCACAGTCTCTCTCTCTCTCTCTCTCACACACACACACACACACACACAGCCACACTCTCTGTCTCTCTCTCTCTCTCTCTCTCTCACACACACACCCAGCCACAGTCTCTCTCTC
>JAQMYF010000001.1:44595558-44618877 GCA_030014195.1 Neosilurus mollespiculum
TTATTTATGAAAGAAGAGGCCTATTTACAGTCACAAAAGGAGAGCAGAATTCATAAATCTCTGATGATATATAGATAAATGAACAAAATATGAACAAAAATTAACAGGCATTAACCTACTGCCTTAAAACATTAACTATTAATCAATTAAACCAACATCCATGGTTTACAGATTGTGTGTGTGTGTGTGAGTGTGACAGAGAGAGACAGAAACAATGATTGTCACTATTGAGACCACTTCACCTGTACTGAAATTTTGCTCGTCTTTCTTTCAGAGCAGTAAAGTGATTAATGACTTTCTCGCTAGCCAGGTCTTCCTCTCGTACCAGCTCCGCGAAAATCCCCGGGTATGAGTTTTTCCCGCTTTAGATGAAACTTGTTTTATGTTTATATTTGGTCTGGGGGGGGTCCTAATTATTTCGTTGCCAATTTTTCATCAACACTACGACGACTAAAAGGATTTTCTTTTAAAGAAATAATGGAGTTTCTCCGTACACCAAATTTGACTGTGACCCACTGACCCGCTTGTGGCGCGATTCTAGTTTTTTTGTTTTTTTTCACGTTCGTATGACGAAAACACGTTAGTCCGAGCCCTCCTGGAACACACAGAGATTGCATTGTAGTGACTGAAATTTGAAAAAAAAACATCTTACATTAAAGTCTATGAGAGTAAGCTGGGCGATTTTCCAACGGACTGAAATCGCTCAAAGTGGGCGGTACCTAATGAAGCACGGCCTTACCCTGATTGGACAATGTCATACAGAGACAGATTAGTGTCAGAGAGTCACAACTACCTTAATATTGTTTAAGAATATGAAAGAAAAAAAATTCCCTAATTTTTCCCCATTGGTGGTGCGTCGCTCAATCGCCTGTATGAATAAACCACCCATGGTGATTAGTACATCTGCCTCAAAGCAAGAAGGTCCTGGGTTCGAGTCCCAAGCTTGGCAAGGGTGTTTCTGTGTGGAGCTTTAATGTTGTCCCTGTGCTTGTGTGAATTTCTTTTGGGTACATGGTTTCCTCCAACAGTCAAAAGACTTGCACATTAGGCTGTTCCAAATTCCCTCTAGGTGTGAGTGTGAATGGTGGTGTGATGTTGGTCCTCTGCAATGGACTGGTGAGTTGTTCAAGGTGTACCCAGCTTCAGCCAGAGTCGGCTGAGATAGTCTCTGGCCTCTGTGCAATCCTAGTAGGAGTAAACAGTTCAGCAAATAAATAAAAGAATGAAAGATGAATATCTGTGTTTTAATTATTATTAATGATCATTTAAGTTGTTCATCTAGAGCGTCTATCCTTTATTTCTTATCTTCCCTCCCTTACTTCTTTAAACATCTCAACTTCAAGCTGTCTCTATCCATTCTGTGTCTCATTCATGGCAGCTCACTCACCCACTGCCTCTCTCCCTGTGCAGTGTCGGAAAACACACCGACAAGTGCATGCGCACATATTGAGCGAGACCTTGAGGCTAGCATTTTGGAGAGGGGCCTCTCCACCGCTGCCCTAACTTCCTGACATGACCACTGTGCACATGAACATACACATACACACACATACTCGCAAACACACAGCCTGAACCCAGAGCACCCCTGTTCCTCTGTTGCCGTGGGAGACACCGCTGCAGAGCCCGTTGCCAAGGAGAAGGGCTGCTGGCTGCCTGTTTAAACAACAATGGCTGCCTTGTGCGCATTCCATCTCAGGAGCACACACCAAGGTTCTCATGTAGGCCTGCACGCATGCTAAAATCAGGACAGACACATGTTCGTGAGAGTCATCTTTCACTCAGTCTGGTATTAAAACCCTGCAGTGGCTCCTCTTTACTCAGTGCATTACCTTCACCCTTTCCTTCTATCTTTCCATGCTTTCTCCTGTCTTATTCATTTTTTCCCTAGTCAGAATGCCAGGACAGTACTTTCAAGAGAACTAATTCCTCTTTCTGACGCAAATTTTTGTTTTTTTCTATCATGGTGACAGCACATGTCCACTCTTACCTACTCTTGATTCTTTCTGTAAATTCTTTTCTGTATCTTTCTCTCTTATCTTCCCCAGTGCCCCTCCCCTTCCCCCAGTATTTTCTTCTGCAATGTCTCTCTCTTTCTCTCTCTCTCTCTCTCTCTCTCTCTCTCTCTCCCTCACACACAGCTCAGAGTTAAGCTTTCTGTCTCTCTATCACTCCCTTTCTGGCAAAGGAAGTGTGTGTTCCCCAGGGGGAGCTGGGCTCATTAACTTCCAGCAGACAGAGAGAGTGTGGACGAGAGAGAGAGAGAGAGAGAGAGAGAGAGAGTGTGTGTGTGTGTGTGTGTGTTTGTGTGTAAGAGAGAGAGAGAGAGAGAGAGAGAGAGAGAGAGAGAGGGCCAGGGGAGAAATACAGAGTAGTGAGAGACTAAAAGAGAAAGATAGAGGAAGTAGAGGACGGCGGAAGGGGGAGGGTGATAGAGTCCGCAAGAGAGACTAAAGGTAGTATAAAGACAGGAGATAGGCAAAAAAGTGGAGTGAGATGGATCGACAGAGCAAAAAGCAACAGTAAGAAAAAAGAGCAATAGACAAGAAGAGCGAGCGAGCGAGAGAGAGAGAGAGAGAGAGAGAGAGAGAGAGAGGAGCAGAATTCATAACCCTACTCACCTCAAGCTCATCCTTTAAGAGTCAATTATACTCAAATAATAATAGCAAGTACAAATAAACAAATTATGTGCTTTGAGCATAGCTTGTGGCATGCACGCGTGGTCATGATTACTGTTGGAAGATCCAATTTAACTTACAGATTTTGCATGATATACTGTGTTTGATAGTGGGACAAGCAGCTGTATGCTAACATACAAAAGTGTAGAAGTGTACAGAAGATAGGGAGGATAGTGTGTGTGTGTGTGTGTGTGTGTGTGTGTGTGTGTGTGTGTGTGTGTGTGTGTGTGTGGGCATCATCAGCAGTGCAGTACAACATGGTTTGGTTACTAATCCAAATTCAGACCTATTGATACTTGTATCAGTTTTGTATTACTCAGTGGTGCTCGTGGAAGCAGGAATTGTTCTCTGAAGGCTGTGAGACAATGCTACCTAACAACAGCAATGATAATTAAGAACCATGGTTTATCTTTTACTCCTGTGAAAGACATAAAGCAGCTGCTCAAATGCAACTTTCCCGGTTATCCATCATCTCCCCAGGTTATCCATCATACTTGATGGGTGTGTTATCAATTGGAGACCCTACAGTCTGGCAGGAGATTATAGCTCGACATCCTACACCATAAACCACAATAAAGTGGGGTTTACTATATTGTTCAATAAAATTGTAACAAACAATCTCATGCATTTACAGAGAAATGGTTCTTCTATGGATAATGATTCTATATTTCTGCTCAGGTTTTTTAAAGGCTTATCATGAATCTGAATTTCTAAAGAAATACAAAATGAAGAAACTTTAAGGATGCTAGAGATAACCTTTTGTATCTAAGAGTGTAAATTATACTATATGGCCAAAAGCCTATCGAAAAAAAAAAGCATGATCAGCAAACTCATAATATGGATTAAGTAGGAAATTTGACATGCTGAGATATTCATATAATTGGAAAGAGAATTTAATATGCTTCAAAATGAGGTATAATACATGATTATAGCATTACTTTGTATGTCGCTAATCAGGAAACGCTACTTTTGAGAAAATAGCAATTATAGTTACAGAACCAGTTTCTGAATGTCTGCATTTGAAACTCGCTAACATCCATCAACTAAATCTCTCGACCAATCAGTACGATCATACTAGCGTTTTTCTAACAACAGATGAGTTCTATTTACACTGAGGCATATCTGTTTTGAGGCTTCTCATTGGTTTACTTGGGGAATCCTTCTGGGATTTTGTAAATAGGTAGGGTATTCTGGTACCGAATATAGATAATAAGGAAGTACCCTGAGCAATCAGAAAAGCGTTAAAATAAGTGGATATTATCATTGGTTTACATCAACTTGGACATGGAACCTTTTTCTTTTGGGCCCATGAACTGAGGACGGCCTATGGCCTGCTAGTCTGAAATGTCTTAATGCCATATGTTTGGTCCTCCATAAATCTTAAGCACATTGCTGGACTTCCCTATTATGTACTGGAATTAATTACTGATCATTAAAAGCATCAACATGAATATGAATATGAATCCAGAAATTGTAATAGCTTTGAAATGAGTGATCATATTTCCTTCATTTAAAGACATTTGTAATCCTGAAATTTAAAACTGTCCAATGAAGTCATCTCTAATGAAAAAATATTTAAATTGTTAATTATACCTATAGAAGAGCAATTGTATGATTTACTGCACCATTTAATTCTTGGATGATTTATGTGACTGTTGTATGAGTAATTTATTCACTGAAGTTAGTGTAAGATTATTTTATTTCGGCCATTCCACTCTGTACAAGGACCTTGAAAAAAGATACGAAATGTCCTAAGTAATAGAACAAAATAGTGCCAAACTCAAGTTTGACACATGATGTCATGAGGGACCAATCAGAGTCTAGAGCTAGAGGATGATAGTTCAATCAGAGTGTAATGGGCACTATATAAGCCAATGCACAGGTGGGAGACGAGGTCCGAGGTACTTTCTCAGAACAACTTCTTTTGTGTGATTGATTTTCACTTTATGCTTTTCTTTTGTAAAGTCTAAATAAACACATGAAAAATGAATTTGGATCTCTTGCGTCGTGAACTAGACACTTTTTGCCAGGTTGGGGGGGGGGGGTTGTAAGAAGAGAGCAGGCATTTAGGGAAAAAAGTGGCAGGCCCACAGCTCTATGAGATTATACTCTATAGGCTGGTTCAGTTCATAGGCTTCTGGGACCACAGTAATGTAACCCTTTAAGAAGGCTGAGGTCACCAGTAGGATTATTCTGACCTTGGGAAGAGCAATGAAAGTGTCAGAGTCAAGCCACAGCAGTGAAGGCCGCTGATAAGTATTGAGGGCAGGTATTTTGTTCTGTCCTGAGGGGTCTGTAGTTTTTTTTTAACTTGACAATGCTATTAGAAAGGAATGACCATAAGACCGCCATCAACGTGTAGGTGGCACGGCAGGCAAATCAAGGATAAGCGTGGTTCAAGGTTACTGCTTTCAATCGGTAATAGAGGGATAAGAAGAAAAATGTTGAAAATGTTGAAAAATTTAAAAAAATGCAGTCAGAAAAGAAATAAAGAGAAATAAATGAAAAAAAAAACAGTTAAAGGAAGACAGAGAAGTAGCTGAATAAGAAAACCGCTTTCTTAAATGAGCAATTGAATGTGAATTATGAGGAAAAATTACTGTAGGACCAGTCCTACAATATGTAGATTCTATTAAGTAAGAGTTGAAATTGCTTACGGAGTTCATGTATAAAAGAGATGGATTTGGCAAGCACAGTAATTTCAGGTAAGAGAAAAGGACACTATAAAAAATGTAAGTTAAATTAAAATGCATTGTGAAATGCAAAGAAATAATAGTTGGAGGAGTGTGTTGTGATCAAAACACTTAGAAGATGGTGGACATTTGCGTTAGCATATGATGATAAGAGTAGTGTAAAGTCGGAAGACCGGAGTTGTGCACTTGTCTTTCAGTTTAAACTGAATGTAATGTTTGTGCTTTCCTGATCCTCTGGGATTGTAAAAGATGATAAAAGTGTGCATGATAACCTTATACTAACGGTTTAGTTAAAATAAAATGTATTATTCTAATTATTAATATTCCTGTATATCATACTTAAAGCACACAAGTGTTAAGTCTTTCCTAGCATATGTCCAAATACTCTGTATTGTCTTTTGTTTGTTGTTCCTTTCATTTTTCTCGTAAATATTTTCTAGAATTGAACATGGTTTTGGGTATATGGGTGCACAAATGGGAGATATTAACTGGAAAGTGGTATATTATTATCAAACAAGCAGTGATAGATATGGGGTGAGAGTAAAAACAATTATAATTCTCATTCCCCATTAAATATGTGTCAGTTGACATTCTCATTTTCTTCATGCTTTTCAGTGTTTATTATTAATGTTAATATTATAACTATATTATTATTGTTGTGTTTTTCTTTTCCTTCCCTTTAAACATTTTGTTTAATCATGATTGTTCATTTTCTAAGTACTATCACTTGTCTACTTTTTTATCTTTTCATACATTTTTAACATGTTGGAAAATAAACAATTTTATTTATCTTCCAAGAACTAAGATAGGCACCTGGAAAAATACTAATAAAAAATAAACGTCTGGTGTTGATGGTGTTGATAATAATAGAAATTTTTTTTAGTCCCGGTCATAAATACATCTGTTATGAGGTGTTTTCTGAGAAACTAAAGATTTGGATTGGCAGAGAGACGGCATTTGCAGATAGAAATTAGTCATAACCAAATACATGGGGACAAATTAGGTAGAATAGCGGCCAAGCAGGACCTAGCTTGTGAGAAGATAAGCACGGCCTTAAGCCCTTAACGCTGGAAAACAGTGAGTACTAGCGTTTGTTTGATGATAAGGTTGCTTCTTATCTGTACCTAGATTTATGATTTATATAGCTCTGTTTATTTGTGTCTAAAAACTACCAGCTCTGCAACGCTTCCTAATCAAATAAATTGAGTATCCTAAGTTTCACCAAGTTTTAAGTATAATTAAGTTTCCTTTTCTATAATGATAATTTTCCTTATCTTTTTCTGTTTGTTAAAATTCTTTAAAAATAGCAATAAAAGGAGCAGGAGAACAAAGAGGGTATTACCAGAGTGTGTATGAACTTTCCTGCATTTGACTTAACAAAACAGGACAATATATGAATAATGTATTTTATTTTTTCCTTCTGTAAAGAAGAAAAAATTTAAATTGAATTGTAATTGTGTCATTGTGTCACCGAAGAGAAGGGCATAGAAAATTGGGAATTACCATGTGATTGGACGTTCTCAATCTTAGACTAAATTGGCATAAGGGCTCACTGTGTTTAGTCCCACAGGGATATCATGATTTCATGGGATCTAAGCACTGTTTTTAGCTGGTCACCTGTAAAAGGTTAGGGACTGTTCTGCACATCGGCTGGGCAAAAACAAACCTGCCTAAAGTGAAGTAACACAGTCGCTGAGGGCATTGAGGTCCAAGAGGTGCTCCTTCAAGCCATGGCTTAGGCTACAATGTGCTTTAAGTGGCTGCTCGAGAGAGGATGGCAGGGGATGCTGGAATTATGCCCATGCCAATACAGTCCAGAAGAAACAGAACAAGATTACCAATGTCCCAAGGGGCCTAAGCAGGTATGACCCAAAGTAAGCATTTTCCTCAAAAGAAAAATGATGGTGCTCCCTTTTGGTCCTTTGGCGTCCTTTGATGTATCATCCAAGTAAGTGTTTTCCTTTGAAGCATTTCTTCAATATCACATAATTATAAATTGCTCAATAAGATATTAGATTATTCATGTAATCATCTGTTAATAAAAAAAAATACTATTTGTTTACTCATAAAAGTAACATCTACCTAAATTTTGTTCAGTAGTTTAATAAGGTCTAGGTCCATGAGAGTGAGAACTCGAGGGTTGAAGAAAACTACCGGAGGGGGGACAATGGGACCTGGGTGACGTGCTAGAAACCTCTCCCTGGAGACCCCAACAATTGCCTCTACGTAGTGCAAAGCTACAGTGCACAGAAGAAACGTCACGTCTGAGGAAGAAGGTGATGCGGCACATAAGCCGGAGAGTGGGGAACGGTGTCCAAGGTCCTTTCTCGGAACAACTTCTTTTGTGTGATTGATTGTATGCTTTTCTTTTCTAAAGGCTAAATAAATACCTAAAAATGAATTTGGATCTCTTGCATCATGAACTAGACACTTTTTGCCACAGCACAACTTAATCTGTATTATACTGGAGCTGGTCACATATGAGGGTCTTCTCCAAAATCTAAAACACACAACTGTATAGAATATCTCTACATTACAATTTCCCTTCCCTGGAACTAATGACAGTGCCCCGGGGAAAAACAGCTCCTTGAAGATATGGTTTGCCAAGGTTGGAGTGGAAGAAGTCGAGTGCCCCGCACAGACTCATAACTTCAACCCCACTGAGCACCTTTGAGATGAACTGGAACACTGACTATATGCCAGGCCTTCTCTCCTGACATCAGTGCCTTCCCTCACTAATGCTCTTGTGGCTGAATGAGCACAAATCCCACAGCCAAATTCTAATGGAGATTTTTGATAAAAGAGTTATAAAAGCCATGGTGGACAAACTCTGCAATGGGATGCTCATAAAGAACTTATGAGTGTGATAGTTTGGTGTTTCTGACTCCACCCTTATTTCTTTGTTCACTGCTCAAGGCCACTTGACACACAATATATATATATTATAAGATAATAGTTTAAATTACAGTTTAAAGTATAGTTATAATAGCTTTTTGGGGGTGATATTGGGCCATTCATTTACATAATGAATAACTGAAACGTTTTCTCCTTACAATACTAATAAAACTTATTCAGTATTTTCATTTCGTTTTTTTTATTTTGTAGAGACATTAGTAGAAAGCAATCACTAACAATGATTTTATAGTTTATCTTCAGTATGTCACACAGTAAGTTACTATTCTTTAATGGTGCACCTCCTGCCAGTCTTTTGATCCTATTTTGTATTTTTTTAAACAGTTGTACACAACCTTTTGACCATGTCAGGCACCACAAATTTAGAGATACAGAGGTCTCCGACCCTGGTCCTAGAGGACCGATGTCCTGCATATTTTACTGTTTCTCCTGCTCTGTAACACCCACTTTAAGTCATGAAGAGCTGTTCATTAGCTAAGTAGATAAATCAGGTGTGTTGGGAGCAAAGAAATCACCTAAATGTGCAAGGCATGGGTTTCCAGCAGACCCAGGGTTGGGAACTTCTGGTATTAAATTTAATTGAATTAGAAAATCCATCCATTATCTATACTGCTTATCCATTAGGGAGCCAATCCCGGCTTCCCAGCCAATTATTTAACTTTCCCAATCCCTTCCGGTGGGGCAGCACGGTGCTGTAGTGGTTAGTATGAGCAACTCACAGCAAGAAGGTCCAGGGGTGGGGTCCCGGGCTTGAGCATTTCTGTGTGGAGTTTGCATGTTCTCCCAATGCATGCGTGGTTTTTCTGGAGGTAGTCCGGATTCCTTCCACAGTCCAAAAACATGCACATTAGGTTAATTAGTTGTTCCAAATTGCCCCTAGGTGTGAGTAAGAGTCTGGTTGTGTGTGTGCGTGTGTGTGTGTGTGTGTGTGAATGTGTTTTGGCCCTGTGATGGTCTGGCTTTGCCCAGTGTCAGTTGAGATGGGCTTAGCCTCCCCCACAACCCTAACAGAATTAAGCAGTTCAGCAAGTAATCATGATGATGATGAATCCCTTCAGGCGAGAGGTGAGGTAAACCCTGAACAGACCACCATTCTATCGCAGGGCTATTAGAGTATCCAGACAATAACTTAAAATACAGTGCCTTGCAAAAGTATTCAAAAGCCTACCCAAACCAACCCCTTGGCATTTTTCATGTTTTGTCTCCTCACAACCTGGATTTAGAATGGATTGTTTGAAGGTTTGCATTATTTTATTTACAGAACATGCCTACAACTTTGAAGATGTGTTTTTTTTTTTTTATTGTGAAGCAAACAACAAATAAGACAAAATAATAGAAAACTTCAGCATAACTATTCACCCCCCTAAAGTCAGTACTTAGTAGAGCAACCTTTTGCAGCAATTACAGCTGCAAGTCGCTTTGAGTCTTCATGAGTTGTCATGAATGGGTCATTGTCCTGCTGGATGGTGAACCTCCATCCCAGTCTCAAATCACAGGCAGACTGAAACAGGTTTTGCTCAAGAATATCCCTGTACTGAGTACCATCTATCTTCCACTCAACTCGGATCAGTTTCCCAGTCCCTGCTGCTGAAAAACACACAGCATGATGCTGCCACCGCCATGTTTCACTTTGGGGATGGTGTTCTTGAGGTGATGGGATGTGTTGGGTTTGTGCCAGACATAGCGTTTTCCTTGGTGGCCGAACAGTTCAATTTTAGTCTCATCTGACTCACCTTCCCCCACACACTTGGGGAGTCGCCCACATGCCTTTTGGCAAACTCAAAATGTGCTTTCTTATTTTTAACACTAAGTAATGGCTTCTTTCTGGCCACTCTTCCATAAAGCCCAGCTCTATGGAGTGTACGGCTTATTGTGTTCCCATGCACAGATACACCAGGCTCTGCTGTGGAACTCTGCAGCTCATTCAGGGTTACCTTTGATCTCTGTGCCCTCCTTGCCCGGTCTGTGAGTTTTCGTGGGCAGGCCCTCTCTTGACAGGTTTGTTGTAGTACCTTGTTCTTTCCATTTGAAGATGATGGATTTGATGGTGCTTCAGGGATCATCAAAGATTTGGATATTTTTTTTTAACCCAACCCTGACTTGAACTTCTCAACAATTTTGTCTCTGACTTGTTTGGAGAGCTCCTTGGTTTTTGTGGTGTGATGTCTCTTGCTTAGTGGTGTTGCAGCCTCTAGGGCCTTTTAGAAAAGGTGTGTTTATACTGACAGAGAATGTGACACTTAGATTGCACAGAGGTGGACTTCATTTCACTAATTATGCGACTTCTAAAGGTAATTGGTTGCACCAGAACTTTTGAGGGGCTTCATAGCAAAGGGGGTGCCACATGCTAATTATCAGGATTTATTTTTATTTTAATTCCTTTTATATATATTTTTCTCATTTCACTTCACCAACTTATACTATTTTGTGCAGATCCATCACATAAAATTCAGATTTAAAAAAACATTCAAATTACAGGTTGTAATGTAACAAAATAGGTGAAAAGGGTATTGAATACTATTGCAAGGCACTATATGTGCAAATACAATGCATTTGTCTTCATTCTTACATGTCTTCATTCTTACATGTTTCATGTTATATTTATGATGTAAACTTTTGTCATGGCTCAAAGGAAGGAATGTGAACAGGAATTTTTTCTTTACAGCATGCTTCTCTGCATACAGCCAAAAGTTATATATTAAATATAACATGTAATAAGCATAATGACATACAGTTTAACAAAAGCATGCAAGAATTGTTGTTCTGAATTTATCAACCATGGGTATTATGCCAGAGCAAACCATTAAATAACCATAGTGTATCATGGCAACACCACGGCAGGATCACTGCAAAGTAATACTTAAAATATACAAGTTTTAAAAATATAACATAAAAAAGCATGTCTAGTATGTTTCACAGCATATCAATCATTCATTCATTCATTCATTCATTCATTCATTTTCTAAGCCACTAAGTTAGTTTACTTAATTAGTTCTTAATTAGGGTTTGCAGGGAGGCTGGTGCCTATCTCAGCCGACTCTGGGTGAAGATGGGGTACACCATACCAATAATGTTTTATACATACATATATATATATATATAGCATACACTATACAGAAAATCTGTTTGGCTCGCTATCTAAACATATTAGACTTTATCCGAGAGGATGATGGTTGTATCCAAACGGTTTGTCACAATCAATTTGAGCAGGCAGTGTCATCAGTTTCATGCTTTGAAATGGAAAAATAAATCATAAAAATATTCATATATACTAGTACTCCTAATATGTGTGTGCTTATACTCTGCTGGGACACAACAACACATATGTGGATCTCATCTGCCTGTCAAAGACAAATTATATAAGATCCTATAAAAATCTAATTTTAATTTGCTTTTCTTTATGTTTCCATGTTTTACAGCACATACTAAGATGCTGAATGAGTTTGCAAAGACACTGTTACACGACGCATATGCACTTGCTCCTTCTTTTAAAAATAATCATATAAATCTTGTTTTAGTGTGACCCTAGGTGTGAATGAATTAATGTGAATGTATAGATCTGATTAATATCCTATTTAGGGTGAATTATTTTCCCTTGCATCCAGTGTTACAGGAATAAAGTCACACTTGAACATGACCAGGACAAAGCGGTTACTGCAGATGAATGTATATTATTTTGACCTCTAATGTAAGTGAATTTAACAATTGTCTAGCCTGTCAAGCTCACTACAATGTTGTGAAACCAATAAAAACATCTTGCTCCCATTTACTTTGAAATGAGTGATTCATCTTGTGCTCATTACTTGGGAACCAGCGAGGTTTTGTACAGGCTTAAAGTTAACATCAAGTCTACTACTATGGACTCCTCTTCAGACTGACTGAAATGTAATAACTTTGGTTTAATTGACCACTTTTCCCTTGTGGTTTCTTCATGGCATGCTTTATTTGCTTAAGTAGCACTACTAACTACTGACCAAATCTACTGCCATCTTTTTTTCTGAAAGCTACATATACTACACACTCTCATGCTGTTTGACAAAAGAGTGTATTTTGTTCTAATTGAAAATCCAATTACATTATTGGATTGCTTAATTTGTTTTTATTTGTAACATTAATTTAATTCAAGTCTTTTATATACGATCAAAGCATTTTATTTGCATTTTTTTGTAAAATAATATTTAGTACTGTAGAACATGTGTCTTACTACCATGCATGTCCATTTCCTTATTAATAACATACATTTCATTACACTTATAAATCTTTTATAGCATATTATAGAGTGACAGACCACCTGTTTATAAAACCTGTGTGACTTATTTACACATAAAAAAATCACAATGTACAACATAAACAACTAGGTAAACATCTGTGTATCATGAAATATTTGTGACCCATCACAGCAAAGTGGGTATTAAGTCAGAATTTATTAATTTTAAGTTATTGATATCATTTTGTAGTTGATATCCTAAGCTTTATAATGATCTCAAATTTTCTAACATATGTTGCGATTTTTCAGCAATTTTTATTTTTAGGTATGTAACTTTGGAGAAAATCATTTTTAAAGTTCAAAGTGTTAAATAATTTCTGACTTAATACCCACGTTGCTATGATAGGTCATATTTATGAATGCGATAAAGAGATTTAGACCAATACCACCAAAGTATTTTCAGCTAAAATGACCTAAGAACTCCGCTACCCGGCCCCAGATAAGCGGAAGATGATGCTATGCTATGCTATGACCTAAGAATGTAAATCCTGCTTGTTGTGACACACTCAGTGTTATGAGAGCATTCTGTAATGTCTATGGTCCACTAAAATGAACTGTCTGTGCCTGGTAATGTTGCACTACAGAGTAAATCTGAGCAGATCAGCATGACAAATAAAAGAAAAAAATCTGATTTGTCCAAAGTCATTCAAATGCAATTCAACTAAGCATGGATTAGAGAAAATACAGGAATCGTCTTCCTACGATAGATGGCTAGGTCTCAGTTTTCTCTACTGGCAACTTTTTTACGCATCTCTCCCCTTATTATGCTGTATGTCATCCTTCTCAGATCTTCTTCTCTCTCCTCTCCTCTCCTGCCCTTTCCTCTACTGTTCCTCTACTCTACGAGTTTTGTGTGTTTTTGTACTCATTTTTCACTGTGTCTCACATCACAGGTTTAGAGATGACCATTTTACATGCCAGGTTTAGACTATTTGTCTCTGCAGCACAAGAGTGAGATGTTTCGGTCCAACATTTCATGTTATATTCATGTAATATATTCAGCGTCAAAATTGTTAAATGCACTAATAAAGTTGTTATTAGTAAAAACAATATATTCTTGATAATCACTCACTCATTAAATATGCATCCTTTTACATTCATTCATTCATTTGCCAAGTCATTTGTGTGGAGGTGGGAGGCAAACTGAGCTGACCCTGGGTGAAAGCGGAGTACACCCTGAAAAACTTGCCAAATCATCACAGAGCAATACACACAGAACTATTCACACTCAAACAGCCATTTAGCCTAATGTGCATGTCTATGGACTGTGGGAGGAAAAGGGAGTAGCCGGAGGAAACCCTTGCAAGCATGGGGAAAACATGCAAACTTCACACAGAAACGCCTGAGATCAGGACTGATACCCCGAACCTTCTTGTTGTGAGGTGGACGGGGTAACCACTGTGCCACCGTGCTGCCCCTATATGAATACTAAACTTGCTAATGAATGTGAAAGTTACAATCTAGGTATGACATTTATATAGCATTAATATTGGCAGAGAAAAAACTGCATCCCCACCACCACCTGCTTTGCTTCTCGATTACATTTAATTAGGTTTCAGACAGAAACCTTTTGAGCAGTGTATCCCTCTGTATCACTATGACTTTTTTCTGCTGATACGTAATTTCACAAATCATACCATAAAATGAATGAATGGTTGCACAACTGAGTCAGAATGAATGAGTCACCCTGAAACGAAGTGTGAAGTGTATTAGCAAAAGTTGGACCTCCTGTTTGCCAAAAGACTGCGAGGATGACGCGGTTATGGGGGAGGAGGAACAGTGGGCCGAAGGCTACAGCGATGGTTTGGGAGGAGAGTGAAGCTAATATTTGAAAATGAAGCATGCACATATCTGCACAGGCTGCTTAGCATGTCATGTGTTGACATATTTCATTACATCCAGAGGGAGAAATATATTTCTCTCAACACATACACATACTTCCCACACAAAATGTGTGCTAACATATGCAGCATAACAAAAAAAACCCTCACACTTACCTTTTTCTAGATTCTCTCAACTGATTCTCTTCTCACTCACAAATCGCATGTTTCCATGGCAATGCTACCCTGCCAGTTTGTTACCTGAGAGAGAGAGAGAGAGAGAGAGAGAGAGAGAGAGACAGGCTAAGCAAAGTCAAGGTTGACATCACCAGCACAAAACATAAAGATTGATGCCATAAAACTCTTTAATATCTCCTGCTGATTTTTACACTTCAGTAGTTTGCATACACCTTACACACACTCACCTGTGTTGTATTTATGTAACACTCCACTAAGCATAAAACCTTTCCTAAATCCTGTGTTTCTGTGTTTTCACTCAGGATTCTGTCAAAGAAATATAAAATCTTGGTCGATGCATGTAATCTGAAAAATTAACATATGAAAAATAATGAACACAATGATTCTAAATCAACGTACTACTCGGTGGGTTTTCATTACAGGGGTTTTTTTTGTGTGTGTGAGAGAGTGTGTGTGTGTGTGTGTGTGTGTGTGTGTGTGTGTGTGTGTGTGCATTTGTGTGTGCGTGTGTTTGTGTGTGTAAAATACAAGCAATACTTTTAAAAATTTCAAAAAATATTTCAAAAAAACAACTATGAGAGGTAAGTGATTCCTTTGAGTGATTTATTGCAATTAAAGCTGTTTTATCCCCTCTTGTGCTATTGTTTCTCCTCTTTTTCTTTCTTTCTTTCTTTCTTTCTTTATTTGTTTGTTTGTTTGTTTGTTTGTTTATTTGTTTATTTTTGGGGGGGTGTTTCACAAAGGCATTCGCTCTACATGCCATGTCATGTGACTAAAATGTGTAAAATGCGTTTCAATTTGAAGTTTGTGAAATATTGCTTGTGAGCATACAAACTTTCTTTGCCAGTATTTGAGAGATTTTTTTAAGTCATTTGTATCAATTGCTCATTTTTTAATTTAATAATTTAAAATTGAGCATTAAGCCGGTTAAACACAGATACTGCTGGCTGTTTACCCAGTCAGAAAATGTTGCTCTATGAGAGTGCATCCATTTTTGTACACATTAAAACAGGTATAAAAACAAACTTTTATTATTATTATTATTATTAGTAGTAGTAGTAGTAGTAGTAGTAGTAGTAGTATCACATTTTAGTAGCAAAATATATTGGAAGGAATTACTGAACAAATCTCCAGTTAGAGGGTATTTTATTAAGACAATGGTTAATAATAAAGCATATTGTGACCTAATGTAAAGTTCAAGCTACTGAACAAGTTAATTGTCATTTTTATATCCCCTTTGTCTTTGAGACAGTCAAATATAGGCATTTTTTAATTTTATCTGACTTTTTAACATTAGTACAATTGCTAACTTTTCCTCAGATCTACCAATTAATCATTTTCCATCAAGGTAATTAAAAAAAGGTTAAAGATAATTAAGTTATTATTTGTACTCATGAAACTTAGTGAGGCAGGAGAGGCAGAGCTAAGATCTGTTAGTAGCCCACCCCCAACTTCAATACCTTGAGCTTGAAGAACTCGATGTGTGGTTTCAGCAAGATAGAGCTATGGCACACACAGCTAGAAAATCATTGGAAGTGCTGAGGGAAATTTTTCAGGATTGGGTCATCTCTTTGCTTGGCAATGTTGGGTAGCCGGCCCGTTCCCCTGACCTCGCCCCTTGTGATTTTTTTCTGAGGGGCTGCCTTAAATCACAAGGTTGTGATTCAGCAGGAGATAAAACCTGTCAAGTCACGGCAGCCTTCAGAAATCACCTCCAAGCATGTATAGACAATGATGGCCACCATTTAGAAGATTTCATTTTTAAAACATGATGTATAAAAACTATATTGAATTAAAAAAAATGTATTTAACCATTTTTTTCCATTTTTCTTTAAAATGTGGGAGGTTTTATAGGGTCACTCTGTATTATTGATTCCTTAGTGGACTATGAATGAATTTTTTTTTTCAACATTTAAATTAATAGAATAAATCTGTTCCCCACTTAATCCTGAGCACAGGTATCTGTGCAAAGGTTTTGTGAATGATCTCAAATCTACATTGGCTTCCTCTGGGTGTTTTGGTTTCATATCACCTACCATAAAATGATGGAAATCTTAAACTGGATTTAGGTGGACTACTTTGGATAAATTGCACCAAGGTGTCAAAGAATGTGTGAATGAGTGTGAAAGTGCACTGTGGGCTGCGGTCATGGAAGGGTGTCCCATTTAGGGTGCATTCTCACCTCGCGCCCTGTGTGTTCTTGGGTGCAATGTAAGTGAATATTCTTATGTGCAATGGCCTTATAAATAGTCAGAATAAATAATTTATTGTTTTTCACTGGAATGAATGATAGTACAGATAGTAACAAATCTGCAATCTTATATTTATTCATGATTTTCATCACTAAATAAGCCACGGTGTAATTAAAGATGTGTGCTGAATTTGGTCATATTTCTTTCCAGGGTACTAAACTTACTGGACACAGACACTGAATGAGTGAGCAATACTGCTGATGGTTGATTAGTCAAACACATTCATCACAGAGTCATGACTCAAGTCCACTGCATCTCAGTCTGCATACTACCACACTAAATAGCACTAAAGTGCAGTTGGAAAATATTTCAACTGCACTAAAGTGCAGTTGGAAAATATTTCAACATGTTAGAGTTGCTATTCTCTCCTCCTGGGACCCAGCCATTCATTTTTTTCATCAACTTTCTGTTCATTTCTCTCAAACTATGCATGTCATTCCACCAAATCCTGTTCTGTAGAGAGTACATCTGGCACTTTAAAATGATGGAGGAAATGAAAAAGAAGAATCAATGTTGCAAAAATCATTGCCGATTCAGAACTTTGAAGTCCTGTTGTCCACTACAATGGACATGTTATACAATTTCATTAAAATTAAGTTTTTAATAAATTTAATCTTTGCGATGTGTTTTTTTTTTTTACCACCCCAACACTTAAATTATACCACAAAGATCAAAATTAAATAACTTTTTTCTCTGGGTCTCAGGAGACATTTGGACTTTAGAGCATTACATTTTTGAATATTGTCTGACAGAATTTCCACTGAATACAAAAAGAAGAAAGTTGATTATTCAGTTGTTTTATATCACTTCACATGAAACCAAAAAACTGAATTTAAAGATTACTTTAAATTTAATGTGTTGAAAAAGTCTTCTTTTAATGATGATGATGATTATGTAGGGGATATCTTGCTGTTTTCAACACAATGGAACAGTTCTGAGCAAACAAAGTATCCTAAATTCGTGAAATGAATAGAACTGTAATAGCCTGGAAAAAATTAATCGAATTAGTTTTTGTCATTTAAGAAAGATTTTGGAACAATGATTCTTTGCACATTTACCACTGAGCACTCTCTTGCATGTGGAGCTGCTAAAGATAGAGACACAATGCAGCTCTCCATCTCTCCACTGTGCTGCTGTTTGTTTGGCACTCAGTGTATTATACAGCGGCCAACATCAGCCATGCACTTTGGGCAGTGTATTCTTTTTTCCCTGGTCATGCTACATCATTGCCAGGATTTCTACATAACTGATTCATTCATGTTTTCTTTTGCTGCTTAAAATTTTAAAAAGCTTTTGAGCAGAAGTCCAGCCACAGCTATCACCCCACCACAAAATCAAAAGACATTGCTTAAGGCTTTTTCAGATGGTCCACTGGGAAAACCTTGAAAGGTTCTATGTTGAAAGAAGAGTATTTCCAAGTAAAACAGGGTTCCATGTAGACTGGAATGATGTTAGGAACTCTTAATTATAAAGTATACCCCTGAGAATCCTTGAAGAAACTTTTTGTGTTCTGTTCAACTGTCCAATGTCAAGGAGCTTAATCATTCACTTATTAATTCATTTGCCAAACTGCTTAATTCTACTAGTGTCGCAGGGGTGATGGATCCAATCTCAGTCAACTCTGGCCAAAGGCAGGGTACACCCTGGACAGCTCTCCAGTCGGCAGACACTTGGCAGAGTCAACACACACACAACCATTCACATTCACACTTTACACCTGGGGACAATTTTGAACACACAATTACCCTAAAGTGCACATCTTTGGACTGTGGGCAGAAACTAGCGCACCTGGAGGAAACCCACACAAGCATAGGAGGAACATGCAAACTTCACACAGAAACACCTTTGCCGAGCCTGGGACTCGAACCCACAACCTTCTTACTATCAGGCGAACGTTCTGACTACTGTACCGCCCTCGTCAAAGAGCTGTTTGTTTGAATTTATGGTCATAGCATCAATAATTCTTAGTCTGCTGAAGGCATGTGAATCTTCTAATTAAAAAAGTGAGAGAGGCTGTGCATGTTCTATGTAAGAGCTTATATATACTACCTGATCAATATATTTAAAAATAAGAGAGCATACTAAATAACTCACGTAAATATTTCTGTGCTACCTCAGCTGATAAGGACCAAGAAATAATGTAGCGTCTCACTAGTTAAAGTGTGTGATCCTGCTTATACAAGTTATTTTAATCAATAGAATCAAAAGCTATGATGCTCTCACCTCACAAAATTACTAGGCAGCAACACATCCAAGCAGATTAAGCTTAAACATTATCTCTGGGCCTTTGATTTACACAAAGGATCTGGTATTTTACTAACATTTATATGCATGGCCAGCAATCTGTTGCACTATAGTGAGGATATGAAGCTCACTTCTGTGTCTGCATCTTCTGACTCACAAAGCTCACCCCCCCCCCCTAAATAATTGAGTTGGTTCAGTCTCTCATTAGAGTTGGCTCAGTGTATAGAGGCATGCAGAACACTCGGATATACAGAACCCCTAGACACATACACAGACTCTCACTTTCCCTCATCCATACCTCCCTCCCACAAACCCTGGCTCAGTGTCCTGCAGACAAAATTACACACACACACACACACTCACACACACACACTCACACACACACACACACACACACACACACACACACACACACACACACAGATGTAGATCAAGTCAGCTTTGCTGCATGCCCCAAATCCCATTACACCCACCCAAGCTCTCTCTCTCTCTCTTTCTCTCTCTCTCTCTCTCTCTCTCTCTCCTCTGACTATCTCTTTCTCTCTCTCTCTCACACACACACACACACACACACACACACACATACAGAGGCACACATGCACATGTACATGCACACACCCACACCACACACTCTCTCCTAGGCGAGGGTCAAAGGTGAAAGCTCTCCTAAAACCAGTTCTGTTGGCCAGGCAAGGAGACAGATGGGGAGAGAGGAAGAGACACAGAGGCAGAGAGAGAGAAAGAAATAGAGATAGACAGACAGACAAACAGACAGACAGACAGACAGAGAGAAAGAAACTAATAAAGAGAGAGAGAGAGAGAGAGAGAGAGAGAGAGAAAAGAGTAAGAGGAACAGGAAAGGGAGTGCAGTCTCATGGAATGTATAAGGTTATGTATGCATTGTTGTAGTGCTTACATCTGTATCATCTTGAGTCATTCTGAAGTGTGTAGGACTATGACACAGTATGTAAGATGGCAGAGACATGACTGTTTTGACAGCTACCACCAAGGTCACGCTACTTCTCTCCTTTCTGCCAATCAGAAGTCTCCAGCTGGTGTGGCCTTCTAAATTTTTCTTTAATAAAGGTCGCCATGGTGACCAGAGCTGTCTGATGGACACGCGCACACACACACACACGCACACACGCACACACACACACACACACACACACACACACAATGCATACTCTTAAAAGCATGTTCTAAAATACAGCAATACAGCAACCAATACATTGGCTGATATTTCAGTGTGCAACTGGGACAGGGTTCATAAATGTAAGGTAATAATCAACCTATGGACTAATAAATGAATGTACAAAAAAAAAACACCTCTCTAATGTCTTTGTGTGATTTTCCATGATCTGGAACTATTTGCACATAATTGACTGGGGTGTCAGTGTATGAAAAGTGTTCTGTACATCTGAGCCTGAGTCAAGGTATGTCCGAAACAACACTTGCGCACATTACACTATACAGTGTGTCAAAATAGTATGCCAGGTAAGCAGCTGTGACAATAAAATGCTGCTGCTCCTGCCAGCTTTATGCCCTGAGCTCCCTGGACCACACTATCAAAGGTCCACTGGGGGCCCCTCTGCGTCCTCAGCCTTTGTCCACCTTTAAGGTGTCCCTGCATGCACCTGTAAGAAGCTAAACATGGTAACACATCATTCAGTATGTTCGAATGCGGTTTTGTATGTGGGGAGCAGTGGTCAACGTCCATTGGTGCAAATCAAAAAAAAAAAAAAAAAGAAGGAAAAAAAAAGACTCAGACGACTATGAACTTTAATTGGCATCTGCGGATGTACTGCATAGCCAGAGAGAGAGAGAGAGAGAGAGAGAGAGAGAGAGAGAGAGAGAGAGAGATGCGGCGGGGGGCAAAATTAGCTAGACTAATCAAGAGAACCATAGGCGGGCTTGAGAGCGTGCGGGTATGTGAGTCTGCTATAACGTCTAACCGTAATCACAACCAAAACAGCACCAGCCGCACGCGCCTCCGTCACTCATCCCCAAATGATACCTGCATTTTTACCAGCGCTTAAAGAATTGTTGCTCAGCAATCATCCATGTCTCAGACTGCATGTCACAAATGCGGTTCACCTCTAAATACATTTGTAATATCGTAGAAAACTCTTGCAGGAATGACTCTTAAAACGCAGTATAATCATTTCCCTGTGATAGACGCGAGGCTACAGGAATCCACAATGTGAATGACTAGGCTGAGGAGCGGGGCGGGATGTATGAAGCGCTCCCTGAGCGCGTGTGCGCATCTGTCCTATCAATGGCAGTGATGAGGTTAATGGAAATTCAACAGAAAACACAAACCCTCTCCAAATTCCGTGCGGCTCGGGGCAACACTGGGTTATGCAAATGTGGACTGGGAAGGCAGACGCCGCGCACTCACCGGGAGGCGAACGCACTTCACGCTCCGCGCTGCTGCAACGGCTCCGCCGAGCTCCTCACGCGCGCGCCGACACCAATCACACGGATCAGCGTCAAAACACCGGGACACGCAGCCGCTTCAGCCTCACAGGTGCCCACGCGCACAACGCGCTCCACAGCCTGGCCGCTTTCGGGCATCTCCCACTCGACTGTCTGCCGTCTTGCGACGTTGAATCAAGCTGTTCTCTGTCAACATCTGGTGAAAAGGAGAAAAAAAAAACCCTCTAAATTGAAAAAAAAAAAAATGTAAAAAGATATTATAAGGGAAAAGGCGCCCGGTGTTGTGACGCGTAAACGAAAACGCATAAATGTCAAAACGTGCGAAATCGTGTGCTGCAGTTTGACGCCGAGGCGCTCGGGGATGGAGGCGCGAGTCAGAGAGCAGCAGTGAGCGCGTTCCTGCGCCGTTTCTCTTCCCTCTGCAAACCCACTGAATCCACGCTACCTCGCCAGCGCGATGTGCAAACGTGCCTGACAGCAGCTTCTGGGCTTCCGTACATTCTTAGAACCACAGCGTTTCCATGCTGGGGCACTCTGGGTATTGCAGTCTTTGCTGTGTTTTTGCCTCTGAAATATTCTTAATAGTTGTGTGTTTAAAAAAGAGGGACTCCAGGTCCCCAAGCAAACAGGAGGACCAGGGGGACTCGAGGGAATTTAAATATAATCCTTATTCTTTAAAATCTAAAGTGAGAATCTTTAGGACGTAAGCCTTTTGGGAATCCTGTAAGGTTCTGGACCTTGCGAGGTGTTTCATAATCACAAAGAATTTCATACAGAATTCTTTTTTGAGACAGGAAGTACCAAAAAAAAAAAAAAAACACAGAAGACTTATTTCTTCTTATTTCTAACTTCTTTCTAAGAATGTGTTGAAATGCAACAGGAAATGAAGATGAATCGAGTAAATGCACAAGCGTGGGCTATCTCATCTTACTGGACAGACCTTTCAGTCTTTGGCAATATTCAGTACACTTCAAGATCTTCAGAGGAAAGGCATTAACATTTACCTAAAACATAAAAAGTTTAAACATCATATAAAAACCATGTAGGCTAACCTGCATCTGGCCTGTCATGCCTGACTGCCATCTTGTGGCTAGTTTTAGTAAACCCAAAAACACCATTTGTTGTATAACCATGCTTCTTTTATTGTTATTGGTGTTGTGGTCACTGGAATCTGAGAGTGTTTATGTGGGAAAAAAGCATCTATATGTTAACAGCTTATGACTGATGTGTCACAAAGCATATGATTGTCACGATGTTCTCTAGAAATATGGACTGGAACTTCCCTGAGTGTAAAAAAGACTAGCACAATGGTTAGAACGTGCGCCTAACATCAGGAAGGTCATGTGTTCGAGTCCCACGATCGGCAAGGTCATCCTTTGGATACCCCGGTTTCCTCCTACATGCTAAAAACATGCACATTAGGCTAAATGGCTATTTCTAGTTGTCCCTTGGTGTGGGTGTGAGTGTGAATACTTCTGTGTGCTGCCCTGTAGTAGTCTGGTGAGCATGTTCAGGGAGTACCCCTCCTTCGCCCAGAGTTTGCTCCCTGTGACTCTAGTAGGCTTAAGTGGTTCGGCAAATGAATAAATGAATTTGAGAAATAAAAAACCTTGAAGGGGCAGTGGTGGCCTGGTGGTAGGGTGCTGGATTACTGATCCCAAGGTCAGGGGTTCAAGTCCCACTATCAATGGGTTGTTCCTGCTGTCCCCCCCAGTGCAGCTAACTGGGTTATCAAATGCTGGCAATGTCTCTCACTGTCTATGGTGAGAGGCATGTAAAAGAACCATTGCTGATTTTCGTCAAGAGTAGGCTGCATAG
>JAQMYF010000001.1:44618977-44636105 GCA_030014195.1 Neosilurus mollespiculum
GAGTCGGCTGAGATGGGCGCCTGCCTCCCCGCGACCCTAATTAGGATTAAGCGGTTCAGAAAATGAATGAATGAATGAAAAAACCTTGAAAATATCAGGCTATTGCAAATAACTTTACTTTACTTAATCATTTTAGTTTCATTTCAAGCCTAAAGGTTTGTTGCAATATTTTAAAGAAAGTTTAGTTCAAACAAACAACCTTAAATTCTAAGTGTATGCTGTCATATCCAATAAAATGTTCGCATTCCTTCACTCAGTTGATGGAATAATATTGTCTATTATAAAAAGCAATGTAATTAATCAACTAAAAATATATTGAATTTAGACATTTGGAAAGGGTACTGGCTGCCAAGGGGTGGCATAGTGGTTCGCATGTCTGCCTCACAGCAAGAAGGTCCTAGGTTTGAGTCCTGGGCTCGGCAAGGATGTTTCTGTGTAGATTTTGCATGTTCTCCCCATGCTTGCGTGGGTGTCCTTCAGGCACTCAGGTTTCCTCCCCAAGTCCAAAGACAAGCACATTAAACTATGTGGGTATGAGTGTGGACTGTTGTATGTCTGTTTTGCCCTGCACTGACTTGGTGAGCTGTTCAGGGTATATCTCGCCTTTGCCTGATGTCGGCTGGCATGGTCTCCAGCCTCCCTTGACGCTAATAAAGGATAAAGCACTTCAGATAATGAGATGAAATGAGAAAGGGTACTGAGGACAGAAAAACGTTAGGATCTGAAGCAATTTCTCCACGCAGGACATGTTGGGATCTCTTGGAGTCTTAGTTTTCCTCTACAGCTTGGTTTGGTTTAATGTACAAACATGACCGATTTTTGGTATGTGAAGCCTTTTGTATGAATCTGGAGTGACATGTTAACATTTTTTCTTATTAAATGTAAATAATATGTTTGCTATTTTATTATCACTGACATCATTTTCTAATAAATCTTAGACTCTTAGGGACTTCAGTCCCTTTTTTTTTTTTTTGGCCATGACTTACTTACTTACTTACTTACTTACTTATTTTTTACGTTCTAAGCATTTCCTCACTGCACATAGTTTTAGTGCAATAGTTTCAACTTCAGTGTATTTAATGATGTTACTGGCCAGTACTATGTACATGGCCCATTCTGGGATAAAAATCAACATTGACATAGAATCTCAAATTCATCTGGATTTATTTACTTCTTGCCTAGATGGAAGTAAACAAGCTTCAGACTTAATGAGATTACGTCAAATGTTTACTTAATTCCAAATTCTAGTATATTAGCCATTATAAAATCCACTGTATCATGTAATGAAAAAATAAATTCAGGGAACCGACTAGGTAACATCCATCACGCTTAACTAATGCAATTAATTTACAGTATCTAATGATATCTGCAGCATAAAATGTTTTTGTAGACAATCAGCATAAGTGTATCAAACATTTTATGTGAAGAAATTCATTGCCGCTGTTCTTTGAAAACTGTAGGTCAAGTATTGACACAGTAACATCCATCCAACATTCATCCAACATCCATCCAACATTCTGATGACCTGGAAGATGGTTCAAATTCCTCTCATAAAAAATTGTGTAGCTATCTTTCCTTATCATTTGTCAAAGGATAGACTGTCAAAAATTGTATTAGTAACAAAAACTAACATGAAAGACAACTTTTATTTTTAGATTCTATGTCACAGAAATGTTGCTGTTTATCCCAAAATGAGCCACATAGCATCTCTAGAAATTCCTTAACAGCAACAGTGTTATTTTATTTGAAAGGTTGGTAAATATTGCACATGTAGGCCCATGATACAGGAAGTCATATACACCACTCCGAGCTTACTACTCACATTTACTTAGCCTGGCTCTCTCTCTCTCTCTCTCTCTCTCTCTCTCTCTCTCTCTCTCTAACTGTGTGTATGTGTGCATGCGTGTGTGTGTGTGTATATATATGTGTGCGCGCGCGTGTGGGTGTGCGTGTGTGTGTTTAAGATAAATAGAGTCTTCAGACATCAGTTGAGCAGGCTGTTGTAATAAAACCACATACAAACTACACACCACACTAATGCTCTACAATTCTGTTAATATTACGAGGCTGAACAAATCGGAAAAACAAAACACAGACAATATTTGAAGGCACCGGTTTGATAGGCATGTATAAATTTTTTAATCAGTGGTCTACTGTGAAATAAAAATAGTATAAAAGATAGTTACAGTTCCCTTCAAAAGCAGATGTTAAGGCTGTGGTGTCTGTCCTACTGAATAATAACTATACCTTAATAACATGTTAATTCTGACACAAGAGTAGCCTCAAAACTTCAGCAGTGTACAGCAGTACTAATGCACGGTTTATGCTCACCGTTGCTGTTCATGCTATGAAAATCATATAGCTTCAGATACGAAGGTTAAAGAGCAATACAACATCAGATTTTTAAAAATCACAGTCTAAAGAAATGATAAAGACATTTTAAAGATATGTCCCTATAGTTTATTTGTTCTGGCCGATATGCCTACTGTGACCAAAACTTGTGTCTGTGCAAAGTCTTGTAAAATGTCCTGAACACCTTATTATAATGACACTGTGCAAATTCAGCTTACACAGTAGTTATATGCTTTTAAGTTTGTCATTGTTTTTAACATAATACCTCCGGAAAAACTGCTTCATTGGTTTAAAATTACCTTACTTTGAAGTAAAGACTTCCTATGAAGAAGGTTTGCACATCATCTCACATACATTCATTTCAAGACTTAGTATGAGGGCCTCAGTTGGAAAGCCCTTTGAATGCACTTGAAGAGCAGTCAAATCATTTTACATTTGCTTGCATCACAGGTCCTCTCCCGGCTGGTACTGTGGTTCAGTGGCAGTGAAGTAGTCCTCCAGGAAGCCCTGCAGGTACTCGAAGGTGTGGCGCTCGTCTGCGTCTTTTCTCCAACACTGCAGCATTAGATCGTGCAGAGAAGCTGGACAGCCCTGAGGACAAGGCATACGATAACCACGCTCCACTTGCTCCAGGACCTCCCTGTTATTCATCCCTATATGGACACAAAGAAAAAATCATGTCAGTATTTCACATAACAATGCATCAACTGTGAATATCTCTGAATAAAATAGCCAATTTCTTTTAATTAAATATAACTGCTTTTAATGAGCAGTTTGTGATTTTTAGAGCCCTCTGTACAAGGCCAAATAGAATTGCACAGAAAAGCTTTTTTCTTCTCTCCTTCTACTACGTAACAATTATACACTGAAAGCGAGGTGGATGTTGCTGAATAGTCCCAGAGGCAGAACATTTAGACTGAGGTGAATATTTCATTTAGTATATTCTACAGTGAAACATAAACAAAAGTAAACTAAAATGAGATTTTTACAGTTTATTTTTTCATATTTTTACCATTACATAGGCAGGTCAGGTCAGATGCCTGCACAGACCTGTGTGCAGTGTAGCTAACAGTGTGTTTCTCAGTCAGATTTTTAATATATACTTCATGGAAACACAATAATATTAGAGTAAAACAAGATTAATATTGATTTATTTTTTTTAAATATAAAGACTGATAATGGTGACACTGTCTGCTCCAAGTGACTGTGACAAACTGTCAGTGTATGTGAGTGTGTGATTTAAGCATTATCCATCCAAGGTAATGTCTATGAACCCTCTGATAGCAAAATAATCAAATCATGCCACTCCTGTGTAGAATATACTAATCTCATGGATATACTTTTAATCAAAGTTGGTAGTTAGAATTGTTTTGTTTTTTTAGACATTTTATGAAAACACAGGGTTCCAATTCATAGACTTTTTGAGTGGTATGCATATCACTTTAAGTTAAATGCTGTCAGGATGAAATAAAAAAATAAATAAAATAAGCGAGAGACAAGAGAAAATGACAAAAATATGAATCAAAACAGAGCCAAATTCTAAACCACTTGAAATGCATCATTATAAGCACACACACTGAACATACCTGGGTATGGCACTCTGCCTTTTGTAATGAGTTCAGTCAGTAGGATACCAAATGACCACACATCTGATTTGATGGTAAATTTGCCATAAAGGGCTGCCTCGGGGGCGGTCCACTTTATTGGAAACTTTGCTCCTGTGACACACCAAATAACAGCATTAGTTATAGACTACAAACACAAACATATAAGGATAATAGCAACACGAAATACAGAAGTGCAATAAGATACATCAACAAAAAGGAACATAGATCTCATGTGACGTAAAAGCAAATCAAAAGAGTGGAAGTTGAGTGGAACAGAATAGAGGAAAAAACAAGAGCAAGAAAAACAATGCAGTAAGAACAGGAGTGCGGGGTGGAGTGTGTAGAGCAGGCAACTGAATGACCTTGTCTGGCAGTGTACTCATTGTCTTCGATGAGTCTGGCCAGCCCAAAGTCGGCAATTTTACAGACCAAGCTATCTCCCACAAGGATGTTGGCTGCTCTCAGGTCTCTGTGGATGTAGTTCATTCTCTCGATGTATGCCATCCCAGCTGCAATCTGTTAAGAACACAAACCTTATTACTACAACATACACCAAAAACATACCTAACATTGTTAGGCATTACATTGACAGCAATAATGCAACAATAACATAATGATAACGGTTTACAAGTTCGTTCATTATGTTCTAGTATTTTAAACAAACAGCAGTGCTCTTTGACTATCACTGATGCATTATTAATTAGCAACCCAAATAATATATTTGTGCTATCACTCACTATTTAACATCTGTTTATATATAATGTCGCATATGTGTTTCCTCAATAGACTGCCATTAGCCATTTGTATATTACACATAAACATGTGGTTTGAGAGTGACAACCTGAGTTATTACTACAAATCATACATACTATGTAATAGGATTTTAAGTTTTAACCTGTGCAGCCATATCGACAAGCTGAGGCAGCTTCAGATTTCTGCCTTCTCCATCTTTAAGGAAGTCTAGCAGGCTTCCTGTAACACAAGTAAAAGGTATGAATATAATTAGCTTCGGTTGTAGCCATTTGTTGGATGTGTTTGTGTGTGTATATTATTACCTTGACTCATGAACTCTGTGATGATGTAAATAGGTTCTTCTGACACCACAGCATACAGCTGCACCAGTTTATCATGGCGAAGTCTCTTCATGATCTGAGCCTCATCTAGGAAAGCCTCTGGAGACATAGTGCCTGGCTTCAGAGTCTTCACTGCCACTTTAGTAGTGCCATTCCACATCCCTACAGACAGTCAGAAGCAGTGTGAGACAGTGTGACAAACACAGAGAGGCAAGGTTTATGAGTTTTAAGATATGGAGTGAGGAAAGGATGAAGGGTAAAAGATAACGAAAGTGGTGGCTTTAGAAGGTTATATTAGAAGATCAGGCATGGGAATGGTTGGATAAAATGAACAGAATGGACAGACATTTACTAGAATCAGCAGGATCTATGGAGACTCAGAAAAAGGGTACAAAAGTAGGGGTTTAAAGCACAAACATCTGTTACTAAAGTTGTAGCTTTAAGAATATGTTTTTTTTATTGTGGGGAGGAACACACACAGTTGTAGAGAGACATCATTAAGGCATACCACAGGACCGTAAAGATAACTGTTGTAGCACTGTGAGAACAATGGGGGGATCTCAAGGATTTAGTGCCTTCATTGTAAAGATTTACTGTTCATATTTGTTCGTCATGGTAAATGAATGTACTATCAAGAGAATATCTCCTGTGCCTATACTTAGGGGACCATAACTGTAATAGTAACATCATTAATACATATCAGTTAACCTTAAGGACCACTAACATATGGTAAGAGCACAACTATGTTGTTTCTACCTAAGAAAATTAAGTTTGAGCTTTTGTGCTTGAAGATCACATAAATAGTAGTGCCAATAAATAGGTGAAACACAAAGACTCTGCACAGGTTGCCAAGCAGCATCTTTTCTATATTATCTATAGATTTTCTCACAAAACTGCATGTTTCATATTAAAGGAGCAGTAACAAAGCCATATCCTTTTAAAAGCACAGAATTCATTTGCAGTTTGCTCTATGCTAAAGGTAACATGGAAAGAAACTGTACAAGCATACTAAGCCAAGGCACGTGACACAGATACAGCCTCCACCAGACAAAGGCAGCAGTGTTGAAGCTAGCGGGGACAGACACTGGCTCCAGACACTGATGTGAGGGGTAACTATCTCACCCATCCAGACGTCACCAAAGCAACCCTGACCCAACTTCCTCTTGAGCTGCAGGGTGTCCCGGGGAATCTCCCAGGCATCTTTGCCCAAACCCATGGTCTGAGGTATGGAATTTTGACATGGAGTGGTCAAGTAGTAACATAAACCATCATGATTACCTGAGGGAGGGCGTAAAAGAAAAACAGAGAGGGAGAGGGAAAAGGGTGGAGATGGAAAAAGAGTGAAATGGTGTAGCATGCAATGACACAGGGTTTTGAGGATGACAATGGCAACTGCACAGTTTTAAAGTGATCCTCATACCTCGGCCATTTAATGTTGGCCCAAAGTATGGGAATACAGCTCATTATTTAACTTTGCTTGTTGCCCATAATCATCCCCTTCAACATCTCAGGTTAGTGTGGTTCCTACCCATCCACACTTCACCAAATTGCCCGTTGCCCAGTTTCTTAATTAGCTGAAGTGACTCCCTTGGTATCTCCCAAACATCTTTAGTCTTCACTGACAGGTCAGCTAATTTAGGCATACCCCGCTTACAGCTGCCCATCAAACGGCAGCAAAGCCCTGCTGCACGATCTGAGTCGAAGGATATATAGAAAGAGTGACATTTATGTATACAAACAAGGCACACAAAGAAAATCAACAGAAATACATAGAAACATAAGCAAAGCGCAAGGAATTCAGAATTCAAGTTACAGCAGAATTTATGCTCAAATAGACACATACAGTTACAGAGAAATACTTACATGAAGTGCAACTTAGCATAGATACATACAAATAAAGAACATATCTGTGGCATCATGGCAGAAAGGACTACGGTTTTGCTTTAACTGGTATTGACAGTTGCACACTGATAAACAAGTATATTTGCATGTGTGCATGCAGGGTGTTGAGGTTTGACTAAGATCAAACCTAAAATCGAACATGACAGAAATATATTAAATAATGAGAAAAAAGTAAATGAAAATGAGAGAAGTAGGAAGACTTTAAATAGGCAACAAACTTTACATCAAGCATGACAAAGGATGGCAACAGGAAATGTACGAAAAGTGAAACTGACCCTAACAATTACAGGTCGTTAGTGTTACTGTAAAGTTACTTAAAATCAATAAACCTTTATATCTGCAAATCACCAAATCTGGAGTTAGCTGAGCAGTACATTACTGGAATAGCAACACCAGACCTTTTAGCAAGAAATTACGCCACCATTTTTTTGATAGGATTCAGCATGGTGGCAAACACAGAGATGAATTAATTTGAATCAGACCCACAAGCAAAAAACAAACAAAAAAAAACACTTCTATGAAGAAAAAAAATTTTGTGTTTTGCCATAAACTGCTATTCCAACAAGAATAACGCAAGCACCAAACATGGCATCAGCTTTCACAAGTGAATAAAACACAATCATTATATGCAATTTATTGCTTGTTGTAGAATGTTAAATGTAGAATGTGTAGTAGCAAGTAAAATATCTTGACTATATCCATCCAGCCATTTGCCAAATTGCTTAATCCTACCAGTTGACTCTGGACAAAGGCGCAGTACACCACGAACAGCTCAACAATCCATCACAGTGCCAACACAAACAACCATTCACATTCACACTTAGAGGCAATTTGGAACAGTCACTACTGTGCATGTCTTTGGTCTGTGAGAGACACCTGTCTGTATGTAAATGTGATGTAGTATATATAAGAAATTTTTACTTGCAAGGAAATCAAAAAGTGTTTGTGGGTGGAGTGGGACTTTTAATGAAAACTGGTGCTCCAGCTTCCTCCCACAATCCAAAAAATGGGATGAGGATGAGGTCAACCAGCTACTCTAAATTGACCCTAGGTGTAAATGTGAGTGTGGATGGTTGTTTGATTCTGTAGTAGCCCTGTAATAGATTAGCAGCCTCTTCAGGGTGTATTCCACCTCTCGCCCAAAGACAACTGGAATTGGCTCCAACTTCCCCTATGACTCAGACAGACAAGAGTCATGGATAATGTATGAATAAATTGATGGATGATTTTGTTATATGATGTATGTATGATATCCATCCATCCATTCATCCATCCATCCATCCATCCATCTATCCATCAGTATATAAAGTCTTGTAATATTGTACACTCATTTGAACTGAAAGGACCACACCAGGTTCCACCCGTTAGCAAAGATCAGGAATCTGAGGCTACAGTGGAAACAGGATTACAGAAACAGCAGTGTTGAAGATAAACACAGAAAAACAATATCTGGTCTTCAACTGCCAAAGTTCATATGCAGTGCATTTCTGATCACCATGGTTCATTTTGTTACTGTAGCTTTCCTGTCAGAATAAGCTAATCTGTATGTTCTAGCAATACACCGTATTGGTGAACAGACGTTTTCCACCCACATAACTGCTACTCACTAGATGGTTCTGCTTTTTACAGTTTATGAAATACTCAAACCAGCCCATCTGGTACCCACAACTGTTACACGATCAAAGATACAAATACATTAAGATCACATTTTTCCCAATTCTGTTATAGTTTTATAAATTGCACTGCTGCCACCTGATTGGCTGTTTGCTTGATTGGATGGCACAAAGAAGCAGGTTTACAAATATTCCCAATAAAGATGCCATTAGTGTAAACTTTATTTATTTTTATACATCAAGTTTATATTCAACTTTATAAGTCAGCTGAGATAGGCACCAGCCTCTCGGTGATGCTGGTAGGATAAAGCTGTTGAGCAAATGAGTGAGTGAGTGAGTGAGTGAGTGTATATTAAAATCTGTGGTATCTGCAGTCACTACTACAGAACATCAGCATCAGTGAGGAAGTTTCGTATATGCAGGAAGAACTATTTCAGCTGACCTGAATAATGTTGCACCAGTTCCTGAACAGTTTCAAACTGGCTTCGTGTTGTGATATAATATCCACCATTATCAAGCTTCCTGATTTTATAATGCTTTACATGGTCGCCCTTCGCCTCATCCCAGTCTCTGATAGACAAAGAGTATGCGCCTAAGGGAAAAAGAAATCATCAAACAGAATGAAATACAATAAATATATACCATTTGAAACAAGCACTGACAGAAAGACTGAAAGCTAACAGAGGTGAGAGATTGAGAGATCCTACCTTTAGTAGTTTCACTCTCTCTTATTAAGAAAGTCCCTCTAGGGTTATTCTGGCCCAGGAGCTGTCGTTCGGCGTCCTTACGGCCCATCTTCCCAAAATACCACCTACAAAATAATGCAATTACTTGCTAAATATGTAACCAGCTACATACACATACATATTTCTATTAAAATAGGATTGATGTTCATTGCCCAATAACCATTTAGTACAGTCAGGTCACCAGCATTGTAGCTGAACTTTAATTGTAAAATAACCATGAGGTGTAGCGGGCGGCAAGGTGGCATAGCGGTTAGTACATCCACCTCGCAGCAAGGAGGTCCTAGGTTTGAGTCCCGGGCTTGAGCGTTTTGGTGTGATGTTTGCATGTTCACGATTGTGTGGGTCTCCTCCAGGTACTCCAGTTTCCATCCACAGTTCAAAGACATGTACATTAGCTTAACTGGCTGTTTCAAATTGCCTGTAGGTATGAGTGTGAGTGTGGATTGTTGTGTGTGCTGGCCCTTCGATGGTCTGGTGAGCTGTTCAGAGTGTAGCTGAGATGGGCTCAGCCTCCCTGTGACTTTAATAGGATTAAGCGGTTCGGTAAATGAGTGAGTGAGTGAGTGAGTGAGTGAGTGAGTGAGGTATGGCTATAAGCTTGTTGTACGGCATAATACTGTCTGTGATCAAAAAGCTGCAGAGTAACATATTTATTTTTATACACATTTATTTGTATATCGCTTTTTACACCTGACATTGTCGCAAAGCAGCTTTACATAGTAAAAACTAATTTGAAAAATAATTTAAACATTTCTCTATAAACCCTAAATATCGACAATGAGAAAGCCCGCGGAGACGGTGGCAAGGAAAAACTCCCCTAGTCAACACAAGGAAAAAACCTTGACAGAAACTAGACTCAAAGGGGAGACCCATCCTCATTTGTGGGAAACCAGATAAAAATACAAACCATATAGCAGAAACTTCATTATAATTTAGCATGAAGTGTACAGTACAGTATCTTAAAACTGTAATGGTAATTGTAGTCCCAAATCATTTTAGTAAAATAATTTATCACCAGCAGTGAAAAGTCATCTTCAGAGTTTCTAAGTGTATATTTAGGACCATATGGATCATCATCACCAGGAGCGAGAGGCTTATGTGTATACAGGTGAAACTCGAAAAATTTGAATATCATGCAAAAGTTGATTTATTTCAGTAATTCAACTTAAAAGGTGAAACTAATATATTATATAGACTCATTACATGCAAAGTGAAATATTTCAAGCCTATGTGTTATAATTTTGATGATTATGGCTTACAGCTTATGAAAACCCCAAATCCAAACTCTCAGAGAATTAGAATATTACATGAAATCAGTAAAAGAAGGATTTTGAATACAGAAATGTCAGCCCTCTGTAAAGTATAATCATGCCTTTTGTACTCAGTACTTGGTTTGGGCCCCTTTTGCATGAATTACTGCTTCAATGCGGCGTGGCATGGATGCTACCTGTGACACTGCTGAGCTGTAATGGAGGACCAGGATGCTTCAATAGCGGCCTTCAGCTCTTCTGGATTGTTCAGTCTCATGTCTCTCATCTTTTTCTTGGCAATGCCCCATAGATTCTCTATGGGGTTCAGGTCAGGTGAGTTTGCTGGCCTATCAAGCACAGTAATCCTATGGTCATTGAACCAGATTTTGGTACTTTTGGCAGTGTGAGCAAGTGCCAAATCCTGCTGGAAAATGAAGTCAACATCTCCATAAAGCTTGTCTGCTGAAGGAAGCATGAAGTGCTCTAAAATGTCCTGGTAGACGGCTGCATTGACTCTGGACTTAATAAAGCACAGTGGACCAACACCATCAGATGACATGGCTCCCCAAATCAACACAGACTGTGGAAACTTCACACTGTACTTCAAGCCTCTTGGATTGTGTGCTTCTTCATTTTTCCTCCAGTCTCTGGGACCTTGGTCTCCAAATGAGAATTGCTCTCATCAGAGAAGAGGAATTTGCACTGAGCAACAGACCAGTTCTTTTTTCTTTAGCCCAGGTAAGACGCTTCAGACGTTGTTTGATGTTCAGGAGCAGCTTGACAAGAGGAACTCGACATTTGAAGCCCATGTCCAAAAGCTCCCCCACACTTTTGCATGGCCTTTTCCTGACAATCCTCACCAGGCTGCAGTCATCCCTGCTACTTGTGCACCTTTTTCTTCCACACTTTTCCCTTCCACTTAACTTTCTATTAATGTCCTTGGATACAGAACTTTAAGAACATATAACTTCTTTTGCAATTACCTTTTGAGGCTTTCCCTCCTTGTGGAGGGGGTCAATGATGGTTTTCTGCACAACTATCAGGTCAGCAGTCTTCCCCATGACTGTGAATTCTACTGCCAGACTGAGAGACCATTTGCGGGTGTTTTGGATTAATTAGCTGGTTAGAGTGTTACACTTTGAGCCTACAATATTGAACCTTTTCACAATATTCTAATTTTCTGAGATTTTGGATTTGAGGTTTTCATAAGCTGTAAGCCATAATCATCAAAATTATAACAAATTAAGGCTTAAAATATTTCACTTTGCATGTAATGAGTCTATATAATATATTAATTTTATTGTTAAAGTTGAATTACTGAAATAATGAACTTTTGCATGACAGTGTAATTTTTCAAGTTTCACCTGTGTATACTGTGTGTTACTTACTCCTCAGCCTGTATGGAGTCCACAGGTGCCACATAGTTACTGGGAATGTATCCAGACTTCCCTGTGTCCAGAGAGCGAGCTTCCCACCAATCACCTTCTCTGTGAAAGCAAAAGAACAGGTACTACATTAGTAGTTTGACAACCAAAGCGCTGCATCTAATGCTACATGACTTCAATTTGTCTAACATTGTAATAGACTGATTAACCCCTTCTGGTGGCTCAGATGTTAAGATGCAGGGTTATTGGTCGTAGGGTTGGGGGTTCATGGCTGACTCTGGCTTTAATTATTTTTTTATTTCTAGGAAGCTGTCATATACAAACAGGACCATTTACTGTCTTTCTATGAAGACAATCTGACCATATGATGTTGTATTTGATGAACTGTCAATATTTATCACTCCTTTCATTCATTTTTGTGCTATCTGTGAAATAGCTGTGTAATCACAGTGATCCACTGAAAACCTGGTGACTTTTCCTTGTTGCATGACCCATGGTACACCTTCAAAATTCCAGTAGGGTAGTTTTTCCTGACATCACTGCATTTGTTGTACAGGTAATACTCACTGATAGTTACTAGGATTCCATATTATTTAGAATTCATTCATAAATTTCTCACTGTTACTCAGGTTTAATGGACACAATGGCTGCATGACAAGAGTATTTATATAAAATATGGTAATTTCTTGACTTTGTTGAAGGTCTCGTGTGCATAAGTGGTACAACAATGGTGTATCCTCAAGTTTACTCACGTGTTATTGATAATGTGGAACTTTTCTCCTTTCTGAAAGCTCAGGTCATCTTCTGTCCGGGCATCATACTCATATAGTGCTATAAACAATGTCACCCCTCCTCCTGTGACAGGCGATCACAAACACAGATTAGCAGCAGGGTAAATTAGAATATAAGACCATTTTAAATGTCAACACCATCTTCTACTATAATAATGAACAGACCTGTGATGACACCAGACCATGGTTGGCTAGGATTTGATGGGAAGCTGGATGTTGGAAAAGCATTTGAGCTAGAGATTGTGCTGGGAAAATCATTGAAGTTTGGGATGAGGCCAGCCCCTGAGTTCTGGGTGGGGTCTACAATGTAACGCAAGTCTGTCGCCTGAGCCCCACCTCCTCTGTCACATGTGTCACCAAATGGCACACTGGCCACTTTGGAGACCTTCTTCTGCTTACAGCAAGCGCAGCCCATACTAATCTTGATTTTCACAGAATATCGCTCATCACCCTGGAAACAGAGCTTCTGCCCAGCAGACAAGAACACAGACCTTAGGAAGAAATAACTGCAGGTGCAACATGTTGGGGTGAAAAACATTATAGCTCGGTAGCCTTTAGAAATAAAGAGCCTGTTTCAACTAGTGTACTTTCTTCTTTAACAATGTTTCTTTCAATTGTGTGAAGCAAGCAAAGTGTTTTATGGTGGAATGGCAGCTTGTAGTGATATATACACATTAATTGATATGTTCATGAAAACTATTTATATATTCATATTTTAATGCCAGAAATGTTTGACAGATTTTAGCACTGTGATTTACAAATAAATCAATGGCCATCTTACCAGATTTTCAAATCATCTGTTCATCCACAACATCTCCCTACAGAAAGAGAGAAATACAGCATGAGAGACAGAAAGTGAAAGAGACTTTCAGAGTGTCTGACTTTATGGTTTCTGACTTCTGTGGCTTCCTCTTTTTCTCATTCGCCAGTAAAAGAAATAGGAAGTTGCTTTTCTCTAACGCGGCATTCTGCTTTTAGATGTACAGTACATAGATCTTTTGCTCAGCTTGGTCCAGTATCATTATCTGACTGACCATCAGTGGGGAGAGAAACAGGATGTCAGTTCTGAACGTGTTTCCTGTCCAACTCTCTAAAACCTCCCACCGTTTCCTGTACAGAGAGACTATGCATTTCAGCAAGCTAAAAGAGGGGCGGCTGCTTCTGATTTTTAAATATACAAAACCAAGATCAGACACACCATCACCACAGTTTTCTTACACCATGCACTGTGACTGTGAGCAACACAGTCACAGCTTTTAAGCAGTATCAGAATTAGCACTGGAAGATGTGAAATGTCTTGTAGTATAAAAAGAGTATCGAGTGCCTTTTCTTCATGGTTCATAATGCATGATAATATACAGTATTATGTTTATCTAAATGATTTTTATTCTAAATAATTAGCATTTCATTTTAACACACATACTAAAATTTGAATTGTAATAAGGTTTTCAAAAATAATTGAACTTTTTTATATATTACAGATGGCCTAATAAATTTATTAAGCATTGTAGATGTTCATTTTCTTGATCCTAATTTGCTGAACTTAAGAATGCTTACAGATTTTTGTAGAGTATTAAATGATGCCACAATAATCCTGAATATACCAAAAATAGTGAACCTTAACAAGCTGTATATACATTTGTCGTAATAATTTACATAAAATTACATAAATCGACATATTATTTCATATCTTGACAGCCCCCTTCTGAAATTAATTAATTCATTCATTCATCAAAGCGCTTACTTCTATTAGTGTCAAAGCCAACACTGGGCGAGGGAGGTGTACATCCTGAACAGCTCACCAGTCCATTGCAGGGCCAACGCAAATACAACCATTTACACTTACAACTAGGGACAATCTGTGACAGCCATTTGGCTTACTGTGCATGCCTGTGGACTGTCGGAGGAAACCAGAGTACCTGGTGGAAACCCACCAAACATGGGAAGAACATGCAAACTCCAAACAGAAACATCCTTTTCAAGAATGAGACTCAAACCCAGGACCATCTTTCTGTAAGACAGATGTGCTAACCATTACACCACCATACCATGCCCCTTCTAAAATTCCTGAGTACAAAATACCACCTGAAAAGTGTATTTAACAAACCTGTTTGCCTCATCTCAGACAAAACTGATGTTAAGCCATGAAAACATTTTTTTAATATTTTAGACATTAATCAATTATGTATGTGACAGCAATGAAGAATGGGTGGTGTTTAGACAATATAATCACATTTGCATAATGCTATGCAAAAAAAGGCTTCATGTGTTTTCATTTAATATAAGAAAAAAATATTACTTCTGCATTATGTATTTATTATACTGCCCAAAGTACTTTATCATGCAATGAATAAGCTGTTAGATGAGCAAACAGTAGTCTGCTGAGCAACTGAAAAAAGGTAAAAGTTCACTAATTAAAGCTTTTTTCATTCTTTATGACAGCAGTGCTTCAATGAGGCAGGCACAACACAAAGGTGAGAGTGAGCTACAAAAAACACTTTCCTACTATGAAAACATTTTGAGCTTTCCATAATGCAGAGTAAAGTGTAAATGTTATTCTAGAACAGGTGTCAAAAGCAAATGATTAAAGCAAGTGAACCGAGTTTAAACCTGTCAACTACAGTAAAAGCAAATTAACGTGGTAGAATTATTATTTGTTTAAGGTTGGCATTTGAGTTAAACACTATTACAATTGTAAATAATGTCTGTATAGTTGGACCTAACACACAAGTATATGTGCAAAGTAACCTGATACAAAGTGAAAACTTCACCCTGAAACTTATTATTTATGTTTATACTGAAAGATCTGAGATGTCCCTGGTGATTCTGGAACAAATTAGTTTGGTTCATGCTGTATTTTCACTATTCCTGTGGGAGGTTTGCCACAATGCCATCACAGAATGATATTCCTGGCTCAGTTATACCAATGTTTAGTAGTCACCAATGTTCAAATATCTTAAACACAAATGATAGATCTGGCAACTGGCTCACCATTTGTCAGCAATATTCATACATATACAGAGTTAGTAATGAGAACTTCAACATAGAATTCAGGAACATAGCAAAGATCGAATACAATATTCTATTAACTATTATATTATACTTATTATACTATAACAATTGAGCGTTTACTGACTACCTTAACTGCTATTCAGTAAAATTGCATACAAGGTGGATATCACTGAAAAATCCCCAAGATATCATGGTCTGAGGTGAATAAATTTTTCGGTATGTGCTACACAGAACATAAGAAAACCAAACTACAATAAGATTATAATTGGTTATTTTTAAATTTTTTATTTACTCAGGTATTCTTGTCTTTTGGTATATTAGTATTGGTTTAACACAGCAATTGATCTGATTAGTTCACAATCTGGGGATAATAGACATTAGTATATAATACATGGGAATAGTGCATTCTGATCCAGTCATTTCTATTAAAAATCATTATTCCAAGTGGATAATGCTTCACTGGAAATGAAGGGAAGCATTCATTTCATATTTCTGGTCACTGAGGCTAAAATCCTAGAAATGCCACAGGATGCCATCACAGAAAATATAGAGAAAGCTACACAATATGGCTTTCATGTTTTTACTGTAAAAACAAAACAACAAAAAAAACCAACAACGTGAATGAGTTTCAAAAGATTCCGGTGTCACCAAACTGCTACTTAAAAGTTTCTATTTTCTGTTAATAGTGTTTTGCACAGAAAGAAAATTTCAAATGTAAATATCAGATATGGATAAAGAAGAGTTAAACAAGAGTTTAAGAAAATTATGCCTTCATGTGCAAAGCCAAAACAGAGCTTATGGTAAAGTTAGCTTGAGAAATTAACCAAGCAACAAGCCATTTTTCATCACAGGCAGTCCAAAATTAAACTATGAAAGTCCTGGTTTAGTTTGCCTTTTATGTTCCTGTGTAGTAAATACTAAAATAATTATTCGCCTCACGTTCGCTGGGTCTGTGACATTTCAACATCCATCTCACCTTCTAAGGAATTATAGTTTATTATCATTATTTTAAAAATATATTTTTCAGTAAATGAATGTATTAATCTATTAATGAATTAAGTAATAAATGAATTATTTTATCATTTAGTTATGTACGTGTATAATTAATTACATGTAATTCCTCATAAAGCTGTAATCTTTAACTGAGCTCTACTGTCTAACAGCTGTAAAAACAGGAACAGAGAGTATTGAATTTAAACTTCCTTATTACATTTTACATGCTGGTGGCACATACATGCAAATTCAACATATTACAGTAAATCGATGAAAAACCAACCGTAAAACCTTCTTTGCTTGCCTTATTTTTTTGTGTCTCTCTAACTATCTATCTATCTCTCTCTCTCTCTCTCTCTCTCTCTCTCTCTCTCTCTCTCTATATATATATATATATATATATA
>JAQMYF010000001.1:44636518-44648151 GCA_030014195.1 Neosilurus mollespiculum
TAAATACGCTATATATTTATACACAGTATAGCTACGTGATATATTTACATATGTTGGTATGATTATAATTAAGTTACACAATATGGGGTTGAAATCTGATTACAGACGTTGCTCACCATGCAGTGTTTCCGAGATGCTCTTCCTTTTAGTCTTAATCCTCTTCACTGAAACATGACCCCAAACCTTCCCCCATGGGTTCATATACGAATAAAACATGCAAATGTTCATCAATGTCAGGTTCACTGACATCGCTCCAATGGTCGTTAAATTGGTTAGAAACTGATGAGGACTCCGAGGCTGCATGCTTGCACGCTGTTACCAAACCTGTGAGACCAGTTTCTGACGTAGCAGATCATGTCACCACATTGGCTGCGTTTTGGAGGGCTAATGCTGCTTGTTTAAAAAAACTGGATTTATTTCTTTGTTATCTACATACTTCCTTGTTTAAATGATTTTAAAACGCCTAGCAGGTAATATTTAACATATTTAAACATACTCATATCCTATGTAAGACTGGACCTTTAAGCGGAATAGCGAAAATGCAGAGAGAAAGAAAGTGAAGACTAGAGCGGAAAATATATATATATATATATATATATATATAGAGAGAGAGAGAGAGAGAGAGAGAGAGAGAGAGAGAGAAAGAGAGACATAGATAGATATGACATAATTAAAGAATAATGGATAAAAAATGGTTACACTTATATTGTAACATTAGTTCAAATCGGATGTTGACTGAAAGCTGTAAGCAAATATTACAACATCTCAAAATAAATTATATGGAGTGGTATAAGGGTATAATCACTTATATACCATCAAACTCACTCTAACTGCATACCACCAGACAGAAGGATGCCTATAGTCCAAATTTTAGGGCATTGCATGAGATGTCTGGCGCTTTTAAGAGGGCAGAACAAGAGCAACTGCCCACTACTATTCATCCTTTAAGCCAAATATAAAAGGAACACCATGTCTCTGTGTTGGCAGTCGAACTGTTCAGCTTCTCATATAGTTCTATGACAGTTCGAACTTAATATTAATATGTAAGTTATAACACTCAGTAAAACGTTCCATTCTCAGAAAGGAATTCTTCAATGGATGGAGGCAAAGTCAAAGCTGTTATTTCTCTGTGGCAAGAACCTTTCACGAAACTTTAATCGGCATTATACCAGAACCACACAGCAATCTTTAAAAGTGAAACATTCATATATTTATACCCCACAGCTAATGGTACAAATGTATGTGGTTAGTCTAGTTAGTGTGATTCTATTGCCAGTCATTTCTCAAACAAAAGTGATAGAAAAATAAATTAAATCTCTTTTTTGTTTGTTTGTTTCTTTGCGAGATAAATTTACAGTATACCATAGTGTAATTGCAGGTGAAGCTTAAAACTTGTCTATATTGTCTATATTCTAGACTATGAATGCTAGTGATTTTTTTTTATCTACTTTACATGGGCAGGTATTTTTTTATAGTCCTAGTACATATTGAGATAATTAACAATTGATTTCAGCATTTCATGCAAGTTAAATCAGGAAATTTTTTTTTATAAAAATGCGATAGAGATGTATATTATTGCTGGTTATAGGGCTATTATATTGTGATTTTTGTAAAAATTCCGTCTGCAATTATTGTAACAATTCAGAGTAAAAATATAAATAGGTAACATAATTTTTTTTTAAAAATAAACAAAACAAAACAAAAAGGGCGAATACCTACAAAGAAATACTACTAAAAAAGGAAAGTATTGTGAAGTGGACAACACTGGCTTGGGGATATACAGGTAACGAACTTTTTCTCAGGAAAACTCATGAACATCAACAAATGGTTTTCTCACGGTCACGCCCTTTCCTGTCCAATCTCCACTTGATAAGAATATTCCATGTAGATCTTGGACACATGCTCACACACCTCTTTTAAGTGTGGGAGTCATTATGAGAACAGATGTTTACATCTTAGCCTACATTCTTGCGTTTTTGGCACTATGATTCCTCTCTCCTGTTTCCTTACAGCACTCCTCGCTCTCTTGCTGTTTTCTTCCTTTCAGCCCTTCCTGTCACAAAATACCGGAAATGCAACAAATCCTGAAACAATACCACATATTATGAATGATGGTCAATGATATATATGTATATACAGGCTTGGCATAACTCTATTATTTGGACTTAGCATACCTGCAGTGAAAACATCTTTTCTCCTTCATCTGTCTCACTACACATTTTAAGTTGTTGTTGTGCCCCCCCCACCCCCCACCCCCATACACAAACACACATACACAAACATTTTTTTTCACTGCCTGCTCTGTACCCCTTGCCTCTCCAACTTCCATTCTCTTTCTCTCTGTCTGGGACAGGAAGTTCCCTCCCCCTAACAGGAAGACTTGTGTTAGTGGAGCTGGAATGATAGGATACAGGGATGTGAGCAGTCAGTCCTAATTTTATATTAGTGTGTATGTTGATAATAACTATAAAAGGCCTGACCTGGTACAGTTTCTGTAGGTTATGCATTTTGCACAAGGCATGAACCATTTCCCTTCACAAACAACACATCAGATATGTGTGAAAAAACATATGCACATCCGTGGCGCACACTACAGTATATTTTGAACACGAAACAACAAAATCCATAAGGCACTCTCGATGAAGAAACGTTGTGTTAATGAAATAAAATGTGTCCGAAACAAAACAATTTCCAGCTTTCACATGAAACTGTAGATTTTATATCATGAATTAGCAACCAAGGGTTCTGAAAAGCACAAAAAAACCTTGAAACCCTATACAGGACTCCTACATTTAACACAACAAAGTATGCTACTGATGTTCATTGAATGAAACCTTAAAATGTAAAGCAGGTTAGAAGATTGTAGATTCAAGTCTGTAGGAAAATGTGTTCCGGTTTAGACTGGACTATAGACTGGACTATAACCGAAGGAACCTATGAAACGCAGGGCAAACCCTTAAAAAGTTCTTTATAACACAAAGGTATAAATATGTAACCTTCATGCTGTGTTATTTAGCCAGGAGCCATTTTGCGTATATTGCACAGGTCAGTTCATGCTTGCTTGTGTTTGGACATTTCCTCGTTTCAGGGAAAAGATAGGGCTGGGTCCACTTCCTCCCATTGCGCCATGAGGCTATAGTCAGGAAGTGACCTCGTAAAAGAACAGGAAATGATGAACCTGGCCTAATCTGGTTCCAGTGACATTCCATTCTGTTTTTCGCCAACGGTTAACAACATTATCCACGATTTCACCTTTCTCCTCTATAGCACAGAGAGTGGTTATAGATGGTTGTTCCCAAATACTCAACAATGAATATGGGGTGACATGCTGTACAGTGTAGGTTATCTATACAACACTAACAAATGAATGCATGAACTAAAAGATGGATGGAGGAGTGTGAACAGATGTTTTTTTTTCTGATCATCAGTGAAAGTGCTGCTTGATAAAGAAAACCAATAATGCAGGTCAGAATTGGCCACCAGGTCACCGGATACGCTATATGACATTGTGTCGCATGAAAAAAATTGAAACTTTAGGGTCAGCCACATCCGGAGTAAAAGCACACTGCCATCAGTAGCTGTCTCACACCCACACACACGCACACACACACACACACACACAGCCGTATCAGGGTTACAGTGTAAGAAAACATCACAGACTTTAAAAGGGTTGGATCTAAACTCGTAAGAAGCGTCCTGCAGTAACTTCTGACTTCTCCTGCATGCTTGAGAGTCGAATGCTTTCGTGCAGCATCACCACAACACAACACAACACAACACCGCACCAGGGAAGTGATACCGAGTAAAACCCATCACCTCCTGGTGCTAGAACAACACTTTCACCCGGATCTGCCGCATCAGACTGCTAAATTGTATTTCACGTCTACCTGAATGCCCGATGGATTCCTAAACCCGACACTTCTACTACAGCTCAGCTGAAACAGCGTCCTGGTGTCCAACAGGGAACCAACGGGGATTGAATGCGCGTGTGTGTTTGGGACGCTCGCGCGCAGCCACTTAGAAACTCGATTTCTTTGACTTTATTCACGCGTATACAACACCGAATGGCGAGAGAGGAAAGAAACACGGTCAGACACTCACCTGAACGAACTTCCTGAACCTGAACTTAATTCGCTATCCCGCTAACCCGCTTTCCGACTCAAGAAAAGACGCCGGGCGGTCACCGCAGACGCGCGCGCGCTGTGTCCGGAAGAACGGCTGAGCTGTGCGTGCGCTCCTGTCCAGCGCGTGCAGGGGGGCGGACTTCTCGCATAACTCTCCACCCTTTAGATCACACACGCAGTGCACTCAGCACCCCCCCCCCAACCCATCCAGCCATCCTTTCATCCATCCAAACAATGATTTGGTGTCTCAACATGCATGAAGATATCTGGGGTAAGGCATGATATGTATTTTAATGAACACATTTTTTTTTTTAAATTGACTCTCTTACTCATTTGCAGAATCAGGGTCCTATCAGGGTCACGGGGAGGCTGAGCCCATGTCAGCCGACAGTGGAGTACAACACTGAGAAGCTCGCCAGACCATTGCAGGGCCAACACACACACGTACACTCATTGACGTGATTTAGAACAGCAAGTGGAACTTGAACTGTAGGAGGAAACCGGAGTACCCGGAGGAAACCCACGCAAGCACATAGAGAAACCTTCAAGAAACCCCCCGGAGGAAACCCACACAAGCACGGACCCAGGACCCTCTTGTGAGGTGGACATGCTAACCACTACGCCACCGTGACGCCCATCAAAAATGCTATGCACGACATATATAGAACACATGGACACATGAAAGTGAATGCAGACGGTATCCGTACTTGGTAATTCTTTCCTGGGGCTGCATGGTGGTACAGTAGTGCTTAGTACTGTTGCCTCACAGTAAACAGGGGCTGGGTTCAAACCTGCCAGCTGACTGGGTGATTCTGTATGGGGTTTGCCTGTTCTCCTTGTGACTGTGTGAGTTTCCCCTGGTTGTTCCAGTTTCCTCCCAAAGTCTAAAGATATGAAGGTCAACAGGCTACTATAAATTGCCTGTGAACTGGTGTAAATGGGATGTCACTACGTTTGCCCCTGCAATAGACAGGGTGACGTTTTCAGGGTGTGCCTTGTCTTTTGCCTGACGTCAGCTAGGATTGGCCCCAGCTTCTCCTGTGACCCGGATGAATAATGCTACTAAAATATTCTCTTCTAGCTTTCCGGAAAGTTGAATGATGCAAGAACGCAATGAACTAAACCGTATACTTATTTAAAACAAAAGTGTTTAAAGTATAGTTCAAAATAAACTTCACAGAAACAATTTTGCATGGAGTAATGGGTCAAAATCTCACTATCCAAGTCTGGGTAACTAAGAATTTGGTACCAGTGAAAATCGCCACTCTGACCCTTCACAGATTAATTTCCAAGTTGTGGGAAATGTAAGAAAAATAAACTGTACAAAAGCCCAGTGCAGGCTTTCTGTGGGCAGCCGGTACTTTGACATGCCTAGTGAATCCCAACCAGGACCAATTCAACAAATCACCTCATCATCACTCACTCATTTGCTGAACTGCTTAATCCTACTAGGGGGACACCCTGAGCCAATTGGCCCAACATTTAAGATTCAAGAGTCTTTATTGTCATTATGTTCACATATAACGAAATTTTGTATGAGATTCTCAGCTTTAAAAGGAATAATCAAGGCCATAAACTGCAATTTATATATATTTATATACCTTCAAGAGCAGAATTTATATATATTTAATATACCTTCAAGAGCAGAATATAAACACAAGTAATTGTATACATAACTTTTAAATAGAGCGAAAACACAAACAAAAACACAAAAAGAAAAGAAAAAGGCAGAGAGCTCTGAGCCGCTGCATGGGTACGCGCTACCGCCATCTTGGGAAGACAAGTATACATGAGATGCCCAATTAGGGCCATTTAAGATTTGTATATCGGGTTGTCCTTGACCCTTTGGCATTACTGTGATATGGGAAGCTGAGATCAAAGCACTGGGGATTTGCACATTGGTGTGATGTTGGCCCGACAGTATTGGCCCAGTCAGCGTTTGCACACTGGGCCAATTCTGTGCTGTCAACCATCCCAATTCCATGGAGTTAAAGTCAGGTTAAAAAAGGCCATTACAATTTCAATTGTCACTTCCAAGGTTAAATCACGAAGCCTGGGGATTTTGGCCTGACAGTTAGGCCAAAAGATGAGGCCAACCGGTGGCAAGATGGTGTGTCAAGGTGAAAGGCAGAATTTAGTCTGTTTTAGGTGGTGACTTTTTAAAAATATTAATTTATTGTTCTGGGCGGCACAGTGGCACAGTGATTAGCACATTCACCTCGCAGCAAGAAGGCCTGGGCTCGATTCCTGGGCCCGGGTGTTTCTCTGTGGAGTTTGCATGTTTTCTCTGTGCTTTCATGGGTTTCCTCCAAGCACTCCAGTTTCCTCCCAAAGTCCAAAAACATACACAGTAGGCTAATTGGATGTTCCAAATCACCCCTAGGTGTGGGTGTGCACACCCACCCACCCCCACCCCACGCCCAGGGTCGGTTGAGATGGGTGCCAGCCTCCCCACGACCCTAATTAGGATTAAGCAGATGGGAAAATGTATAAATTTATTGTTCTAGTTATACAGCAAAAATGATTCAGCTTAAGTGTTATAACCAGACCTAGTTTAAGCAATGATGTTAAGACTCATTTACATAATGCAATAAAAGAAAATATGTAAGAAAATAAAAATCTGTATAATGTATTTGCAAAAATTCAGCGTATCACGTCATTTTAGGTAGAACACAAGATTTAGAGCATAACTCTATAATGCTAAACTTAGCATAGCCTGGCTTTGGTGTTGTATGTGGGCTCTCCATGTAAATAGTTGCATAAGTACTGGGTTTCCGTTCAATGCAAATAAATAATTTGCTAAGAACAAATTCTTGTTTGCTGTGATAAGTATTTCTTGGCAATAGTTAAACACCTTTTAGTTTTATAGACTAGTGTGCATCACTGGAATTCTCTCAGTCCCCATGCAGCGTTTGATGGGAGTGGATACTGCTGGGCTATAGCACAATAATATAAACACAAACAAATTTTTGCTTGAGGCTTAAAAATAACCCTGGCTATGTAGTGGGGTAGTGGCTACTGTTACACTGATGTGCAACTCGCCAGTGGCCTGATGTGGGCATGTTTGGTCAACTTCAGCTGTTAAACATGTGGTTTCATGTATTACAAACTTTTGACTGATATGAATTAGTGCGTTTAATAAAAAATAAAACATTTTGTGTGGTACAAATTCAGTTAGAATATTTTGTCCATCATTACTGTCTAACAATAGCCATAATACTATACTGGGCCTATAGTATGAAGTCATTGTATTTACTGTAATTTACTATAGAAATGTAGATAACAAACACAAAATGCAGGTTCACAAAAAATTGTTGTTATTGCATGTAAAGATTATTTCTATATTTAGCAGAGAACCATTGGAAAGTTTCATGATAATAGGTTTTAGAACATAAACATTAGTGTACCATCTGACAGAATCCTGTAGCAGGCACACTACTGTAACTACGTCACAAGGGAATTTTGCTGTTCATGTCCTCTAGTGGCTGCTTAGCGTCACTACAAGCCATTAAAAAAAGTACAAGTACAGAAAAAATCAACAACAAAAAAAAATACATACATACCTAAATATACACACATATATAGTGGAGTGGAAAAGTGTTTGTCCCCTTTCTGATTTCTTTTTTGCATATTTGCCACACTTAAATGTTTCAGATCATCTAACAAATTTAAATATTTGTCAAAGACAACACAAGTAAACACAAAATGCAGTTTTTAAATGAAGGTTTTTATTATTAAGGGAGAAAAACACTCCAAACCTACGTGGCCCTGTGTAGGAAACACCCCCCCCCCCCCCAATTTCTCTAGCCACACCCAGGCCTGATTGCTGCCACACTGGTTCTCAATCAAGAAATCACTTAAATAGGACCTGCCTGACAAAGTGAAGTAGATCAAAGGATCCTCAAAAGCTAGACATTATGCTGAGATCCAAGTAAATTTCAGAACAAATGAGAAAGAAAGTAATTGAGATTTATCAGTCTGAAAAAGGTTATAAAGCCATCTCTAAAGCTTTGGGACTCCAGCAAACCACAGTGAGAGCCATTATCCACAAATGGCAAAAGCATGGAACAGTGGTGAACCCTCCCAGGAGTGGCTGGCCGACCAAAATTACCTCAAGAGCACAGCGACAACTCATCCAAAAGGTCACAAAAGACCTCACAACAACATCCAAAGAACTGCAGGCCTCATTTGCCTCAGATAAGGTCAGTGTTTATAACTCCACCATAAGAAAGAGACTGGGCAAAAATTGCTTGCATGGGAGACTTCCAAGACGAAAACCACTGCTGAGCAAAAAAAACATAAAGGCTCATCTTACTTTTGCCAGAGAACATCTGGATGATCCCCAAGACTTTTGGGAATATACTCTGTGGACTGACGAGACAAAAGGTGAACTTTTTGGAAGATGTGTGTCCCATTACATCTGGCCCAAAAGTTACACCGCATTTCAGAAAAAGAAAAACAGTAAAATATGGTGGTGGTAGTATGATGAATTGCTGTGATAAATGGAACCATGAATTCTACTTTCTACCAAAGATTCCTTAAGGAGAATGTCCAGCCATCTGTTCGTGGCCTCAAGCTGAAACGAGCTTTGGGTTCTGCAGCAGGACAATGATCCAAAACACACCAGTAAGTTCACCTCTGAATAACTGAAGAAAAACAAAATGAAGACTTTGGAGTGCCTTAGTCAAAGTCCTAACCTGAATCCTATTGAAATTCTGTGGCATGACCTTTAAAAAGGCAGTTCATGCTCGAAAACCCTCCAATGGGGCTAAATTACAACAATTCTGCAAAGATGAGTAGGCCAGAATTCCTCCACAGCGCTGTAAAAGACTCATTGCAAGGTATCGCAAATGCTTCCTTGCAATTGTTGCTGCTAAGGGTGGCCCAACCAGTTATTAGATTTAGGGGGCAATCACTTTTTCCACACAGGGCCATGTAGGTTTTTAAACCTTAATTTAAAAACTGCATTTTACGTTTACTCGTGTTGTCTTTGACTAATATTTAATTTTGTTTGATGATCTGAAACATTTATGTGTGGCAAATATGCAAAGAAATCAGGAAGTGGGCAAACACTTTTTCACACCACTATATATATTATATATATATATACACACACACACACACACACACACACACACTGGTGTGAAAAAGGCCATCACAGAGTAACACACACACACACACACACAACCATTCACACTGACTCTCACACCTAGGGACAATTTGTAACAGCAAATTAGCCAACCGTGCATGTTTTTGGACTGTGGGAGAAAACCGGAGTACCCGGAGGAAACCCACGTAAGCATGAGGAGACCATGCAAACTCTGTAGTAAAACAGTAAGAATTTTTTTTTTTTTTACTTTATTGAGTTTTACCTCTACTACACACATTCAATCACTCATGACCAGTAAAAAAATATTTTATTGAATTTAAACATACATTCAGTTTCAGATGTTCCACTAAGAACAAACAAAATGTGCTTTTTTCCCCCTTCCCACAATCAGGCAAGCTGGAGTCCAGGAAGCAAGTACCATTAAAGAGAGCAAGGCAGCATGGATATAGTTTGCCAAGTGCCTCAGTGACACATGCAAACACAGAGTAGAGAGAATACTGCACTACATACATTACACTCATTCACAGTTTTATGGAAGTCACTGAGAAAAGATTTACACATGACATCAGCAGTGCTTCCAGATACCATCTATAATCAAGCAGCAACCACAGGATGTCCACCACAGAACAAATAATGAAAGAAACTATGTGAGGAAGTTCACAATATGTATACGTGACACTGAAGAGACTAAATCTGAGTCTGTAGTGGTGCCTAAAATGTCTAATGCTACATCATTTAATCTCACACACACCATCAAAAAACTGAATATTGCACCAGTGCCTTTTTTTTATACATCTTATTATTGCTAAGAAGAAAGTTTATGCTAATGCTTGTGTGCTAGGTCATGTAGTGGGTGATTGCTCTGAGTACATAAAGCAAAGCTGCCTGTAGTCTTGCTTCCATCAGCAGCAGGTTCACATGAATCTACACACGGAGAGACAGAGAGAGAGAGCGAGAGAGAGAGATCAATATCAAATTCATTTCTTTTCTTCATGTCATTTTTAATCTGTGTCTCGTTTGACTATCTCTAAATCTAAAACGAAGCATACTTAAAGCCCCTTTCATATATCTAAGCTTTTGACTATTAAATCAAGTATGAATGAATTTCAATTACAGTACATTTTGTAACAGAAACATGTACAGGGCAGAAAGAACTGCTGCCTGACCATATTTTAAAAGATCCATCACAAGAATTGGCATTTAGTCATCTCTGGCTGGGTTTTAAAGCAATATAACAATAAAATGATTCATGAACTGTGACAGTATATTCTGTATGTCCTGAAAAAAGTGATAGAATAGCAAAACCAAAACTGACAGCAAAGTGCCTCAAACCAATAGAAGTATATAAGTTTGACATCATGAATTTAATTACAGGAGTGAGGACATGAAAAGGATAGTTTTGTGCAAAATGTCCCTTTGGCCAAAGAAATCAAGGATATAAAACATATTTTGGTATATAAAATTAAGGAGAACATTAATTTTTTTGCTGAACTATTCCTATAATTTTTTTAGCATTTAATTACCTTTTCTGAATGCCGGAACTGCCTCCAGAAATTGGAGTACATTCTGAAAGTCGTCTTCTCCGGATGACAGGCAACAGTCTTGATATAGACCTTTAAATTACGTTCCAACAGCTGATTGACCTCACCGTAGTCATAATCATCATACCTGCACACATAATATTCATGCAATAGGAGGAAGTGCATTTTCAGCTTCTATTTTAACTTGTAATCCAAAGACAGAACATGATTTTAACTGTCTCGAGTTTTGGCTGTTAAGGTGTGATTGACACTTAATGCGTGACAAACCTGATGCCATATATGCAATGTATATAGTTCCACAGAGCTTTCCGGAGGGTGGAGGTGTCCACATCTGTGTGCATGGCCATGGTGTTATAAGTCAGTCCATACACCACCTGGAACTTCTCTTCCAGCAACTGAGCCATCTCTCCATACAGCCTGTTCATGAGAGAGAAGCCATGGTCCTCCCATGAGTAGTCCTGCACATAAACATTAACACACATTACTGGAATAATAATAATAATAATAATATTAACAATTACAACAAAATATTTAACAATTATAGAAGATTTAAAGAAGTAAAGATGTTAAAAAGGTCTTGTGCACCAGCTCGCACGTGCACACAAAATGCGCCAGCGTTTGCCAGATTTTAAAAACTTTAAAAATAAACCATAATAATCTCATTCAGTGTGCTTTTTTGCTCCCATGTTCCCATAAGATATATACTAAAATAATTTACCCACCAAAGACAAAGTGGATGTCACCGAATTGCCCCTAAGATGGATTGAAGACAAGGAAGATATGTGTGTGTGTGTGTGTGTGTGTACATGGTTCTCCTTCATTTACTCTCTGTTTGTGGTGCTCAAGGCTGAAGACCTG
>JAQMYF010000001.1:44660020-44677732 GCA_030014195.1 Neosilurus mollespiculum
AACAGGGGGATAAGTAGACAAAGAACAAGGACAGAGAAACAATGGGACACGGGGGGGGAGAGAGGGAGAGAGAGAGAGAGAGAGCAACACTGGTTATTGTTGTTGAATCCACTCGTCTGTTTTAGACAGTAAACTGCTCGATTACAGCTTAAGAAAAGCTTCTAAAGGGCGAAGCGACTGTTAAACAGCTCGATCAGCGCGACTGGACCCGGGAGAATCAGCACCGAGGCGATACCAGGCTGAAAGTGCGCACTGAAACTTCAGGTCTCGGCTGAAGCTCCTGTTCTGCTAAAATCAATCATCTGCTCTCACACTCACCTTCATCTGATGAGATCATGCACCGAAACCTCGAGATAAATGGAATCTCTCCTTCCACGTCTCTCTCAGCAGCTTCTCTTTGAACCGAGCTCACCGGGTTACACATTCGGCATAAACTCAGTGCGGTAAACAGGAAGTGGAGCAAGCAGGGGGGGCGTGGCCAACCTGAACACACCGCAAACAGCTGTTGCATCATTAACTCAAACCTGCGTTTTTACCGTCAGTGGCTCGAACTGCAGTGTGACGCAACTGATTTGCAACTAAGTCATATCCTGAAATCTCGCGATTCCTGCAACTATATCCGCGGTGTTTTGTTATGATTCAATTCAGTTCAATGTTATGATGTTTGTCTGCAGGCAGACATTGTCTTGTTTGATTGTGTTATGTTATATACTGCTATTATGTTTGACTGCTACTGCAGGTAACATCTTATTATTCCCCGAATATACTGAGGCCCAGGAAAGAGAACCCCCGAAAGTCACCATGGCGAAGAAAATCTGCAGAAAATTTTCCCATAGGAAAGAATGGGACATCATCATGGAATGACAGGGGGAAAAAATCCTTTTCTGGATCACATTTACAGCATTTGGCAGACACTCTTATCCAGAGCGACTAACAGTTATGATTTTTTTTAATACATCTGAGCAAGTGTTGGTTAAGGGCCTTGCTCAAGGGCCCAACAGTGGTGAAAGTGGGGGTTGAACCTCTGACCTTCAGATCAGTAACCCATCGCCTTAATCACTAAACCACTACTGCCCTGAATCACCGTCAAATCTCCTTACTGTATCATAGAAACACAGTTCAAACAGACCTTTATTAAGTTAGATCGTTTTCATAACCTGCGCTGTTACTGCAAAATTTGCAAACATCAAACATTTCTGGTTATTATTATAGTTTCACCCGGGACTCCCCGCCAGTAATACACACACATATACATATATATATATATATATATACATATATATATATATATATATACACACACAAAATGTGCTTTGTGATCATCACAGACTCTCAGTCTTAATCTCAATACCAGATTTTATGCAGATCACCGTTAAAAAAAACTATAAAGCAATAACAAACCTCTTCATCATCACTACTTATTCTCTTCATGATCATCATCTTCCACACGAAACACATTGCTGCCTCACAGCCACGTGTGCACCCGGTGGACCCGCACCAACCTGCAGGCAAACATTTAACATTTCTGCAGGACTTTTCTATCATTATTAATTTGAAGTTTTTGGATATTAACTGCTTGTTATCAGTCTAAATTTATATTCCAGTCTATGTATGTTTAGAGGGTTGCATTTGTCTCATATCATTATTAGTGTACCAGAGGTGGGTGGCTCGGTGGCGTAGTGGTAAGCACGTCCACCTCACAGTAAGAAGGTCCTAGGTTTGAGTCCCGGGCTCAGGCATTTCTGTGTGGAGTTCTCCCTGTGATTGTGTGAGTTTCTTCCGGGTTCTCCGGTTTCTTCCCACAGTCCAAAGACACGGATGTTTAGGCCAACTCGGTGTGAGTGTAAGTGGTTGTGCATGTATGTCAGCCCTGCAGTGATCTGGTGAGATGTTCAGGCTGTACCCTTCCTTCTTCCCCCAGTGTTGGCTGTGATAGGATCCAGCCCCTCCACAACCCTAATAGGATTAAGCGGCTTGGCAAATGAGTGAGTGAGTGTACTAGATGTAATTTAAATCATTCACATGCACGCAGAGATAGCCAAAACTTCTTAATTCCATTTTGCCTTTGGCACCTGGGGACCCTAAATATATTCAGCCTCTTCAGCTGAGTTTCAGTTCTGCTCACAAACCTGAAATAAAGCGAAGGCAAACTAAATTATTAAAAGAGTATGGCTTACACAGTGAGTCTTTTGAAAAGTTTAGGGTACCATAGGCCTACAGGTCTCCTGTTCTCAAACTAATAAAAAGCATGTACTACTTGCATGCCTGAGAAACATACAGAACTGTGCAAAAAATATGGGTAAATTAAAAAAGTATACCTTGAATCTAATGAAATTATAATTTTTTTTTATTATAAAAGGATACAGGAATAAACTGAACCAATTAATATTTGCTGTAATCCTTCATTATAACATCATATTAGTTCTATCAGATAAACAAATACATTGATCATTTATATGGAAAAGAAGCTAATACAGTTCTCCATGAGACTTTGGTTCTCACACTTGTTTCTCTCAGTAAAATCAATCCTTTTTATGTTTTGTTTTTCAATCAAAAGTCTATTACTCAGCATGTTACTTAATTATTACTTCTATGTCTCATGAACACACTTTAAAATTTTATTGGCTGTTTAAAATACACAGAATGTATTGAAAACAGGACACCTAAGACTTCTGCACAGTACTGTTTGCATTTTCTTGGCATCATAAACATTTCAGTCACAGTTATGTTTCTTAATGGGGCCTTTATCACCACAGACATGTACAGTTATCATGCGTCTCCCCAGTTCTAAAACATGTCAACACTAATCTTACTCATTTACCAGCCATGAGCAGGGAGTATTCAGTCCTGTTCAAGGCCAGTGTGATCTACTGTAAAAGCAGGAGATGTTTCTAACTTTGTGGCTAGTTTCAAGAATATGATTCAAATACTACACTGACTGCTGTTACTGAGAGTTCTGAAAAAGAAGCTGTTCACGCAACTGAACAAATCTGCTTCTATGTAATGTGGCGCCTACCCAAACCCCTGAAATTCATTATTGCTCAAGTGACTGACTTTATCACAACACACTGCATAAACACAGCACTGTGTGGTAGAAAAACACACCCTTCTAACTTTCTCTTTCACACACACACACACACACACACAAAGACTGATACAGAGGCAAAAGACAGACACAAGTGATTTTTATTGAATTATAACAAGCAAGCTGATCTTAAAATGCTTGTCTAGCATGTGTATGTTTAAGTGTGTGTGTGTGTGTGTGTGTGTGTGTGTGTGTGTGTGTGTGTTCATACAAGTGTATGAAATTGCTTATATCTCCTGCTGGTTTTTTTTCTCCATAAAGAAAACAAGCATCCGAACATATATTTCAAGTCACATTTTATAATTAAATCATATACATTATATTAAATCCAGTCTATCTTTTTGTTTGGACACAAGCTGAAATGAAAAAAGAAATCTGTCTGACAGATAAAAGAATGAGTAAAAGAATTGCAAAGTTGGAGCTCGTAGCAAAAGAGTGTAAACTGTATACTTTAGGTACATGTCATCGTATGGATGAGTTGATGATAAAGGAGCACTTTTGTTCATGTGCACTTTCTATAAAGTTTTAAAGATAATATAATTCTTCGATCAAATCGTAATTGTTCTGTAGGTAACATGTATATGTCTCTTTCCTGTAAAAGTGAAATTATGTATAAATAAAAACACCATGATGGTCAGTGCTTCAGCCTTGGGACATTTAGTGATTTAAAGCAGATGTAGTGAAAAAAACCTGAAGCTAAAGGCAGGAAGAGGCGTGAGATGTCACAGGAGGTGACTCAGCAGTAGTGAGTGAAGATGGTAAGAGGTCATGACAGGCAGATTGCTCATCTCTCACACGATTTTGTTTTCCAGAGCAGTGATCCTCTTAGTTATACCCTCCAGTAATTAAGTTGTCAAGGAAAATCACAAAATGTCTCATAACATGTCTATAGGATCCATGACATGGAGTCCAAAATATAATAACCTTAGAGCAGATTGGCTTAATGGTTTCCATCCAATTTGTGAGTATATCTTTTATTATTATTATTATTATTATTATTATTATATAATCCCTAGAACACAGCAGTGCCTTCTTTGATAGCCTGGGTTACCATCAGAATAAAAATAGTTGAGCAATCAGGAGCAACACATTCCTTTAATTTACAACTGTAAACCACTAAAAACACATTTAAATAATTCAGGAATCACTGAATATCTATATAGTTACCAAATAAATTTCAACACAAATATCTAACTTTTGCATACTTTCAGAGAAAAACCATCAATTGTTGTGAAAGACTGTTGATATTTGAATATAAACATAGAAACATACTGTATACCCACCTGGCTTCCAATAGCTCTAACTCAGAAATTCAAGGACATGGATTGCCAAGGCATTGACAGGAACAGCACCCCTATCTCCCCTCCAGCTAATAGCAACAGGGTGTGTTTTTTCTGTGTATGAGCACAAGTGTATTGGCTGGAATAGTGTTACTAGCACTGAGTCTCTTTGTTTGTTCTCATTTACAGAGCCAGGGCTGTTTAAGAATACCATATATATATATATATATATATATATATATATATATATATATATATATATATATATATCCACACACACAGAACAGACATCCGAGGAGATATTCACTGGATTTGGTGACACATACACATACTTACCTGTATAAATGTTTGACACAAACCTAGAGAAAAGGATATATTTCTTTGATAATGCCACTAGTGCCTCCTCCACTTTTTTCTGGAACTTTGTAAGAGAATCACATTCACAGGGATCCTCAGCTGCAAGTGCAAGAACAGCCAAATTACAGACTGTTAATATATTAAAAAAAGATATTTTGCAATGCTACTTTTATACTTTTTACTACTTTAAAGTAGTAGTTTTACCTGGACAGGTGTTGATTTGCAGCTTTTTGCCAATTTCATTTATAGCTTTGAAGTCAGCAGTATAGAAATAATGTTGAGGGTCAGTGGCGATTTCTTTCAATTCGTCCTCGACAGCATTTCCAACTCCTACAGCATACATCCTGAAGCCTACAATACAAAGCAAAACAGATAACAAAATGTTTCTTGGTCTCTAGTGTTACACTAATCTAGTCTGAATGTCCTGTATTATTACCGCTCTCCTTGGCTTTCTTTGCTGCATCTCCAATGTAATCTTGAGACCTGCCATCAGTGAAGACGATGCCCACCTTGGCTGCAGCACGCCTGGCACCCTGGCCAATGCTGAAGCTTTTGTCCACCAAGAAACTGAGAGCCTGGCCAGTCATGGTTCCACGCTCCATGTACGCCATCTTCTTCACTGCTTCCTTGATGTCTCTCTTGTTGCTGTACCTTCCGAGAGGAAACTCCTGCTTGACAGCACTAGAGTACTGCACCAGTCCCACATGGGTATTTCTGTCTGACACATCCAGCTTGTCCACAATCTGGTTAATCCACTTCTTCACCAGCTCAAAGTTCTCTGGCCTCACACTTTTTGATCCATCAATCAGGAAGACAACATCCGTGGCAGCATCACTGCAGGCTAGGATGGTAAAAAGATGAAGGAATTTGTAGTTGGATGCTTCAGGGCCTTATGGACTTGGGAGGCCTTCTATCGGCTTCTGCTTTGTTCTCAGATATGGTATAGACATTTAGCCAGTACACACACATACTCACCACTGCAGGAACGGCCATCTTCCTTGAGTGTGTAGCCCTCTCGGCAGGCACACTTGAACGATCCCGGTGCGCTGACACAAATGTGCTCACAGTCATGATCACCTGTTGCGCACAAGTCAGACACTGTGCCGCCATGGGTGTCACACACATACACACAGGGTGGTAGGTGGAGTGAGTTAAAAAGGAGAGAATAATACTATGTTAAGCGAGAAATAGAAGAGCAAGTCTTTGGGTAACATTTAATGATTTGCTGTGCTCTATTCAGAAAACAACAAATCCTTAAAACAGACTGGAACATATCAGAAGACCATGCACCTGAGGGGAACTAGGCACCTGAGGCACCTTTTAGGCAGATTATAATGTAGTTTCGGTTGCCTGGTGCTCTGATACAAGTTTTCTATAGCACTGGTTCTCAACTTCTCAAATTCCTGTTTCTATACCTTTCTTTTTTAACTCTGAATATTTCTGGTTCATACAACCAGCTGTTGAGAACCACTGCACTACAAGAGCAACATTCATAACACTGATCACATTTGCTTCATTTGTTCCATCTCAGGGGGTGGGGTAAAACAGCACTGAAAGACAGCATGCTTCCAGAAATCCCCATGCCTTCCATGTACAGACTATGTGGGGTATAGATTTACATTTGACCCTGATGATGCATGATGATCCTTTCTGAGGAGTCCATCCTTCCTTCACTACCAGCTACCCATCTGTTTTCTTCACATACTCACCACAAAAGGCTTCCTGGAACTTCTTGCTGAGCTTTTCGATCAAGCCGTAGCTCTCCACGTAGTCAGTATGCTCTTCCAGAGGCTCACTGGCCATCTGCTTCAGCGTGTTCATGTCGACTCGGCCCACACCAATGGCATATATCTCAATGCCTGACTCCCGTGCCTTTGCTGCAATGTCCCGCACATTGTCTTGTGGCCGCCCATCTGTCACAATGATTGCTACCTGTACTCACATAAAAGATGAGTTGTAATAATAGAAATGAATATGCTGATATTACAGGATCTTATGAGTAATGCAGTTTTAGTGTATTCAAGGCTGTTTATAGAGCGCAAATTGATTCCTGACCTTGCTGATATCAGGCGATTTGACACGTGCACCTTCTGCCTCACTGAAGGCTACATTCATAGCAAACTGGATGGCTAAGCCAGTCATGGTCCCAGTGGCAAGTGGCTCGATCTTTGATACAGCCTTCATCAGTGCAGGCTTTGCCTTGTAGGACTTCAGCGACACCTCATTTTTCACCCTGCTAGCATAGTTCACTACACCTACACGTGTGGCATCAGGTCCCACATTCAGACCTTCTATTATCTTGTTGAGGAACACCTTGACCTGTTCAAACTCAGATGGCCGCACACTCCGAGAGCTGTCGATGATGAACACCAGATCGGTAGGCTTAGCCTTACAGTGTCCTGAAGCTGCAAAGGGGAAGGGAAAAAGCCAGAAGAATTGGGATCGTTCTTGGTGAAATTACAGTCTAAATTAATAGTTAAATTAATATCTACATAGAGTTGATGTGCCAATGACCATGGTAAGAGTAAAACTCTAACTAGAACGTTCTATAAATATATGCAGCTGGAAATAGAAGAACCAGAATTTAATAACATGTCAATGAAGGCTGTTTATCAAGAAGTATGAAGTTAATCAAGCAAATCATTAAATAATAAACATAGATCTATCTGTGTTTATTCACAGAATTTGGCTATAATAGTTCTGGGTGGCATGATCACATTGAGAACTTTTTGGGTGTCTGTGTCTCTTTCTCTCTCTCTCGCGCTCTCTCTCTTTCTCTATGTGTATGTATGGGGGTGGAGGGTTTACGGGGCGAGGCTGAGACTGAAGGTAGTGGTAAGTCAGCAGGTAGCTCAATAAACTTACAGTACTGTCAAAACTCATAATAACACTCATTGATTAAACATGCCACCACAAGTATTTGCACGTTGGTACATATACACACCCAGTGTAAAGGACCTCTTTGTACACAACTGCTGAAATTACATGAATACGGTTCTGTTGATTTTGTCGATTATCCGTTATTAACTCTTTCTTCACTACACATCAATCAGCTACTGGACTAACTGTACAATCTCCGTCTCTCTCTAGCAATATACAATCATCATGACATATGTCATATTATCTAGTCTGTAGACAAGCTTTAGAATCCAGCAACTTTATAAGACTGAACAAGTGACATGATGGTAAAGAGGTGAAATAAGGAGAACCAAAGAGATCCCCAACTATGACGAGGTGTGTGTTACTAATGGTACATTACTGCTCTGAGTAGTGCTGTCAAGTACAGGGATCTATTGGGTGTATTTTGTGAGTAATCCCAAACCTTCATAGATGACATTGTTCACTACACATATTGAAATGTATCCCTGGGCATGAACGCATGCACATGCGTGCGTGCACGCGCACACACACACACACACACACACACTTTAGGTCAAGTTCTGTCGCCTACCAAGTATCAACTTATGCACACATATAAATCATGTTGAAGATATTTGTCTTTAATCTGCTTCTATGCACAAAATCACTTTAAAGAGGGAAAAACAATGTCTATCTAAAATTCGTAACCCCTTTCAGACCCTTTCAGGGAGCTATAAATCATAAACAGTTAATAGAACACTTGAAGAACCCTTATCTGTAAGCATATAAACAGGAACACACTTATCTACAACTTCCTGTTGACTCTCTGTTTGTCTGTGTAACCATCCTGAGCCAGATCCACTTAGTTCAATTTTTAATCACTTTGAATATTCTTGTAAACTCAATAAATAAATAAAAAATAATTTACATATAAAACTACATGCACATCAATATGTCCTTGTCAGTTTTACACAATTAAACCTCTATGCTAACTCACTTCCAAAATGTTTTTTTATGTATTTTTATTCACTTCCAAAACGTTTAATCCTACTAAGGTCTTGGGGAGACTGGAGCCCATCTCAGCCGACACTGGGTGTAGGTGGGGTACAGCCTGAACAGCTTCCCAGACCATTGTAGGGCAACACACACACACAACCATTCACACTCACACTGAGACCTAGGGGCAATTTGGAACAGCCAGTTAGCCTACTGTGCATGTCTTTGGACTGTGGGAGGAAACCTGAGTACCCGGTGGAAACCCACGTAAGCATGGGGAGAACATGCAAACTCCACACTGAAATGGCTGAGCTCAGGACCTTATTGCTACGAGGCAGATGTGCTAACCACTATGCCACAGTGCCTAAATTCCTCTTTCAGAAAAAAACAAATCCCAAATTCAACCCATTAACAGAGCGAGAAATGAGGGAGGCAGTATAGGGTTTGAAGTAAAGGTGTTCAACAATTAATTCCCTCTAATATTTACATATAAATTATATATATTAAAAAATAAACATCAATTGATATTCTCACCCATGGCAGCAGCATTTTGAAGGTCCACCGTGGCTTGAGCTCCCAAGATGCACAGTAGCATCACTAACCCTAGCAACGCCATACTGTATGTAGCAGGGGTTCTAATGACAGTCTCAAGAATCAGTTGCACACTGATTACAGAGAATGTAGGAGTCTCAGGTTATCAGTGCACACAGAAGCACAGGTACACTTACTACAGGTTTAGGGACGTCCCCTCTCATCCATAAGGTGTGTCTATAAGAGTTTGTTGAAGAGGAGGGGGAAATACCTGCAACAAAAATTACAGTTTGGACAGGAAAGACAAACATACCTTGATCTATGCAATATGTATGTGTATACAAGGTGGACCACGTTAGTTTGGGGCTCTGGGAGGGTCTCGGACTTGGGGTCAGATTCAAATAAACATTCCAATGAATCTCTCTTTTCTGGCCAGTTTTCCTCTCAATGTAATATCACACACACACATCAGTTTATCCACAGGATGTGTGCGGGAAGCACGAGTGCCATACGAACACAGCTAGCCCTGTTTGAGCTTGTAAGTGAGCATGTGTAAAATGTGACCATATAAAGCCTTGTAAGTTCATATGTGAGCACATGTTTAAGGGTGTGTGCGTACGTGAAGTCAGAAGAACGTCCAAGAAAATTTTGGATCTTGTTATGGATTCACTATATGTGTGTGTTTTTTTTATTTTTATTAAAAAACATTGGAAAAATAAAAAATTAAAAATAAAATAAATTTATTTTTATTTCAAGCACAAAAACTGTATTGACATATGTTTGAGTTGATCAATTAATTTTTTAAATGTGTGCATGTGCAATTTATGATACAGAGTTGGTTAGTGTGCTTCAAGTTTAGCAATGGACAGAATCCTGAAAACAAGCTCAAATGTATACAGCCAACACACACACACACACTTCACTTGACTTGGGCCAGATTCTGCCCACTGCCAATAATAAGTCATACACTCACCTCAAACCATTTTTTATGCATGTATTTTATCTGCCAGTAGGCTAAAAACCAGCATCTAAAAATGCCCAGAGAAACAAACTAATAAACTACAACTTCCCGTAAACTTTGTTTGTCCATGTAAATAGATTTGTGCAGTGTTAAATATTCCCTTATACTCACACCTGTATGCTAGAAAAATAATTTATTCTGAAAAAAAAAAAATGCACACAACTCAACATTTAAGTGGCTATTATGTTTATTTTGTATATTTAGAACTTTTCAGGCATCATCCCTCAATGAAATCTCTTTACTGGCATACAATTTCAGAAAGAAACAAAAATAGCTTTAGCTTCAAAACAAACTAAGTCTTGGATAGAAGTTCAATCATTTGACAACTTTGTACTGTTTTTCTATTTCTGGGTATATTATTTCACCTTATTTGTTTTGGTCTCTGATCAATACATCCATTACATTCTCTATGGTCATGCGACTTTGGTGGAAATCTCTATTGCCATTATAAACATTGGTTTAGGTGTAATTCAGCAAAATAAAAGCAAGATTCCTAACTAGATCCTCAAAATATTCAGTCATTTAAGAAAGTGGTCATATATATGGAAATGAAACTGTTTTAAAGCATTTAACATAAAACCAGTGAAAGCTTGTGCATATTAAAATTTGTAACCAGGAGTATGAATACTGGTGATATGAGCCTTTGTATATAGATATATTTCAGTGTGTCTGCTGCTGGTATACGAGTGTCAATCTGCAAGTGTGCATAGAGTTAAGTGCATAATAAGTACGAGTGCTTGCTTTATGCCTCCTGATAATTAGGGGGGGTGGCTTCAGGTTTCATCTTCAGAGCCTCATCATAGGAGGGCAGTTTCACCTGTGAATTAAAAACAATGCAAATGTGGTATGAGTTGTAGTTACTGTAAGCATTAGAGAATGTAAAATGGGATTTAATCTGTTCACATATGATGGAAGAAGACAGTGAAATGTCAGCAGATAACAAGGTCACAGAAATATTAACTATTCTTGTTAATGAGGAAAACAGGTGCAACAGTAGGTCTATAGCACAAAGACAGTGACTAAAGTAAAACCTCACTCACCATCACAGAGCTCTCGGCTCTCGGCTGCATACGCTCTCCCTTCAGCTCATAGTAACAGCGAATGGAAACCTGGAGCATATACACCTACAGATCACAAGGGCACAACAGTCATCTTTATTGATCCTAACTATTGTATCCAAATTATAAATTGTATACACAGAGAGGAGAGTAAACAAATGCACCATGGCCACAAATGACAAAAATGCTAATAGAAAACTGTTTTAGTTCTTCTTTCTCAATTTAAATTCTCTACAACCACACATACAGTAAAGATTTAATTTTAGGTAAAAACAGAGCTCTTTTTGAGCAGCTAGAAGTTCTAGCTCCACCTCCCTCTACTTTTCCCATCTCTTTAACATTGCTCTTCTGTTCTCATGCAGAGGTAAGCCTGAAAAAGGCCTTTACTCTGGTAGTCAGACACCCACTGATACATGAGAAGGCAATTTCTGGCCATGCAGTTAAGAGTAAAGAACACATTGCTGCTTAGAAAATGATGTGTGAATGTATGTATGCGAGTTACAGGAAGCCTCTGTGTTGGAAGTGGCGTTATCTGTGGTGCACATTAAAACTAATTTCGAAAAAGCTAGATACTCAAATAGATGCAGGGTAAAAAAACCACACGCACACACATACGACAAACCTTTAGCAATATGTATAACACAAAGAGGACTCCAAACACCAAGGTGACATGGCTCAGCTCCTCTCCCTCCAGCCTGACCCCACCTTTTAGGTTTGACTGCAAAGATATCAATACATACCTGGGTGTTAGTCAGTCACAGAACTAAGTGATAAGCAAGCCAAGCAGTGTACAAGCATATAACTCATTATTTCAGAAGCTATTCAAATAAGTGATTGTTTTCCATAAAAAAAAGACAGAAATGATCAAGTGAATCAAAAGTTCATTCCATGAAAGCGATTTGAAAGTTTGTTAGGCAGTAATTTCAATTTGCACATCACAAACCTCTCCAAACTTCAAATGTCAAGTTTCTCAAACATTTTCAGTATTTTCTATGGATTGACTGCCCTAAATTTAACAACTGATCTCATATTTTAAAGGTAAGAAACTGCAAAGTAAGAACATCCAATAAAAAAAAAAATTGTCATTCATTCAACTGAACTCATTTTGTGGGCAGGTGCACTATATATTTTCCATTCTAAAAAATTAGACACATAGGTTATACTGTATATGTACCACTGTACTCCTCGTGAAAAATCTTCTTCAGTTAGTTTTAACTAGGTTTCTCTTGTATCCAGATTCACAGTTATTTGTGACTTCTATATATTTAAGTGGAGCTCAAAGTGCCATATGAGCGGAGCCCCATAGATAAGGGGTAAGCACCTATTTTAAAATGTCAAGAAGTGTCCATCCCTAAAGGCACCCGTGTAGACATGGGAACCCTGTTGTGATGTTTCTCATGCCCGTATATAACCCTTGTAATGGGAATGAATGTCTTCTTCTGCTATACTCTATATTGCTTGTTTGGTTAGCTCATTTTTATTCCCTTCTATAAACAAGTTATTATAAAATGAATAATCTTGATATATGTAGGATACGTGTATGGGGTTTGAGAGTTCCCACGAAAAACTTCAAGGGAGGGAGATCATATGGGAGCAGCCGCTTTTAGGCAGTGCCTAAATCTCTATATTATTGGTTCTCAGCTTTCAAATCTAGGCAAATATACAAAATGGTAGCAAAGAGGAAAATAATGAGCAGGGAAGGCTATGAGGACCTCTGTCACAATGACACAAATAACTAACATTAGTGCTACATGGGAACGGCGCAATCTGATTGCTCCTCAACCCGGGGATTAAAAAACATTATGCATTATTAGTGAACCATGCATGAATCAAAACAATGGACACCCACTATTTGTCATGGTTACTTGAAGTGGGTGGCATCAGCATCATGCTTTAAAAATGGAAAATTATAAATCCTTATTTTAGCTTGCTTTTTTTGACTTAAGTATACACTAAAATTTTAAAATGGTGTAAACACACTGTTACAGAACACAGTTTACCTGGATTTCTGTGTAATATATTCGAAATCTGAATGGGTTTAAAATGACACCGTTAGCTACACAATATTTAGCTCTGCTCAGATTACCCACAGCTCACCTGATCTGCCTCTGTAATGTTTAAATATTAAAATATAGTATAAAAAAATAATTTTAGTTTTCTTTTCTTTGTTTCCATGTGGTATATAATCAAATACTGAATGGGTTTAAAAAGACACTGGTAAGGCTACACAGCACTGTTTTGTTCATTGCTCACCTGCCCATCTGTGTAATTTTATTAAAATACATAAAATTCATAATTGAATAAACTAAAAAAATCTTATTTTAATTTGCTCTTTATTTTACAGTGTAGACAATTATTCACCTCAGGCTTGATGCATGTTGCTCAGTATAATAGTCTTCTCAGTGAAACTATTCAGCAACCTCGCCTTTATTGAATACTATTTAATTATGTCTTGCTAATGTCATGACTAACACTCACACAATTATAATTAACCCTCTAATAACATTAACTATAGCAAGTCTAAATTATTTTAAGCCATGTTTATATACAATTAATATTCAGTAAAATATGAGGACGAGGATGACTACACAAATAGAAAAGTTGGTTAGTGTGTAAATATCATATTGGGTGAGTGCGAGTTTCTCACAGCCAGTCGCAAAGCATCTCCATATGTAGGAGTGCCAGGAAGTCCAAGCCAAGCATCAAATAGGGAGAGGAGACTCAGAGCCACATCAAGAAACATGAACAGCACAAATGGCATCACACACATTGACCCCTAGAACACAGAGAGTGTTACTCTTCCATTTTCCACCAGCATTCATAAATACTGAATCAGATGCTTTTCTAGAAATTCACTATTCTGGCTAATTTGTGTTGAGTACAACAAAACTCCTCAGCAATGAACGAGATTACAGTACATTCCTTATAGCAAGCACAATTACAAAATAGTTCATAAACACAGTTATATAATATTTATGTGGAGCTTGGGCAGAATACACACACACACACACACACACACACACTTCCTTATGTTAATCTTGTAAATGTTTTTACTGATTTGAACTGCTAAGATAGGTTTGTGATAAATAGAATACCTTGATCTGTTCATCAAGTAAATGATTGAATGGCAATGTCAGAAGAAATAAACTATTTTAAAAAGTTTTTAAACTATTTTTAAACAAAATTTCAAATACCCATTTTCATTTATAACACAGCCTGTTACTAAAAATATACATTTACCTTACGGCGAGAGATCATAACCAGCACACTGGAGAATGACATCAGAGCCAATGTAATGTAGTTGGTGCAAATTTCGACTAGAGAAAAATAAAAACACATTTTTAATTTGGGTTATCTGGAATATATATTTCCAATATGAATGATAGGAATAATTCATAGAATGATCATCTTTATTAAAAAAAATAAAAATTAAAAATTAAAAAAAGGTAGAAATTATTTTCCCTAGTAATGGTGTAATGGGATTCAAGTAATGTTATGGTGTGATGGGATTCAAATAATTTTTTTTATAAAAAAAAACTGAAATAATTGGTTGAGCAGTGCATGGAAGAGGTGATAATGTTGTTCATTTTCTAGGATTTCCATAAACAGTAATTCAGTAGCATTATAGTGAAAGACTTACAGATGCAATTGGCATGGATACGTTTCATTTCAGTAAAGGAGACACTGATTGGATCTTTTGCTCTGATTATTCCAATGGTCATATCTATAGCCACCAGCAGATTATATACCTACACACACACACACACACACACACACACACACTCACACAATGAATTCAAGTCAGAGGGAATAAATTCATAAGTATGGTCTGTGTCTTTGGATATGTGTACTCTGGCAGCAAGTACGTTTTCATTTCTCTCTGTAAGCCAATACCAACAGAACCAGCAGCCTAAGAACAGCGATTCATTCAGAAAAGCCTGTAAAAGTGTAAACTGCAAAACACATGCAGACAGCACACAGATAGTGATAGAAAGCTCTCCCTTAGGCAGTGTTTTTGAAAGTACTTTAGGTTTGATTAAGCTTTCCTATGAGATTGTTGACCTAGACATGTTCATGCTCACCAAGTTTGAGTTTTTCAGTACACAACTATTTGAGCACATGTATGAGTTACATTATAACAATTTATTTAAATCAGATTACATAGTAAATCCAAATACTTTGCTTACATTTAAAAATGTAATAATAATACTAAACCTGATTGTTGTACATAAACATCCTCATGTAAAGCATTAGATTATTTCCTGGAAACTTCCTTTCTTTTTCTTGTGCTGAATCATTTTTGTAGAAATAAAAGACTTATATAGATGTTCCATTTCTAGAACCTATGACGACTGAGTAAAACAGTGCTGCTAATGTGACTGCATGTGTGTGTTACTTATTCAAAATGTCTCCATACTACATCTCTGCATAGCTAGTTTTGGGTGTTAGCCTAAACATCAACTTCTCCTTTTATGAACTGACATGGTTACTGCAGTTCTTCAAACACCAACACTGTAAAAAATAGGAAAAGCCCAGAAGTTTGTGAAGTGCATATTTACTGTTCATACACCATTTAAAAACCACCATGTTGCTTACTTTTCCTATAAGCATATTTACATCACAAATCAACCCGCACAGTTCTAAAAACATTTCAAGCTAAACTATATGCCTCTATGAATTCTGTCTCATATATGGGTGTGTAAATCTGCATTAAAACATTACCATGTAGAAGATGGCAGAGGCTCGGGTAGCTGTGTTGACATGGCAGCAGAGGGACCGTGTTCCAGACATCTTTCTACGGTTTTGCTTACATACACACAATGAGAGACACACACTCAACTGACAGACACAACCTTACAAACCACATTGACACTTCCTGATGCTGACACGCATACAAAATGCTAATGGGTCTCTCACTCACGCACACACACGTTGTAATATGTACATAGGCCAAATTTGTGAAATGCGTAGGAGGATTTAAAACTTAAGAATTAAGGTGTTAAATATGGCACCATTTTGTGATGATATCCAAGTTACAGGCCTCCAAGAATGACGCATGTTTATCATGTAATCTTTTATAAATATTCTTATACATAAATCCATTTTGCCTCCTAATCTGCTCCATACCTTGTTTAGATTAAATGGCTGAAAATAGTATTAAAGGAGTCAGCAAGACTCTCTGAACTTAACTTTGCATAAACCTTCATTTCAGACACAATATACTAGACTAGCCTGATCTATCCAAAGTGGCATGGCAAGAGCTGAGGATTTCCCACTGTGAAGAAATCACAGTAGTAGTTGAAATGTAAATATAAAATTGAATAACTTGAGTTAAAATAATTATATGTGCTAAAACCAATACTTGAAACTTCACTAAGAAAACAAAATTTAACATGACCAACATTCTTAATAATTAAAGTTTGGTGAAACAGAGCCATCTAGTGATTACATGATGCTCATGTAACAGCCTTCATTTTAAATACTGACATCGAAACTACAACATACTAAACATTTACAATGACTCAAGTTCACTCTGTTAGCCAATGAAAGTCCACAGACATATTAATTAAATAAAAAAGCACAAGCTGAACTAAGAGATTAAGGGGCACTTTAATAAAGCCTACAGTCAACAACAAAAACACAAAAAAGTACAGAAACACACAAACAGACTGCAAACTCTTAAATCCCTCTGTTAGTGTTGATGGCCCTGAAACACACAACAGGAAATTATATCACAGAGGAACACGCCCACATATGACCACAATTTTTAGCTTCTCAGAACTCACAAAGTACCAAGTAAAGACACACAAAAGACATGTAAAGACAAACATTCAATAGGTGATTTTTTTTTTTTTTTGTCCAGCATTTGTGTTTTTCTCAAGGGTTTTACTCCAAAAAACCCAGTTGTTGAATAGAGACAGAACATCAATATGACTATTCAATGCTGCGAGCTCCACTGAGCCCAAGACAAATACTTGTTTTATAATATACTATATAACATCAGAAAAGCACAGTGAATAAAATATTTGATTATTTTTAGATATTTTAAGCATGATAGTAGCAGGTGAGCTCCAAGAGCTCAGCAGAAGTGTGCTTTTCATAACAGCATTTTTTTAGAACCCTTAAAAAAATTTTAGTAAATACCGTGCAAAAACATAAGAAAAACTATTTGTTTATTTTTTAAGTATGAAATTTGATGATGCCCCCTGCTCCATCACAACACTCACGCATGCTTCACAATCTACCCCCCCCCCCAAATATGGGCATCAGCCTGCTGCAAGGAACAGATATCACCCAGATAGCCAAGCAATCAGATTGTACCTTTCCCATACGATATATATGTCATGTCATTTTCTGAACCGCTTAATCCTAATTAGGGTTGCGGGGAGGCTGGCGCCCATCTCAGCTCTGGGGGAGGGCAGAGTACACCCCGGACAGCTCGCCAGGACATCGCAGGGCAGAAACACGCTGACGGCTATGCAGCCTACTCTTGACGAAAATCAGCAATGGTTCTTTTACATGCCT
>JAQMYF010000001.1:44687010-44717116 GCA_030014195.1 Neosilurus mollespiculum
CGGGGGTTTGGTTTTTTTTTTTGTGTTTGTTTGTTTGTTTGTTTGTTTGTTTGTTTTTATTATATATATATATATATATATATATATATATATATATATATATATGACATTGGACTAACATATGCAGAGGTTGCTCTTCAACTAGGATGTTCTGAGATGAGCATCTGGAGAACATTTGTGTCCTTAACTTAAATTTAAAGATAGTTTTTAATACAACAAAGATCGAAACCAACACCATAAACTTAGTTGTTGGTATTAAGGTATATTTTGCAAGTAATAAAGCTACATGTTGGCATTTTTACTGCAAATAAGCAGTCAGTTGAATTACAGTACCCTGTTAATTAAAAGTCATTTAAAGTTCTGAAACATTTCTCCAACAGGAAGCTGCTTATTTTATAATGATTGCTAAAGCCTTCTTATTTTATAATGATTGCTAAAGCCTTCTTGGCTTTTTTTAGGCATGTTTGTTGTGTCTCAATGGACAGGTTAAGCATTTCGTTATGAATTTATTACAGGACACCTGGTCGCTAATGGAGGCAGGTGCCTATCAGCTGACACTGTGCGAAGTCTGGGTACACCCTAAACAGCTCGACAGACCATTGTAGGGCAACACACATACAATCATTCACACTCACATCTAGGGTCAATTTGGAACAGCCTAATGTGTCTTTGGACTGTAGGAGGAAACCGGAGTACCCATAGGAAACCCCACACAAGCACAGGGAGAACATGCAACCTACACACTGAAATGCCCGGGAATCGGGCCCAGGACCTTGTTTGCTGTGAGGCGGACTTGCTAACCACTATGCCACCGTGCTGCCCACAACTAACATCATAAGGCACAATACAGTGTATGTCTAGCTGCTATCTTTAGTGTTATAGTTAAACTGCTGTGTACAGTAAATACTGTAGTCTCAATATAAATACATATATAATTTATAATTTTAAAGACAAAAACTGTACACATAGTTTGTAGATGTAAATATTAAGAAAATAAAAATACAATGTAATCTACCAGCAAATGTGAAACCCCAACTACAAAGATTTTGTTTTCTCTCCTCCTATCAAAATCCTGTCAGCCTATGAATGCACTGATAATTAGTGGAAAGGTTGATGTGCAATTACTGTATGGGTAAAGGTAGTCACACTATCCACTCTTGAAAACAGAAATGAGCAGTATACAACTGCTAAACAAACACAGGACACACATGTACCCAATCAGGTCTTTTATTTAGAACAGAGTGGCATATTAGTGACAGAATGTCGCCCCGTATACACAAACCAAACGAGGAGAAATAAAAACCTCTGCTCTTAAAAATGTGCACGTATAAAACACAATGGGCAACCTTAACATCTAAACCATGCTGGCCTGTGATTGGCACACAAACACAGGAAGGCCCGCCTTTTATTTGGCCATGGGTAAAAAGTGGCAGGTTAAGGTAGATGGTGGGGAAAACAGCAATCATAAGAAAAAAATTCCACTGAGACACATTCATTCAAGTTTAACACACAATTACCACCAGACATTCCCAGATGAACAGGTATATTTTGGCGTTGGGAGGCATGTGAGTGTGCGTGTGTGCGTGTTGGCATATACAGTATATATAATCCAATGAAATTGAGTGAATGTTATTTTGTATACTTGTGAGCCATTGTAAGCTCTTAGCTATGCTGGACATAGCTACATTGTTTAAAATGTGAACAATGAAAACATCTTGATCCCTGAAGGATGATCAAATGTAGGTTTGAGTATTCGTAGTAATTAAACTTAGAATCCTTTTTATTGTGAAGGCAAATTTATTACTATTTTCTTTATAAGAGCTTGCTGAGATTGTGTGACATTGTTAGTGCACTAAATCACAAAAGGTGCACGATGTCAATGTGGTCATTAGGAATTTCTCAAGGACCTTGATATGTGTGTGTGTGTGTTTACACTAATTAGTTCCACTAACGACAGTAGCAGGAGGTGTCTGGGAGGTTATTTTATGAAGTCAGAATTTACTGTTCTTTTTGTGCAAAAAACGTTTTACCCATTAAACATAAATATTTGGAGTATCTTGGTTTCTAGCCTATAATTTTCTGCTAACTGAATAAATCTTACTCCATGAGAAATCCCATCAAGATGGAAGTAAAGTTGAAGAGGAAAAAACATTGGGCAGACACATTTCAGTCAGTGCATGGGCACATACATGCACACACAGGCATGACATGATCATACAGATTAGATTACAATGTTAAAAATATTCAAGCTACAGGCGCACTGGTGTGATATTACAATCGTAGATAGACGTACATCCAGCTCACATTCTTATACCACCCTTTTTTTTCACCTATAGCCTTTAAATCAGGGGGTCAGACTCAAATCCAGGGGTGGCAGCTATATGTGTTTTCTCTCATCTAGGACACCAGATGTATCTAATCAAGGCATTGATTGATTAAATGATGAACTGAGTAACGAATAATGTTGAACTCTGACACCCCTGCTTTAAATGAGCACAGAAGCACTCCATGATTTGAGTCCTTGTGTGCTCTGTTGATTGAATTCTGAAGTTTAACAGCTCTGTAGTTTTTTTTACTGTGGTGTACATATAATATGGTGAGATTGTGTTAAGAAATGTGTTTCAGTGCAGTCTATTCGAGTCATAGCCCTGTCTCATTCATGTTTCCTCAAAGTGATATGTTACAAATTTTAGTTTACCTTCCAGTGATTTGCTACAGTGGGCAGTGAGGGACATAGTAAGCGCCACTTGGCGCTCTGATGTGCTATGGTCTCACTCATGTCACCCACCGCTGTAACACATGAAATGATATGTGACAAACATGTAACTCCACATACAGGTGAGTACAGCGTTTGTTAAGGTTACAATAAGGCCAGGCAGTGGAATCCTGCATCAGAGCATGGGTGTACATTCTCCCTCAGCAGCACTGGAGGATGACAGCATTATGGGTGTGTCAATGTTAATAGCTGCTTTATTGCTACATCATGCGCTTTTTCCTAACTATAAATGCGCAGCCATTTCGGTTTATTGACCTCGATGTACAGCACTCTGACACAATGTTGCAACATAATCATAATCAAAAACAACCTCAATCATTCGCCGAAACGCTTATTCCTTATCTCAGCTATCACCATACGAAGGCGTTATACACCCTGAACAGCTCGTCAAGATCATCGCAGGGCCAACACACACCAACATCCACACCTAAGGTCAATTTGGAACAGCCAATTATCCTAATGTGCATGTCTTTGGACTATGAGAGGAAACTGGAGTACCCAGGGGAAACCCACGCATGCACAGTAAAAACCGACAGAAACCCCCGAGCCCAGGACTAGAACCCAGGACCTTTTTGCTGTGAGGCGAACATATTAACCATTACACCAGAGTGCCGCCCCAAAACCAACCTGACAAACTCTTATGGCCTGATCTGGAATCTCAAATTAGGTCCTTAACCTAAATGTTCCCTGTATTTAATGCATTATTCCTTATGAAACTTTAATTCTTTTGTCAATGAGCTTTATATCTGAACAAAACTCATCCTGAGTTCCTGACATCTCTGTTCCAATGACATCATTCATACCTTCTAGCTTTAATGTCATTCAGATAACAGGATCACTACACATCAAATGGTGCAGTATTAGATGTGAGTGAATGTGGTGTGTGTTAATGTGAAACACATTCTCGTGACCTTGTGCTTTTTTACCTGATCGAACATCAATAAAATACTGAAAACATGAGCAATATATTTTTTAATAGAGGGTAAAGAGGGTCTGTTATTAAATTAAATCCCTAATTACTTTGAAACATTGGGGGTGAAATTTCTAAAGTGATATACAGTATGAATGTGTGTGGGTGCACCGATGTTTACTACATAAAAGGCATAATTAAAAGCATGATAAACTGAAATGTAAAAAAGTTGATATTTACACCAGTAAAACTTTTACTGCACTGCTAAATAGATATCCTTCACTACTAATATTATCTCTTACCATCCATTCAGAACTGCTGATATATTACTGATTATTTTTACTATTGATAACTAATCGTCTTTGTACAGAACAGAGAAATAACTAATCCTGTTTCTTTGCATGCGTACCATCACAGCAAACAGCAAATGTTTCCTTAATGTTCATGTGCTGTGTTAATCATAGGGTTTTTTCAGCCTCCCTGCTTAAAAGGTACAGTCCTACAACCATTCAGGCCAGCATTGCTGACATACACGCTCACCAGCAGAGGGAGTTCTACATGTACAGTGTGTGTGTGTGTGTGTGTGTGTGTGTGTGTGTGTGTGTGTGTGCAAGAGAAAGAGAGAGAGAGAGAGAGAGAGAGAGAGAGAGAGAGAGAGTGTGACTGGGTTGACTAAGGTCATAGATGGCACCTCAGCCTCACACACATACACACACACGTGCACACACCATTCTGTGGTCATGCTCAGCTTCTAGCACCAGGGGAATGGAAGGCACAACGCAACCCTTGTGACAGAAGCATGACCTTTTCAGAACAGCACAGCCTCAAAATTCCTTCTCTACGTCTCTCTCTTTGTCTGATCTTTTTGATTCCTTTCCCTTGACCCTCTCTGCCCCTCCATGACCTCCTCTGTCTTTTTTTCCTTCCTAACTCCCTCCGTCATGCTTCTTGACTTCCACGCTCAGCTGGAGAGACATATTGTGCATTTATAGAACATGTGTCTTTACAAAAGGTTTTATGTCATAATTTTATAGAACAACAATCTTAAACATATCAATAGCAACATGTACTTTCAAAAAAAATCTTTTTTTTTTCTCGTTTTCTCGTTTTGTTGTTTTTTTTTTTGTTTTGTTTTGTTTTTTTGTATGTATGGAGTCCCTATCCCTCCCTAGCAGATCTGCAAAATTCTGTCCAAAGCCTTTTTTATGATTTTTTTTTTCCCCATTCACAAGAAAGTCCCAAGTCCGCAAAGTGGCAGGCACTCTCATGGAGAAAGGAGGGAGTCAGGAAAAAATAGATAAAAATGACAGGAAGAAAGGAGGGTCAGAGGGAGAAGAGGCTAGAAGAATGGAGGGATGCAAAAAAGAAGGGTGTGGATTTTAGGCATAGAATTCCTCCTGCTTGTCTGGTTTCTGATAAGTGACTGTGGCTTGTTTGGGTTCTTCCAGAGTGTAGCTGCCTTCATCCTTCTTTTTCATTCGATATACAAGTAACATGACCAGGAATGCAGCGAAGAGTGCACCAACCACACCTCCAACAATCACCGCTACAGAAGCAGAGAGAAAAACAGGAAAATGATTACCAATTAAAGCACATATGATATTTTGATTTCATACACTTAATTCTTTTCCAGGCAACACAGTGGCATAGTGGTTAGCACGTCTGCCTCACAGCCAGAAGGACCTTGGCGTTTCTGTGTGGAGTCTGCCTGTTGTCCGTGCTTGCGTGGGTTTCCTCCGGATACTCCAGTTTCCTCCCACAGTCCAAAGACATGCACGTTAGGCTAACTGGCTGTTCCAAGTTGCCCCTATATATAGATATGAGTGTGAATGGTTGTGTGGGTTGCCCTGCAACTGTCTGGCGAGCTGTTCAGGTTGTACCCTGTCTTTGCTCAGTGTCAACTGAGATGGGCTCAGCCTCCCCTTATAGTAGGATTAAGCGGTTTAGCAAATGAGTGATGAGTGAGTCCCCAATTCTACATCTACATATTGGGCTTCTTGTGGCACAGCTTTTTATTAAAGGTCATGGAGAGTGACTGAGAAACTAACAGGGAGAACACTGAGATCTACGAAGCTTCTGCTTTGCTCTTGAAAGACACTGACAAGGTCCCCCACTAATACACTTATTGAATAAAACTTGAATAAAAGGAGAGGCAGGAAGTGGTGAGTACACAAACTGTCACAAGTACAGAAAAAGAAAAATGGAAATTTATAGGAAGTTAATTAGGAAATTATTTTTCTCCCAAACTTCAGTTATGCCATTAAATCACTTATATCACACACTTCCCTTCTTCCTCCTTAATTTGGTTAGCTGCCCACTAGCCAGTCTCAGCTATCACCCAACAGCTACAGATGGGGGTGAATGAAGGCTAAAGTGCTTCCTCCCACCAAGCCATCCACAGGATCTTTTCGAACTGTTGCTCATGCTGTGTCTAAGGCCAGTGTATCACACTTGGAGGAGAGTGCAATCTAACCTCTTCTGCAAAAAAGAACTCACAGGTGACCGTGATTGCTTAGTGTTGTCCTGATTGACGAGTAAGAGGGTATATGCTATCCCTCCCACTCACCTGGAATGGACAGTTTTGGTCTTTAGATACCTGGTTATAAAGGGTTGTGGTATAAAACTATATTTTTGGCTGTGTACAATAAATTTGAAGGAATACCACACACACTTTTGTAAAATCTCACGGCTAGTTTTAGGTACATACCATATAGCTATACTCACTGTCCTGATTATCATGGCAAATGCATCCACTGTACAGGTATCCACTGCTTAACGAATATTATTTGTATGGCGAGGCAATTCCCAACACAACAGTGACACATTGATGAAGCGAGTCACTAAAATACCAAAAAGGCACATCTACAGTACGTTCTGTTCAGATAATACCGGCAATAAATTTTACTACCAGGCAGAAAGCCTTTCAGAAAACATTTCAATCCAACTACATGGAAAAGTAGTTTAAGTTAAGATAGGTAAGCCTAAACATTAATATAATGCATTCTATTTGCTGTCATAATATTTCTTGCAGAGATTTGTTTGAGATGCACTTTTAATTCATGTATTACCCCAAATATTTTCATGACATCCATGGAACCCCAATACTCTTAACTATAAAACAATTAATACACATTTACCCAATAAATTCACTTTGGCCAAAAGATAACTTTATCCCCATGGTTGTCCTGTAGTCCTCCCCTTTGTGGTGGGGCTGGTGGCATAGCGGTTAGGGTGCCGGGCTCACGATTGAGAGATCATGGGTTGGAATGGACCCCCACTGTGCTAAGAATCCTGGGCAAGGTCTTAACCACAAGTGTGCCTCTGTTCACCCAGCAGTATAAATGGGTACCAGTAAAAATACTGGGAAGGTAACCTGTGATGGACTAGCGTCCCATCCAGGAGGAGTTGAACTCCTAGTCGCTTCACGCTACAGAAACCGGGGATAAGCACCGTCCTGATGAGCCACTAGGCTCAGGTGTAATTTCAAATTCAAATTCAAATTTTATTTGTCACATACAAATTATACACAGTACAATATGTAGTAAAATGCTTAGTACGACTGTCCAAAATGTAAAGAATAAACTATCAAAGTAACAAGAAGAAAAAAACAATAACTAAAATTGTTAAAGGATTTAAAGGTCAGTTAAAGGATTTTAAAGGTCAGATAAATATAAAAATGCAAAAGGATAGAAATAAGAATACAAATAAAATGTATAGATAAAATAAAATATACATATAAGATAAAATATCTTGGGTGTAAAAGCCCAACAGACTTACCTTACCTACTGTACCATGGTTGTACAAAATTCAGAATTGAATTGAGAATGACCCCTAAATACCAATTCAATTTGTGAATTTGAAATTAAAATGAGATTGCAAACAGGAAGCAGAATTGCAATTCAAATTCGAATTGCAGGAAGTAGAATTGGAATTCCATGAAATTCATGATAGATAATTAAGGTGTATTTAACAAAGAAGCTTTACAGTATATATTACATATGATTACAACACGAATTTCATACAGATATTATTGTATGGACTTCACGTACACAATACTTTATTATAGTAAATATGCCTATTTTAAATTTATTTATTTATTTATTTATTACCACAAATTAACATAAAAACATACTCCATAAAACAGATCATTAAAATTATAATAACTTCTAAATTGTGGAAAAATGATAGTACAGCACTTCATTTTCCAAAACACCTTGCTGTGTCCAAGTCTTCAAAATGGTTGTCCAAACATATAGGACATTTTGTTTGGAGTACACTCTAGTGCAGTAAGCTACTTGAGAACCAGAGCTGGTTTGTACTTTTGATTTTTGTAATTACAGCATTATGAAAAATGATAACACATGTAAATTCATTCGTTCATTTTGGTGAGCCAATTTCCACAACACATGGAAACCACAGAACAATCTGCAATTACTGCATTGCTCCAGTCTGTGGTTTCATATAGGCTACCTCAAATTTCAAACGGCACCTCCAGGTAAGTTTAATGATCTGTAATCTGTCTTTTATTTTGATGACCATGGCATGCATTTGCATTGGAAACTGTGAATCAATCAGTTATACTTTACACTTTACTCACCACTTGAAAGATGTAATGTATTACCTTATACCCTACTCTCTTTGAAATACAATGACTATATAATCACACTATTTCTCATTTGCTTGTGCAAGTCCAAATCATGACTCTTGGCATATCATGTGAAAGCAAAGTAGCCTTGGAGGCAGGGGTCTGGGCACAGCATTATAGAGAGGCAGAGAATCCAATAATCTTTGCAGTACAAATGTAAATGTAGTACAACAAAAACTTGCTGGCACTTTTATCCAAAGCATGAAAAGTCTTTAGACTGGAAGGATTTCTGTTACAGAAGAAACACCCTGAAATCCTGATGGAGTCTGCTGCATCCAGCAGTGGATCGAGCCAACCAAATCAAGACGAAGACAGCCATCCTTCAACTTGTAAGTAGTCATCAACCAATACACATCAAGGGGCTGTGACAGATTTTGTTACATTCATTTCAAATGGTCTCCTCCCCCTCTCTACTGTTGAAAATAAGGATTTCATTAATATCTTGCCCAACCCTCATTCTCAATACCTACCCAAAGAGCTCCCAGAGAGAGCCTTATTCCACAGCATTCGGATTGTGTGAAAGCACATCTAGCTAATCTGATGGCAAAAGATGGCCATATTTGCCTGACCATCGATTTATGGTCAAATCGATCAATGAGGTCCTTTTTTGGGATGACGGGCCATTTCCTGGTTGATTTCAATTTGCAGAGCATAATGCTCAGCTGTCAGCGTTTTAAAGGGAGACACACAGCTGAAAATATTTGCCAGGTCTATGATGATGTTCTGGACAATCACAATATTCGGAACAAGGTGTTATTCATTGTAACTAACAATGCATCCTATATGATAAAGGCATTCACTCTGTTTCCACCAGTTCATGTTAACAGTGAGAGTGAGGATGAGGAGGATGACACCTGTGATATAGAAGTGGTCAATGTAGAAGAGGAGATTATGTACTTCCCACCAGAGACACTGTCTTGCTTTGCTCATTCTCCAGCTGGTAGTGCGTGATGCCTTAGATGACGCTGGCTCAATAAAAAGCTTCCTGGGCAAGGTCCAGAAATGTGTCACTTTTTGCCATAAATCTAGCCATGCTACAGAGGTCCTGGAGGGAATGCACAATCTTCAACCTGCTAATGTCACCCGCCTGGAAAAGCCATTTGAAGATGCTGAGGTCAGTCCTTAAAGTTCCAAATGATGAGGCAAGTTCCTTGCTGAGCTCCACTGCCCAATTCAGCTATCAGCATATGAACCAAAAATCATTCAGGAACTTGTGAGGTGTTAGAAACCCTTTGAGGAAGTCACGGACCACTGTCAGGCAGAGAAAGCTGTCACATCAAGCTTTGTTATTCCTTGTGTTAGAAGACTGAGACATGCAATCAAAGATGCAAAGATGACTGGGAACAAGAAGTTTGTGTCCACCTTACTAACCTCACTTGAGAGACGACTAGTAAAATTTGAGGACATGGAATGCTTTCAGATGGCTGCAACTTTTGATCCAAGATTTAAACTAGACTGGCGTAATGGTGAAGAACAGATCATAGTAAAAATCTCCTCTCTGCAAAAGTCATGTCTGTCTGTCCTAAAATCAGTGCCACCTCTGACATTAGTGCTCAAACAAGGAAATGCCCCAGACTCTTTTCCTACATGGAGGCTCAAACAACTGCTGTCCCAATTGACACAGCCTCACATGAGCTCCCAGTTTACTTGAGCACACCATGTTTGGCTGAGGATGCCGGTCCTTTATTGTTCTGGAAAGAAAACCAAAACAGTTTCCCAAACCTAGCTGCACTTGCATGTAAATATCTGGCCATACCTGCTTCCTCTGCACCTGTTGAGAGGATATCTAGTGTTGCAGGCAAGATATTAGACCAGAACGATGCCGCCTCAATGACAAAACATTTTAGGAACTGTTGACCATTAAATGCAACAACATTACCCTGTCAAATACAATAATAAATGATAATTGCTTTTACCAAAACATTGTTTCATCTGATTACTTTGAAACAAAGATATTGCTGATTATTCAACATTAAGGAAATGTATGATTAATGTTAGTGTCTGTACTTCCATTTGGAAGAAAAATATATGTTAAAAGTATCATATTCTCACTTATGTGGTAAGAATGAATTCCTAAGAATTGCAATGAATTCAATTCCACTTCTTGTAATTCCAATTCAAATTCAATTCAACGTCCCGTAGGGTGGAGTCAACCCAAATTCAAATTCATTCACTGAATTGAATTAAATTCTGAAATTCTGCATTTTGCACATCCCTGTTAATCTCTGAGATAAAGATCTGTAAATACAAAGGCAAAAATCTCTAATGATCAAAAATGAAAGAAAAGCTGATGTCCCAGACAAGAGGGACAGTGAGGGGCAAATGAAAGGAGAAATTAAAAGAATAGTATTAGTTTAGAGAACATCTCCAGTGGCGACACCGTATAATTATGAGGTTGATGAAGCAAGTATGCTCTACATGCTGTTACTAAATGCTCTCCGAGTATATTCAGATATTGGGGTTCCATCTTAAAGTATGGTTTTAAAGCATCACACACTCACACATGCACACAGATCAGTCAAAACATTAACACCACCTGACTGGTATGCAGCTAAACAGGCCCATAAACAGCTAACTGCAACACACAGTGTGTTTTGACGTCTGTCTCTCTTAGCCAGTAGCCAACAGTTTCCTTGGTTTTTGCTACCGGAGCCCCTCCCATCTGACTCCGGGGAAAGACAGTCTACACACTGAACTACTCGCCGGACCATCGTAGGGCCAATTGTTCCTCATTTGTATTCCTCAGTTACATTCAGTAAACACTTCAAACGGTAACGGTACTATTAAAGAAATTTTTTTTCAGATATTTGACCTTACTGTGACCTTGACCATGCTTAGATCAAAATCCCATCAATTTTACTGATAGCAATAATTATACAGAAAACCTACAAACATGCAACTACTCATTCTTGAGATATAATGCAATCTAGAATCTCCAACAGATGCACAGATACCCTGAAAACAAAATATCTTCATACGACCTAGTCATGAATTTGTAATGAGGAGCAAGATACTGAGAATAAAAAGTCAAAAAGAGAGAGAGAGAAAAAAAGAAATAAACATGGAGGAAATGTCACCATAATTCAACTAAATTTCAAATGACCTTTGGCAATAACTGTGCATTTGAGAACACCAGCTGGTTCTCTTCATATTTAACAGCAAACATTCTTAAGCATTTTTAAATACCAGCAATCAGCACATTTTCTCACCAATCAAAACTTCTTTTCTTTCCAAGATGTTTTTCTGAGGAAGCTGAGCAGCTGAACTTCCTGTATCTATTGTGTTCCCAGCCAAATCAGGCTCCGCCCCCACATCTGATGCACCTTTGCCATGCTCTACTTCATTTCCTCGTCGCCCATTGTCCTCTCCAACCTCAGAGTCCCCACTGGTACCAGCAGCTGCAACTTCATTATTGATATTTGCATCTGGAGTTTTCACCTGAATTAAAAAAAAAAAAAAACATGAAAAAGCAATAAATAACATTTATAATCAGAAACCTCTTCAGACTTTGAGATTTAGTCAAATTTGTTGTATAATCCTGTACAAGTCCCAAATATGCCACTAGATTGAATATTTATGAGTTCTAATATGCTTTAGTGGTTGTGAATATTAGTTTTTGCTTCACCATTTGTAAGAACACAAACAAACAAATCGGAGCATTGTTCTGATTACGCGTTCTCATGAGATTATACTCAGAAAGTGGCAACATGCTGCTACCTTTCAAATGCGTTTAAAACAGACTCAGTACCTGCTGTTTCCTTCAAATAAAGAGCTGATATTATTTTCCTTTTTAAAATACACTCACTGCCAATGAAAAAACACAACACAATTTTATTTGTAATATTTTTGGGACCATCCTATCTGAGCATGAGTATTTATATGACCCTAAACACGTTGATGACCCATTTCCAGTAGCAGCATTCTCCGTCACTGAGCTTGAGCTCTAGATCTAGACTCTTTTACAGCTACAAGTTTGTTTGGGGGTCTCAAAAATCAAAAATGGGTGCATTTAAATAGTGGTCATCTTGCACACATAAAGGTCAGTAAAAATGCATAGCATTATGCAGTGGAATCTGTACCATGCCTTGACCGTCACATAATGATCGAAACTGCAGCACCAGGCATTTAATGTCCTTCACTGGTCTGCATATTCCCCTGATTTCTCACCCATCGAACACTTGTGGGAACAGCCTGGATGCCGAGTATCAGGCCGAGTACCAGCACCACAGAATAGGCAGGAACAGGCAGAACTTTTCAGATCCATGCGCAAATGAATTACAGCCTGCCTTAACTCAAATGGAGGTCATATTCCATATTGAACTTTGTTTTGGGGATGGAAATTTTGTTGTGATTTTAGAAAGAAGCAGTGCCTCAATATTCTTTGAATATTTTGACACAAAGATTTTTGGCTGTTGTTGATTAATATTGTTCAAGTGATGTATGAAATTGATTTTAATACTTTAAATGACCATTTCGAGACAAAATATTCAAAATATATAATTTTATCTGAGTGTTGCATTTTCATTGGCTGTGAGTATATAACATGTGTCTCACCACAATAATGAAAAATGAAAGGACTGATGGTTTTAATGGCACTGTATTGTTACCTGCACTGTAGAGGCTGGCATTAGATGTGTACTCTCAGTGGGTGTGGCTTGGCTGGGCGTGGTTTGGGGCTTCCGTGGTCGTAGAGGTGTGATACTGGGCATGGGTTTTTTCGTGGGAATTTTTCGTGACAGTGGAGGGGCAGTGCTAGGTGTGGCGGGAGTTGTGATCGGCATAACTCTAGTAGAAACAGTGGAGGGTGCCGCTTCAGTGGTCGTGATGTCATCTAGGATATGGACCTCTGTGCTGAGTGATTCAAAGGGGATGGTTTCCGTTGGGATGAATATACCGTCTTCTTCTTCTTCTTCTTCTTCTTCTTCTTCTTCTTCTGTGGTGGCAAGTTCTTCCATAAGCTCAGTGGGAATGGCGATCTCATCCACAATCATAAGAGAGTCTGTAGTCATTTTTGGAACTAAGGGGGCTCTGGGTGCAACTGTACTTCTTGCCCTCTCCCTCTCTTTTTCACGTTCTCTTTCACGTTCACGTTCTCTCTCCCTTTCCCGCTTTCGCTCTCTTTCCCTCTCACGCTCCCTTTCCCGCTCTCGCTCCCTTTCCCGCTCTCGCTCCCTTTCCCTCTCTCGCTCCCTTTCCCTCTCTCTTTCTCGCACTCTCTCTATTTCCTGCTCATGCTCAATCTGCTGAACTCTCTTTTTATCCATCTCCACCAGCTCACTCTCACTATCCATACCACTCTCCTTCTCTATTTCTGGCGCAGGTGGGCTGCTGGGTTCTGCAGCGGGTGGGGCTGAAGGGGCAGGTCCAGTGGCTTGTGTGGTTGAAAGTGGGAGGGGCTCTTTTGTGATCAAAGATATACCCTCTTCAATGACGTCTAATTCCATCACTGTGTAGATGGGGAGGAGAGAGAGAGAGAGAGAGAGAGAGAGAGATCAATAGTCACTACTTTAATGTGTGATACGATATCCTGATAAAATTTCCTGCAAGGCTACTGTGTAGTTCTTGAAAAAGTATGTTGAGTGATTTGAGCATCTACTGTGCAGCACACAACATTTATCACTAACACTGGTAACACACTAATCTGCACATGAATACATAATGACCTGCAGTGTACACACACTCACACACACACAAAATAGGACTACACTTCATTAATAAAACCCTTCAGAAAAATGAATTTATGCAGGCACACACACGCACACACACCGAGCTATAAGCGAGCTGCCCATATTCCAAATGACTCCATGATCTTATTTCCAGAAATCTGATTACAGACTGCAGATCAGGTGATCACACAAAAAGATACACACACACACACACTGAGCCTTTAGAGAACAGAACACAGACAGATGAAAAATATAATGTGGGACATTTTGTTGCTCGTGTGCCATTTTACAGCATGAGGGCTGAAATCCTTATAAGTGCATGGGGAAAGGGTGTTGTGCATGTGCTTGTGTATGTGAATGTGTGGGGGGATCTAGAGAGACGAAAAGGTGTTGAGCGAGTCACACCAGCTGGTGTGGGAACTGAGTCCACACAGGACTTTTAAATAATAATAATAAAGCAGCTGCACAACTAGCACTTCAAACTCCTCCAGAAATGCTGCCCTACTGTCACAAACTCATTTTCTCACACATACATATATAGTAAAATATATATTGTGCTCTCTCATTGTAATAATCAGATTTGTGTAACGTGATAACATTTATTTGGATTTATAGATTGCTATTCCTCAGACTACTTTTTAAACCTAATGCCTGGTTTGTCTGAAGTGCTTTTGATGAAGCCTGAAAGTTGGGAACATTCACAGTGTTCAGAACAGGAGGAGATGAGTAGCTATATTTAGGCTGTCCATCAAACAATAATTTGTACAATGCACAAATGAGGCTAACTAGTTAACATTAAAGAGAACCAGTATTGGCCATCCTTACTGCATAAATTGTGCGTATGTAATACATTTAAGCTATACAGGCGCTTATTTGAACATGAACGACCATAAAAATCACAAAACGGGTAATTTTATGCCATGGATTACTAGCAGAGACTGAACTGTGGGGGTTAGAGGCTTAGCAGTCATTTTTCCCCGGAAGTGACGTCAACACGTTGAGCGGGGTTAGACATCTCTTGTGAAGACAGTGAGACGCTACCTTTTAGTGACTCTGAAGACGAGAATGCTGCCAGAGATGTGAGTGAGGGTCAATTCAAAATGGCTTATGCAGCTAACGTTATGCCAACTCAGCTTTCCTGTCGTCAGATGTTTTAGGAACAAAAAGGAATGTTTTCCGCAATTCCGGTGTTGTTTGTGCAGCTCAGCACAGGCTGGAACAGCCAATCAGAGAGGCAACATGTCTCTGAGCATGCCCAGTGCCGAACCACTCGCACACACTTTGAAAACATGCAAGGACTGATGTTGCCGGAAGGAACCGCTGATGGTGTACGTGATCGTTTTAAATAGAGAGTAACACTAATTCACCACAGGTACCCTTTAAGGCCTGGCCTCAAAAAGGATTTGATGGTTTTCGATCTTAATCATGATTTGGTCCTGCTTTCATTTGAACTTGATCTTGACTTAGCAGTAACCATCTGAAGACTTGGTCCTTTTTGACTCTTGATACAGAGCCAAGTCATGTTTTGCATGAAAACGTGGTTAACTGAGCGACAAGCTATTCCAGGCTCCAAAATTAACTTTTCTACTCTATCAGCCAAATGCTGATCCAGCTAAAATATTTTTCAACCAGCCAAAAAAACTGCACAAACTGCCACAAATGATGTCACTACTTCTCTCATGTCAGGCTTGTAGGATTTGCAAGATTCCCTCAGATTATCTCTGAGTTAGAATGGACGATGCCTCTTGGATTAGAAGTGAAACATCTTCATGAAACTCAAGCAAGTCAATTTGCTGTTGTTTTAACCTTGAACCTCGAGTTATTATTTTCCATCTTTGGTTAATCACAAATAACGAATGAATAACAGAATAAAACCCAAAAGAAACTGCCTAAAATGTTTCCCATCTCTTTAATGGAATGATACTACGACCTCTCTTTAAAGAAATGTACTTAAACATCTATAATCTGGTACTTCTCATAGCAGCAGAGTCAAAGCTCCTGCCAGTCTCCCCACCGCAGACATCAATATCTCTGTTTCGGAGAGAGAATCTTTCTAAAGTGCCATTCCATGAAAGAGAGCACAGGAAGGCCTTAATGGTGCCATTAACACTTTTATCCTCATTAAGACATTTGGTTTGCTTATAAAGAAATAATTGTAATAAAAACCTTTGGGGGATTTTGTTTTTCCCACAAGATCAATGTTCTGGTGTTTAAACAAACTGATCAAGGAGACACATTATGCAGTCATTCGCGCACACACACACACACACACACACACACACACACACACACACACAAACACTCACAGCCTGAGCCTGAACCAGAGAAATAGTCCTCATCATCATAGAGGTCATCTCCTGAGCTCTCCTGATCCACTGGCTGTGATGAGCGACGCTGCGTCTAAAAGAAAAGAAAGTCATTTTTACAAGTAAGTCAAAAATATTAACAACTCAATAGCAACCATGTACTGCATATAGAGTGCGTACATACACTGAACATCTCATTAAAACAGATTTAACAGACTGACATTCTACTGTAATATCTCCTTTTTAATTGTTTTATGAATGATAAATCATTTTGATTTAATAGTTCAAGTGCACAGATTTGGAACTTTTGGGTTCATTTACAAAAAATGCTGGTACAACATTTAATACACAGTGAGAAAACTGGCAGGTACAGATACATTAAAGAACTATTATAAACCGTATATAAACCTTGTATATTCATTCACAGATCTTGTGTGTTTGTGTGTGCGTGTGTGCGCAGAGGGGTCTAGCGTGGGGAGCCATTTTACATGGAGGCCTGTTGCTAGGGGCAACCCTTGCCTTTAACCCAGTTTCCCAATTAAATTGGGATACAAATCCAGCAAAAGAAAAAAGCTTTCCTCACACCTAAGGTGTCAGCTCAGGCTCCAGCAACCCAGCAAGGAATTCTCCTTTTCACCGACACTGTGCTTGTGCTAGACGTGGTGCATTAGCAAACCTTTTTTAAGAACCTCCTCACATTTGCAGTGATTTGGGAGCTTAAAGGTTATGTAATCAGATGTGGGAGTTTACTACAAAACTGCATAGAAAGATTAACATCAATGACCTTGAGAATATTTATCTTAGATTATCTTAGTGTCTGTACATGCACAATAATATATTATCACCAGTTATATTGAGAATTCATGTTTGTATTGCTTTTGCTTATTAATTCAAAAGATATGGCAGGTCAAATAAAGTTTTCTAGGTATTTGCATGAATAATGTGACTCCTTAGAGTCATCACTGAAATGGTTTTCTTCTTCAAAAGAGCAATTCCTTAGTGCACTATTCATTGCGGTATTTTCTTTTAAACCCCTATATTTCATGTTGATTTCTTATTTTAATCTTGATCATGTTTATACAGTTTTATTTGTCTTGTCATGACACGGAATTTTTGATGACAGTGTTCCCAACAATAATTCGCAATGGCTAACCAGCAGCATTTTGGTGATGTTACAAAACCCATTTGCTGGAAAACCAGTGCTTTTCATTCATATACTGTTTATGCACTATGGGTCACAGGTGAGCTTGGGCCAATCCCTGCTGACTACGATCTATCAGGGCCAATACAAAGACAAAAAATTCACACATATGGGTAATTTAAAGTAGCCAGTTGAGCTAACGCACGTCTTTGGATTGTACGAGAAAACCTGAGGATCCGGAGGAAAGCCAAACATGTATAAACTGAACTGCACACAGAAAGACCACAAATGACCAGCAGGTTGGGACCCAGAAGCCTCTTGCTGTGAGGCAACACTGCTAATCACTGCAACACCATTCCACCTAAAAACAAGCTCTTCTGTTTTGAAGACAAAATCCACAAAACAGTTAATGCATGAGTTTAAAAACCAGCAGTGGTACCTAGGGAAAATGCTATAATGCACAGATTTATCAGTGCCTGATGTTGTGGTCTACAGCCCATAATTAGGTTTAACAAGCATTATGAACACGTGTGTCTCTGTACAGGCTTTTCTATACACATATCTAATATAATTGCTGCTTGCTATGGAGCCTACACAAGATTTAATGTACAAATGCAAATTTAAATACTTATTAACCACTGTTATTTTCCATCAGTTGTTCAAATCAATCGTTTGAACAATTCATGAAATGTCAAGAGATTTTTAGAAAGGGTTTTTTTTTGTCTGTTTGTTTGTTTATTACAGTGCATTCCAACACCAGGTTCTTTTGTGTTGTTTTGTCTTATTATTCGTCTCTCCTGCCTGATTGCATCTTGGATCTGTGGTTGACTGCCAGCCATTCTGGTGTGCTGTAAGTGCAGTCCGCCAATAAAACTGCAAGTACATTGCTTTAACAGAGCTTCCTGGTTGTGTTTCTTTCTCACAAAAGCCATACATCAGCAGCAGCTCTATGCCCTCCCTCTTTTACATCCCTATCTCTTCCAGCTGCCTCTGCCTCTCTTTCTCTCCGGCTCCTTTTCCAGCTGCCTCGGCCCTTCTTTCATTCCTTCACTCTTTGGCTCCATCATGCCTCCCTTCCCCCATATTTTATACCAGTGGCTGTCCCAGCAGGACCACAAAATCGTTACATAAAGTACCACACATCCCCCTCGGACAAACACACAACATGTCTAGAAAAAAAAGTCCTGGCTCATTCGAAACATTCTGCGATATTCTTCAGCCCATGGTTTCAAAACCATAAATTTATGATGTTACCTGTTAAGGCTGTAAAGTGAGACTGAATATTCGGAGGTAAAAAGCACACACAACACAGCATGCATACCACACTATGAGCAGTGACGCTAGCGTTCAGCATGCATCACCTAGGGATGTGCAAAATTTCATTGAGTAATTGCCGGGTTGTTGTTTTTTTCTTCGCTGTACCAGAGTAAGTGTGAAAAATGCACGTCATAGGTTGATTCTAATAATTTCCTTGTCATGAGGAACCTTCCACATGGCCACAGATAAGAAACAGAATCACAAATGGCCTAACCAACCAAACGGCATCCAACCTCTCAACCATCTGTGCCTCTGTGTCTTTACAAATTCTATATGTGTGTTTGTGTGTCTGTGTAACCTCCTCTGTAATGACAGGGTTGCAGTGTAATTTAGTCTAATGCATGATTAAGGGGTAGGCTGGGCCATGACGATAGGGGTGCGTGTGTGAGATAGAAGGGGGGGTATTTAAAGTGAAACATTAAGAATTTCCCAAAGCATACGCAGAGGTTTCAGTGAGAACGTATATTTCTCCCCTTTCCTTGTTTGGGGATCTCAGACTTCCTTTCTGCTGCCATACTAAATTAGTTTGATTCACTTGGATTCCCTTTAGACTAGCTGCTGACAACAGCTGTGAAAGAAGAAATCCAGAGGGTGGAAAAGACAGGGAAAAAAGGCAGAGACCACTACTGTTTAATGAAGGCAGCCATGAAACTCTGAAAAGTTCACGAGGTAAAGACCTCGTCACAGGGTGTCAGAATGATCGATCAGGAGTAAAGAGTGTGACTTGAAATCCTTAACAGCACTTCCATAGTATTGATCACCTTGTATCAAGGTTTGCAGTAACGTGTCCAAGTGTGCGTATTGCCTGGTATACAGTGTGACATTTTGGGCTAACCCAGACAAAAGATAGCAAGGTTCCAAGACCATACCAGTTCTACATCCCAAAGATGACCCTGTCCACTGTTTTATGACCAAAGAAAACCTGAGCCAAGAAATTTAGGATGATCATCTCACCATGTGTTCCATATTAATTTGTGTTGCGCACAATTCAGTAGGTGTTACAGTCTGATGTCATACCCAAATTTACTAGCTCCACGTCATACAGTGTGGCTTGCAATAAATTTATGATTGCTAAAATCCCACAGTCTGCAGGCACCGTGTGTGTGTGTGTGCGCGTGTGTGAGAGTAAGAGAGAGAGAGAGAACTGTCAATCCTTAATCCCAGCACTAAGCATTGCACTAATCCTATGGGATTAGCACCATGTCAGATGGTTACATACTGTATCTAAGATAAGGTTTCTTTGTTAAATTTATGATTTTTAAAATATATAAAAGAGCATATATATATAAAAAAAAAAATCCTCAATGTAAATAAATACAAAGTCTTGTTCCAACTGTGGCAGTAAGTGTGGCAAAATATAATTATGTCCCCACATGCTAATTCTGGCAGCACAGTTTAATTTTTTTTAATTTAATTACCCATCATTTATCTGTCATAAGTATTTAATGGTATATTCAAGAATTATACACTGATCCGCCATAATAATAAAACCACTGACAAGTAATATAAAGATTTAGGCACTGCCTGAAGGCGGAGTGCCTGATAGATAACTCTACTGATAGCTGTCTGTGCCTGGTGTTAAGAGTAACACAGCACCTTTGAGGGCTGAATTAACTTCAGCCCTGGAGGAAATTAATAAATAATTCTCCACACTGTTTCCTGATTATGGTCTGCTGTGGATATGGATGCAATATGTTGTTTTATTGTTAATTTATCAACCAAGTTCAAGAAATGTTCCTTGTGACATTTACTTTAGACCCTAGCTTTCCATGTGAGCTCATTCTGAGCTTGTTCTATTGGCGTCAGGCATACGTGTCTGTCAGGCACCTGCTTTTCCAAATATATATATGTGAGTAGTGAATGAAAAACAACAATTGCAGTAAAATAACATTAATGTTTAGTCAGAAAAAAACATGCACTTTTTCATATACGAGGGAGGAGCTGCGCCATTTTGTGGGACCAAGACCCTCTTCGTATTCCAACCAGTGGCACTGTATATATACACAATATGTTAGCAACAGCCATAATTTGATTAATGTTTTTTCTGATATTATTGTAATATTCTTCTGAAAAATGATCAAATATTCTTCGTTATCAGCTTGCGTAGTGGTTTTCACGTCAACCTGACAGCAAGAAGGTCCTGGGTTCAAATCCCGGGCTTGGGTGTTTCTGTGTGGAGTTTGCATGTTCTCTGGGTGCTTGCTCAGGTTTCCACCAGGAACTCCAGTTTCCAGCAGTCCCCAGACATGCACATTAGGCAAATTTGCTGTCCGAATTGCCCATGGGTGCATGCAAATATGAATGGTTGTGTGTGTTGGCCCTGAGGATGGTCTGCCAAACTGTTTAGAGTGTACCCCGCCAGGTTTGGCAAATTAGTAACTGATGATATACACAACTGGTAAAACAGCAGGACTGTGAAATAACTTGCAGTAAAATTTTTCCATAACAGTATAACATACTACAGTATTTTTTGGCACACTGTAAAAAGTTTTACGGTAATTTTACTGTGATATGAAATACAGCACCTACTGGATAATTGTTGCCAGTAAGTTACTGTTAATTTGATAATAAACATTTTACGGTGCAGTGCTCTCAGCAACTATATAAATCAGGTAAGATTGTGGTTTGTGAGCACTTTACTGTAACTTCCCCTTCCAGATAAGTAAAAAGTAACTCTAATCAACAGAGAATGGCAGCACAAGCAAGGCACTGTTATCTGGTTTAATAAAATGGATTACAAAGAGATTTGCTGTCCAGACTTTCATCTACCTAATAAAAGGTGACAAAGAGCTTATTCATAATTTAGGGATGGAAGTTGTCTGGTAAAGCTTGGCAAGATACGATCCACCTTCTCCCCCTGTTTAAACAAAGGTAAATATTTTAAAATAGAGATTACCTGTATTTTACAGCACTATGTATAGAACATGGTTATATAAGTAATAGTGCAGTCAGTGCTAATTCTTGTCCCTTTCACCACTCATAACATAAAATGGTAAAATACACAGAGAGACAGTGTAAAAACAAAAGAAATCATTAAATGCAAGCAGACAACTCATTCTGGCTGGTTTTCCTGATTGGTAGTAGCGATATCACATTTTCAACAGAGATAAATTCTCCACAACTTTTTTTTGACACTAAGAAGCTAAGTAACAATTATACAGAGGTGGATGTCACTGAATAGTCTCCTCAATTCAGTGACATTCACAGATTCCGAGGCAAATAAATGCTTCGGAAGCCTATACACTACACGGGAACATAAAAAGCAAACTAAATCAAGATTTTTAGATTTTAACTTTTACATATTTTAAGAATGGCAGAGGCTGGCAAGCTCCTTGATCTCTGTGAGATTAGTATAAGGGCATTAGGCAACATCATGCTTTTAAACTCATTCAAAGTTTTAGTATATACTACACAGGGACAAAAAGAAAAGAAAACTTTTTTCTAGTCATAATGTAGCTGGTATTATTTTCACTTCTGTCAGTTTGTGCTCTTGTATTTTATTTTTGTTTGTTTTTTTGTGGCTATGCACGCCTATATCTTAAAAGCAGCAAGACAGATCACCATCAAATTTTCAGAGTAGCTACTTGGGACCAAAGACTGAAACGAGTTTATGAAAAGGTCACTGTAGGTCAAGTTAAAGGTCAGCAAAATGGCCGTCAATTGTTTATAATGGCCAGGTAGCGGCTGGTGCAATTCCCATATTCACTGGCCTCTAGTCATAGCTTATTTTTATCTCTCATAACCATGACAGAAGCAGCTGAGGTGGACTGGACTGCTGTCTAACGGCGTCTTTTCCTCATTCAGAGTTTTAGTATATTTACTAGACAGAAAAGTAAGAAGGGCGCACTGTGGAAGGGCATTGTTTTAAATTAGTTCATACGTAAGAAAAGCAAACCTTTCGATTTTTATCGTTTATTTTTAGATTTTAAAACATGAAAGTGATGACACCGCCAGCTTCAAGTGACTGGGACAAACCGTGAGTGCCAGTTGTTCTGATTCAAGTACTACATATTTGGGGTAATAAACAACTATTAAATGAGACAAAGTTTGATATGCAGAATCATTCTGTCGAGAGGTTATCTGTCAAGGCCAAAGACTGGGGTAGATAACACCCTCTGAGACTGAATAATTCTCTATCATATGAAAGCCGAATCCTATAATAGTTTTAAATATTTTCAGAGTAGACTGTCACATTACTGTCATGCACATGCCAGTTGTACAATAATCATTCAACCCCTGACAACAGTGCAATAATTCAGTTATCCCATGGCAAAGATGAAATAGAAGGGAATTAAAATGCTGCTCTATTAAATCAATTATAAAATTATCAGTCTAATTACATAATACTCTAATAATTAATAATACTTTATTTCATTCTAATGTATTGTACGCTAATTTAATGTAGGTTCTGCCAAAGTCTGCTGCTAAAACATTACTATAATAACATTTTAAGGTGAATTATTTTGGTAATGACCCTCCACTCTCCAAATTACCCTCTGCTCCTTTTCTATCTTTCTCCCTCCCACTTACACACTGATGCACAAACACACTTCACCCTATGTGGGACAACACCCCACCCTTACAGGTTGAGTGGGGGTCAAGTTGCAGCAAGGAGTTTTGCTGTTCCTTGATTTATGTGGTGATCCTTGTGTGTGTGTGTGTGTGTGTGTGTGTGTGTGTGTGTGTGTGTGTGTACACATATGATTTGGGGCCTTGTTTAATATGCACAGCTGGGCCAAAAATGTGCGTGTTTGTTCAATGCAAGATGAATGGTTATATATATATATATATTTATATATACATAATGTGCGTGTGTATGTATGTGTGTATGTATGTGTATGTGTGTGTTTGGGACGTTTGTTTGAATGCTCTCTTTCTTTCAGGCAGTTGGGTTAGAGTTTCCTGTGGATCATAACTTCTCTCATGTTCCTAAGAAACTTTCCAAAGAGGCTAAAAAATGCAGGCAGGGTCTCAGAGATGGTCGGTTGTGTGTATGTGTGTGTGTGTGTGTGTGTGTGTGGCCCATCTTTGTGCCTGAGAACAACCCTCCCCCCTTTCCCATAAGCCCCTGCTGTTAAGGGTACAAATCTATGAAAGAGAGGAGAAAAAGAGAGTGAGACACACAGATAGACAGACAAAGACAGACAGACAGACAGACAGACAGACAGACAAAGACAGAGAGCGACAAACAGGGGGAGAGAGAGGGAGAGAGAGAGAACCTTACCACAAGAACAGTAGAAAAAATGGATTCCATATCATTGCAAACAATTTTGTCTCCAGTAAACTTGAGTGAAATAGGAGGAGTAAAGGTCAGAGAAAATTTTCAATCTAAAAGCACTGAGGACAGCTTTGCTGAACACTGCTAAAATATTTAAAAAGCTAATGACTGGGAACTGTAAATATCCACAAGAGGCTTTATGACAAGTAATGAAATATATGGTAAGTGTCAAACAGAAGCGCAAACCCAGAGGAGCAACAGAGCAAAGTCATACTTACATAATTTAAAAATCCTTATTACTGCAGTTATATGTAACAGACTGTTGGATAACTTTGAATGAGAACCTTGGAAATCGTATTATAGGAAGAAATCTGCTTTCCTTCCAAGACTAGCTCAGCTTCAGAACCAAGAAGAGGGTAACAAAATAAAATTACTGACCTCTCTCAACATGACAGCCATAAATCTGACCTGCTTCTCTATGGCAAGACTTTAAGACGGACATAGATCTTAACCATCAGGCAAAAGAACACCTGAACAGAGGCAATATTATCAATTTTACAATAGTCCCGAATATCTAGTAGCCCATACTATAACCAAACTGTTCTGAACTTGTAATTTCAAACCAGTTAAAATATATTATGCAAAGAGACTACTGCTAAGCACATTCATACACCTTTATTTTCATTAAAGTCCCAGGATAAGTTTATAAAAATATGCAATTTGATATAAAACATGGCAATATACCCTAACCATGGTAATATACCCTAAAACCTAAAATAAATTAGTTTAGCTAATTTAGGGCAGCATGGTGGCATAGTGGTATGTACTTCTGCTTCACAGCAAGAAACTCCTGGGTTCGAGTCCCTGTTTCGGCAAGGGCGTTTCTGTGTGGAGTTTGCATGTTCTCCCCATGCTTGCATGGGTTTATCTCGGGTACTCCAGTCCACAGTTCAAAGACATGCACTTTAGGCTAACTGGGTATTCCAAATTGCCCCTGGGTGTGAGTGTGTAAATGGTTGTGTGTTCGCTCTGCAATGGGCTGGCAAGCTGTTTAGGGTGTACCCCACCTTCACCCAGAGTCAGCTGAGATTGACTCCAGCCGCCCCATGACCCTAGTAGGATTAAGCGGTTTGGAAAATGAATGAAAAGAAAAAAACGCATTAGCCAATTTATGTTTGTAGTTTAGCATCTGATTCTGATTTTTGAGTTGGTTTTGCATTTGCCTTCCCTCAGCAACTGACTAGTCAACAGACGCATTTGTAAAAACCATTACGACCATCACCATTACGATTTGATGTATTCACTCCTAATGTCAAATAAGATAGTTATCCAGTTAGCTTCGTGCTTAAAAACCACAGGCTGGTGTCAAATTAAAGGACATTATTATTAAGGTTATTAAGGTATTGGACAACGAGAAGACAGGCTCAAGTGTCTAAGCACTTTTACATTGTCGTATCCTTAGCAATTTATTTAAATACAGATAAAATCTAAAAATATATTGAAAGGGTAACTTAGATTATATGACTTGATAACTCCAAAGCCATGGTGTATGTTTCCTGACAATACCAACTGAGCTGAGATGTAACTCGCTTTGAACCAGGATTTTTTTTATAGGATGCTGTGAAAGTAACCGGGTAATTGAGCTGTTCATGTCTTTGTTATCTTAGTGTTCTTCTAAGACATGAACAGCATAATGTTACGCTGGGTTCATGCCATGTTTCCTCTGGACCCAAACATGAAAACAGAAAAGCAATCTTTTTGTTCCAATAAAAGAACCACTAAATTTACAGCTCTGTTGTCTGTCTTTTATGTAATTTGTGCTTTGAATGGAGAATGTGTGTGTGTGTGTGTGTGTGTATGAAAGTGAATTTGGAAAAAAGGATGAAATAATGAAACTAAATAATGCACTTTGTTTGCATTCATAACCCCAGAGACAGTGTTTCATAAACACTCTCTTAATCAGCTGAAGACATGTCATAGCCAATGATATAGGCTGAAAAATATTAGCCCCAATCAAAATGAAACGTAGACAGCATTTCAGTCCGTGTAATTGACTCTCACTCATTCGGATAGAAATTACAAAAAGGTAGTGATATCTCCCCCCAGATATTTTTTTTACTCCTATGTGAGAGTTTTTCAGATGATTCAATAGTATTTCCACATACAGTATTTCCACAAAACTGAAATGGAAATAGGTTTTTTGCATTTAACTAACTTGACATGACTGATGACGAAAAAGTATTCATCTTAAAAAAAGAACACTCTCTATGAGGTATCACAATAGGAGAAATGATCATGAGAGAAGAAACCCCTGCCTCATTCAATTTCTAAGCAACTTAATCCTAATTAAGGTCGCGGGGAGGCTGGTGCCTGTCTCAACTGACTCTGGGTGAAGGCAGGGTTCACCCTGGACAGCTCGCCGGGCCATCGCAGGGCAACACACATACAACCATTCACACTCACACTCACACCTAGGGGCGAGTTGGAACAGCCAATTAGCCTATAGTGCATGTTATCCTAATGTGCTGGAGTATCCAGGGGAAACCCATGCAAGCAAGGGGAGAACATGACACAAAAATACCCCAAGCCCGGGAATCGAACCTGGGACCTTCTTGCTGTGAGGCAGACTTGCTAACCACTGCGCCACAACCCTTGCTTTGATATAATTTTTTTTCTGATTTTATTATACTGTATTAATCGTGCATGGGAAATTATTGCCTCTGCATTTAACCCATCCAAAGTGAGTACACACACACACACACACTCAGAGCAGTGGGCTGCCACACACATTGGGGAGCCTGGAGAGCAGTTGGGGGTTAGGTGCGTTGCTCAAGGGCACTTCAGCCATGAAGGTGGGGGAAGGGAAGATGCAGCTCACTCCCCCACCGCCACACATTTTTCCTGCTGGTTCGGGAATCCAAAGCCGCTTCTCTAACCATTAGGCTACGGCTGCCCCTTTAATTAAATATTACTTAATGGAAACAAAGACTGTTCACAAATGTGGGTTTTTTTTTCTACAAATGTTTATTTTATGTACAGCTGCATTTAAAACCCAGCTAATGATAGACTACATGAATCCATAAGGTGGTCTAGAAGGAATCAGCCATAAGCTCACTTTTCATGTCATTCTCTATAATTTCTAAATACCACTAGAGGCCAAAAATAAAACTTATACTGATGTTGTGGGGGTCTTATTCATGTGATCCCATTTATCCAAAAGCCATGTGTCAGAGGTTAAAATGGTGCAATGGCTACTTAAAATACAGACCAAATGGACCAAATGGTCCAAACTAAAATTTCATCTGATTCATAGGACCTGACCAAGTCCCAGATCAACTGAAGAGACCCAGGAAAACAACGGTGATACAAGGACTATCTGTTTACATATCTGTTTTGTTGTGTGTATTTGTATTTATATTACGTTTCCAGTAAGGCTGTGTGCACTGATTGTTAAATGAACAGTTCCCACTTACAAGCAATCTGAAAATTAGAGGCTGTCAGACAGGCTCCAGCAGCCTGTTCCTTTTCTCTTCTCTTTCTATTTTTATTATCTGCTGTGGCTATAAACTCTCTTACATCTGCAGATCCATGTCTGTTGTTAAGATCCAGTACTAACACACCCCATCACTCACATTAAATTGAAGAAAATGTTCCACAGATCATCCTAAACCAATTCTGCTGCCATCAAGTCATGGGTATCTGTGTGGAAGGATGTAATGAAAGTCATATTTGTTGCTAAATGAGTTGCACATGAGTGGAATTTAGCTTTCTTAGATCATGTGAATTAGCAGCAAAATGTTCTAACACATGACATTTAACAACAAGTCTGTCAGAATGAGTCTCACTTTTTGAATTTATCAATTTTATGTGGGTAAAGGTTACCGTTAAAAAAAAATTTATTCTAGTTTTTGTCACAGAACAAGATTTTAGACAAAGTGATATGTTAATTACATGAGATTACATTGTATTTCTTATATCAATGGGGGCAGCTGTAGCCTAATAGTTAGAGAAGCCAGTTTGAGACCTAAATGTCGCTGGTTCAATTCCTGAACCAGCAGGAAAAATGTGTGGCGGAGGGTGGAGTGACCTCTACCTTCCCTTCCTCCACCTTCATGGCTGAAGTTCTATTGAAGGCACCTAACCCCCAACCGCTCTCCGGGCGCCGCAATATGTACGGCAGCCCACTGCTCCGAGTGTGTGTGCTCACTGTTTACGTGAGTGTGTGCTCACTTTGGATGGGTTACATGCAGAGGCAATAATTTCCCTTGCGGAATAATACGGTATAGCCAAAAAAAAAATAATTCAACTAGTTAAAAAAGATTGAGGAAGAAATAAATACTGATTAAGTACTAATCCTCCCCTACTTGCTGAAGGCAGCAGGTCTGGGAAAAATTTAACTAAGTTTGGAAACATTTAAATTTGACAAAAAGGAAATGATAGCCTTGGTTCTTTTACATAACACAATAAGAGAGAAGAAAGAATGGTGTATAATGAGTTGGGAGCTCCACACAGCCAGGAGACGACCTATCTTGCTTCCAACATTATTCTTCCTTTGTGTTTGTACTTCATGGCCTTGGGTACGTATGAGTGTCCTGGTCTCTTTCCAGCTCTAAGCTCTTTAACTACATTTTATAATGTTTCTCTTGCTCATGGTCTCCATGTCTGTCTTTGACTTTGCTCTGCCTATAGCAGCTGATTCTGTTTTTAAATCTTTCACCCTGACACTCTTTGAGTTAGTCATAGAATAATCTCCATTACCAGCATGACTGTCTAAGGATGTGTGTGTGTGTGTGTGTGTGTGTGTGTGTGTGTGTGTCTCTCAGTTTTCACAGAACGATCAATATCACTTTCCATACAAGATATGTTAAGTGATCAAATTCTGATTTAGTACTTGAGAGGAAATAAGACTGACAGAGATCGATTACCTGTCTGCCTCTGTGCTCTTTCTCCATGTCTCACTCTCTTGCGTGCTTGCACACACCCACACACACACACAGACACACATTCAAGTTAACACACAGTGTACACACATTTTGCAAAACACTGCTCACAGGCTGTATGACTGAAAAGGCAACAAACTGCTTGTATAATATTTCATTCAACAAAAAACTCCTGTAATATTTCATTCACAACCCATGTCTGAGTTATATTGTTCTTCCGATAAGTATTTTGTTTTTAGTCATACACAAACTGGCTGTCAGCTCCTTTGCAAGATTATTCTAGTATTTTTCAACCTAAATTCATTCGAATGTGTAGTGTGTGACACAAGAAGTTCAATGTGGAGAAAAGAAAAAACATTTATTAAAAACTCACTTATAATAGAAGCCCAAGGCGGCTGTTTCAGCTGGTAATAAACACTTTCATAACTCTTTCTGCCGAAGGTGTTGAAAAATACATCTACATGTATCTTTATAATTCATCTTTTCAATAATGGGAAAGATTATGTAGTTATTGCTAACTTTACAGTGCTCAGGAAAACATAAAATCACCTAAGGTTTTGCTTGATTGTCTATCATTACCACTAAAACCTACACAGACCATAACTGCCTACAATTTACTGAATAAAACATACAGCTTTCTCAAGGTTTATCTTATCCTAGGCCTTTGCTGTACAGGTATAAGCACTGCAGTGTATATTAAACATGATACAGTGAGATATTTTATTACAGAAATTTAATAACAGCCCTTAAATTTCCATTATTAAAGCTTTTTTTCTGTAAGGGTCCAATGTACAGTAGTGTGTAGTGAAGATTAAACATCACCACTTTTGTCTAAAGGGGCTCCTAATAAAAAGAAGTAAAAAAAAATACTTCTCTATAATTTTTTGGGTGAAAATGTATTGAACAATGCTATTGTAGGCAACGAGAAAAAAAATAATATTTCCGACAAGTATATTGAGGTAAAAGTATGGCTAATAAACAAAACACTGAAAATACCGATTTTTCAGAAGGTATCGCAAATTTATTTTTTTTTACTTTTGCATAGCATGAATTAACTTCAAACAATATGGAATGGTTTAGTGAGTGAAGAAATTAACAAAATGAAGATATATCAGAAACCAAGAACTATTCAAGTATTTATTTCATGTAATATTGGATCATATTGATGAGAATAAGTAAACAAACAA
>JAQMYF010000001.1:44747832-44760070 GCA_030014195.1 Neosilurus mollespiculum
ATAGGAGAATAATAAAAGGAATTAGACAATGTTCACACCAGGAAACATACCACTTGAATTTGCAGTGTAATATTTATTTAGACCTGACTTCAAGTAGTTGCTGAAAAATGAGGGGTGGGGGTAGCAACTTTCCCATGATGCATGTGACAGAATGTGTCTTGTGGGATTCAGAGCCTTGGCATGTTTTTTAAGTGCTCAGGATGTCACGTATGCAGGCTTTCCAGCTGGTCGGGTATTTATGGCCGGTTATGTAATTGACTATTTAGTATATGCCCGATTAACAGGAATATCTTCATTAGATTATATTCCTTATACCTATTAATATATTTATATCTAATAGGTCTTATACCTATAAAGCTTATAAAACTTATAAGAATGGATACAATGTTTTATAAATATAATGAATTTTTTTGTTTGTAAGAAGTGCCACTTAGCAGATTTAGTTTAAGGATAGAGCAGTGGGGGTTTGGAGGTACAATAGGTCAGTGTTAACATTGTCATGTCACAGTAAGAAGGTTTAGAGTTTCAGCATTTCTGTGTTGAGCGCACATACTCTTCCTGTGCTTGTGAGGGTTTCCTCCAAGAACTCTGCCATATCTTCTCAACACTTCTCATATCCAGTCACTGGTAGGACTTCATCATGTAGGTTAAGGGCCTTGTACTATACAACAGTAATCTCAAGTAAAGTCTCTATTCCACAATTTACTCTATAGCTAGCACTTCACATCATAACCCCCCCCCTAATTTTTTGTAGTTTCATTTTCTTCAGACAATGCTTTATATTAATATCTAAAGCCAGTTGACAACAGAGTATCCATACAAAACCAGAACTCTCACTTACTCACTTGCAGAATTGTTTAATCCTACTAGGGCCGTGGGGAGGCTGTAGCCTGGAGCCTCTTTCAACCAACAGTGGGTGAAGGCAGAGTATGTCCTGAATCACTTACCAACCATTGTCACTCACACACGGGCAACTTCAACAGCAAATTAGCGATAATGTATATGCCTTTAAACTGCAGGAGGAAATCGGAGTACCTGGAGGCAACCCATGCAAGCACATGCACACAAACACTCAAGCCTAAGTATTGATCCCAGAACCTTCTTGCTCCAAGACAGATGTGCGTACCACTAGACCACCCAAAAAAATATATAAAAAATTCCACCTGAAGATACTTTGGCAAACTATCTTCAATTTCCCATCAGCCTCTATGGTCTCACAGGTTTCAGTAATGGCGGCTGGATAATTGGCACAGAGAATTGTGGGATCAACAAGCCTTTAAATGACTACTTAATATAATACTGTTCAGTTCAAAGTCTAGATGAGATGTTTACCAAAACTATGGCTTAGCACCCACCTCACCCTCTCACCCTATGAGCTGTCTGAACACACAGGCCTTGGAGGGGAGTCCACAAACTGTAGAAACACTTCTTACCTCAAATCATAGTGATATTCTGCCAAGGCTGGTTTCACAAAATAGTTAATTATTCTTATTCCAGGTCTGTTTAGCACAGATCTATACTTGGGTAGTTACATAATAATTATGGATGCTTAGGTTGTTAATGTTCAGTGTTAACTGTCCAAATCTGTCACCTTCCTTTCCATCAGTTGAAACCTTTAAGTGTACAAGACTCTTATGGGAGGGAACAAAGTTGGCCCTTTTATTGTACAACACACGTCTACATGTAGACACACACACACACACACACACTCTCTCTCTGTGTGTGACCTGATGTTAAATATGCCCCTGTGGCAGCAGACATGTTTGTGGCTGCAGTCATGCTAGGATTGGTAAAAGTTTTGTTGGGAGCAGTTTACACGGTTCCATCTTGGTTAAAGCAAACAGAGAGTTAAACTCTAATGTAAAGACACTATTTATTCATGTATGGTAGTTTCACATGCACACTTAAATCCTAAGGGCATGCAGTTATATTTTATAAAAGTAAAGGGAAAAGAACTGCCTAAGCACCAAAAAAAGAAAAAGGAAAAAAAAAGTACCAGTACAGCATAAAACACTATGTTCACAACAACAATCAGAAAGAAGAGTCAGGGACATTTTGTAAATTTTGAGCTTTTTATCCATGTTTTGTTTCAAAATAAAGATCACACATCGTTTAGAGACAATCTACAACTGGAGTTACAAAAAATAGTTGCCCAGGCAGAAAGCACACACAGCATCTGTTAACTATACACATTATGGTTACAAGTGTGCTCGCATAAAGAGATCATAGGAAATATACACAAGGCTGTTTAAATATACACCGCAGAGTGTTCCAAATCAAATGTTACAATCACTTACAAGTAGACAAAAGAATGGCAAATCTGTACACACCTTGCAACCAGAGCAATCTACGCATCACACACATACACACGCTCGCTGCTATCTGCCCCAGTGCAAGGGAGGGACTATAAAAGATCTTAAAAAAAAGGGGATGAGCAAATGTGAAAAAATGGCTGGTGAATGGCTAAAAGCAGAGTGCCCACGTTTGTCTTCTTTGTACATCTATGCCATTTTAATCCAAAGGGCTTCAAAACCAACAAAAATCTGATATTACAATTTACAATATACAACAACTCATAACTCAAACAACAACCAAAAAGGTGAGAATTTACACTGAAATGCACAAGATTATTTTTTTCCCCGTTTTGTTTTTTTTTTTTTTTTTTCGTTCTCATACCAAAAAGGGCTGTAGAAGCGAGTCCACATTTACATTAGCCAAGGTTTACAAATGTACAATTATACAATTAGAAGTATGTATTCACTACTAGGGTAATTATAGGTACAGATTGGACATCAAAAACCAGAAAAAACTACAAAGTTTTATATATATATATTTATATATATGCAAAGTTCTACACCAAGTATGCACTAAATATTTATAGAAGCAAGACCAAAAACGTCTCCCATGCTAAATGTCTGCACCATGTTAGCAATAGAGTGTGTTAGCATGTAATGTGTTTGTTATGAAGGGTGTGTTAGAAATGTGTGTAATAGCAATAAAGTTTAAATGCAGAAGCCTCCATGATTCAAACTGGGATCAAATCAAATATTGCCATATCATACATACAGAAACAGAAGAAGAGGAACAAAGTTTTTAGTAGTAGTGGGAAAGGGACTAGGTGAATAGAGAGAACAAGAACAAGCTCACAAGGACTTGGAGAGAGAAGAGCATTCAGCAAAACTAGAGTAGGATTTACAATGATCCCAGACCAACAGCTCGAAGCCTGGTGTGGACACGCTCTCCTCAGTGAATCAAAAAGAACAATTTACATGATGCCATTGGGCGGAGCACAAAGTGGACCCAGGTCTACTCCATTCTTCATGTAGTACTTCTCCAGCTTGGCCAGAATGTGCTTCCCGTACGTGTACTTCCGCAGGGTTCCAATATGAGGCCGGATCTAAACACAGAAACGTTCATATCATAAAGCAGTGCAGGGAACATGAACAGAAGACAAAACAAAAAGAAACAAACAAAAAAAACCCCACAACAACAAAGAAAGGAGATACAGAGAAAAACACATCTACAAAAAAAGTTGAGCAGTAGGAATAACTTTTCACCTTATGCATGACAATCTTGCGCTGTGTCGGCTCAGCAACGTCAATCATTTTCTGCACAACGTAGTTGGCGTACTGGTCCTTCATCATGGTGTATAAGGCACTGTGGGGCCCATCCGCCATACTGCACACTTCATCAATCAGCATGGCCCGTTCCGCACGCAGCGAGTGTGTCACACACTTCTCCACCACATTACTGCAGAGAGGGAGACAGTTGTAATTGCAGCCATAATGATGTCCTGTTTTGTCTCTACGACGACAGGCTGCAGATATTGTTAATGGGATATCACACAAAAGAGGCTTCAATCTAAGAAAATACACCATGTTGCTTAAACTCAAACTTACAAATAATATTAAAAAAAGACAGACTAGCATTAACAAGAAAAATTAACAAAAGACAACCAATTTACTGTTTTACTGCACACCAAAACCTAAATTGGTAAAACATGATGAGCCAAGCTCATATCTATTAACCTCCTGGCCCTCATTTCCCAAACCCACATTCAACCAGCAGCATTTTCTCTCAAGCTGTGCTGCTGCCAGTTTGTAAAAGGGTATGATATCATAGTGTGTACTGCTGCTTGTTAATTACCTGGCAAACTTGTGCTGGCTGAGTCCCAAAACATTCCCTCTGATCTCGGCAACAATCTTGCTCTTGTCTTCTGCGCGACCATGTTCCAGAACGTGCTGAATTACGTAGTTGCCATACTGATCCTACACACAAGATAAGATGATGGAAAACAATCGAATGAAGAAACATTTTTGCACTGTGTTTAATAAAAATAAATAAATTTTAAAAAGAGGGGGGGGTAACATCACAAACAAGACAAAACTTTTCTTACTTGAACCAGTTGCTCGGTGTGTTGGTGCAGTTCCTCCAGAATTGGCAGTGTCTGCTCAGGAAGACAGTGCTCCAAAATACGCTGGATCACTCTGCAGCCATAGGGGTGTGTGGATAGAGCAAACACCTGCACAAGACATGCATGGTAAATACACACAAAAACACCTTTCATCTTGGAGAGCCACTTCAATCACCGTTAAAACATCAAAGGAAAATCCCTTTACACTCACACATACACACACACAAAATCTGACATTTAACCATGGTCTGTGACCAGTTGCTATGGTGACCCACCTGTCCCTTGAAAGCATCAATGATGAACTGGAGAGCATGGGGCTGCACGCACTCAATGCACTTTTGTACTACATGGTTCCCATTCTGATCCTTCACACACTTCAGCACATGACCATCCAGCTCCCGTACCATATCACTCTGCAGCACACATCAACACAATCATCACTTAAGTGATCCATTTAAACTTACTCAGAATGATTTGATAAAATGGGTGTTTGAGGTGACATGCAAGACACGAGTATGCACTCACAATGACTTGCTGGTCAGAGGGGATGAACTCCAGGGCTTTCTGGATCACTCTGCAGCCATACATTTGCAGAGCCAGAGAGAGCACATGGCCACGAATCCGCTCAGCAAGAGCCAACTTCTGATCCAGACTGCCAAACTGCACAAAATGTTATATGTATACATTACAACTGGTACCATATTGATTAATCTAACATTAACCGTAATGTAATAGTAAAGTAATAAACTAATCTAACAAATTAACCAATCTAACATAACCCAGTAACTGCAGCTGTTTAGTGTCTGTGGCAATATTTTCAAGAACCAATTAATAAATACAAGTATATCAAAGACAGTGAACGAGTGTATGCTTATAATTAGTGTGTGCATGCAGGTGAGTGGAGCACAACATTTCTGCTAAAATAGTTTACGAAATTGTTTGAAGTGGTAAAGCTTGTTTAAGGATTTTGTTGGATATAAATTCTTTCATGTCCTCCAGATTGACTATTCGGCAGACAAGTTTGACAATGTTACACAACTATGGCGTCTGCCAAATTCCATAAACAAACCTATTTTGCTTTCATTATATCATTTAAATGAAATATCCTGTTTTCTTTAATTTACTATCCCATATTTCCCTGCATGGTTGAAGTAACTGAGTCATCTATAGTTAAAACAATGAAAAATTAAGCAGGCTTGGAGATTCCTCTGAAATAAACACTTTTGAACTGAACACACTGTGTCCAACAAGTATTCCCTCGCTCATTCTTCCTAACAGGTGTTTTTCCAAATTATGTTAACAGTTAAGTGTACATTCACACGTCCGGAAAACTAACACTGATGTAAGAACAGATATAACCGCCATTTAACTAGCAAATACATGCGCAAGAGATAAAACTGAACCAGGTGAACAAACCACCGCAGCAGTTAGAGCACTACTTTACAAAAAAAAAACACAACATGAAAAGAAAGCAATGTTTACATCAGTGATCTTTTAACCAACTTGCTGCATTACACTTAACATTTTATGTATCTGGCCCCTATAATTCAAGTTAAGAAAACAAAGAACTTCAAAGAAATATCTAACAGAGTGCATCAAGACCACCATTCATTTCAGCCTATTAAAACAGTCACAAACTGCAATTAAACTTAGTACTGTAATTAGAGACCACAAAACTAAACTGTATTAGACCTTGGGAGCAAAATTAAACTATGACCTACCTCAAAAAACTTCTGAATGACATAATTTCCAAAAACATCAACCATGAGTTGGTAGGCCGCCTGCAGAATCTCACTGAAGACCAGCTGACGCTCTGCAGAACTTGCTCTTTCCAATTTCAGCTGTATAAACCTAAAAAACACAGGCAGCACTACATAAATACAGCAGTGTCACTCATACAGAGTCAGCTGATGGAACAAGCCCTGTGAAACTAAGCTGGGGCCTTATATGCATGCTTTCAAACAGTTCTAAAGTCAAACTCTCAACAAGCTGGGCCTTTAATCATAAAATTTATAATTACATAATGATACAAAATAGTCAAAGCATTTTCTTTTTCCTTCTTTTTTTTTTATTTTTCTCCCCTAATTTAGTCATATCCAATTCCCACCCATCAACTTTTTGCCTTCCCTATCACACGACCACCACCGACCAGGGAGGGGCGTAAGCAAGCACATGCCCCCTTCGTGACATGCTGCTACCTGCCTCTTTTCGAAATGTGTATTTTGGGGGCGGCCTAACACACTCGGAGGGAAAGCGCTATCCGCCCCCTCGTACGACTGAGCTCACAGACGACCATGATTGGCTGGTGATCACTGTGAGTGACAGGGAAGTGAGCGTATGCCATCCCTCCCTCCCATTACAGCTCAGCCAATTAGCTCCCATGGACTCACGGTCACGGATGGCTGTGGCATCAATCCGGATTCGAACTTGCGATCTCCGGGTTGATAGTCGCGCACCTTGTCGATGTGCCACTAGGGAGCCCAGTCACAGCATTTTCATTAAAAAAAGAAAAGAAAAAAAAAAGTACCTGGAGCCATGCTGATCCTGGGAGAACTCCATCACATGGCCTGCAATCTCACGCAGTTGGAGGTTCGGGTAACGGTTGTTACGGAAGTCCTCAAGCAGGCGGCTGCGCCCAGATGGCATCACATCAGACATGCTGTAACGAAGTCGTGATGGGAAGAGCTGACTGCTGGGACTGAAGAGGGAGGAGCCAGTAGTGGCATTGCGGTATTTTGCCTCGGCTCCAGGAGCAGCAGAAATGAAGCGTCCACTGCCATTGGTCAGTCCTCCTGCAAGAAAGAGAGAGTCAAATTTATTTTAAGAAAAATGTCAAAATAAAAAGCAAAATTAAACACCAGTTATTTTTAAATGCTACACACCAAGGTTGAGACTGCTAGAGGATCCATGGGTTGAAAGGGAAGGTGGAGGAGTTAGAGAATGTGAGGGAGGTTGAGTAGGAAGAGGCATGCCAACAGGCCCAGGGGAGGAGCTAAAACCAAGTCCATTGTAGAACCCTCCATGGCCAATAGGAGTGAGGCTGCTGGGGGTGCGCTTGTACAGGTCAGAACTACCAGTCAAAGAGTCCCGGCGAGAGCCACTGGAGCTAGAGTTAGCAACTGCAGACAGAGAGATGTATATTAGACAGGTCTCTGGTGAGATTTTAAAGTAATTTCATGAAAAAGGCCACGAATAAGAACTGTTGCATTTGAGACACTGCAGGGATCGTGATAAATTATAAACAAATAATACAATAATAAGTCTCTTGGTTTTTCACCTGGATTCAAACACAAACCTGCTGTTCCAAAACCTCCAAGTGTTGCTCCAAGAGTAGCTCCAAGGGACGAGGACGGGTTGGCATTGAATCCGAGAGAGGAGCTTCCTGGTTGTGCAGAACCCTGAGAGAACAGGGATGAGCTTTGCGAGGAGGAGCTTGGAGAGCCACTCCCATAGAAGGAGCTTCCACCAAGCGCCCCAGCTCCCTGCTGACCTGGAGCCTGCTGTGAACTCAGTGCACGAAACGCCCCATTGGCTGCACCTCCAAGGCCTGCATTAGCTCCACTGGCAGAGGCGGCTGCTGCAGCCACTGTACCAGAAGAGTGCAAAAGACCAAGAGGAAGAGAAAGAGATTGTACAGATCAAAATGAAACTGAAGGGGTTCTTCATATTTCAAGCGATGCTTTAATGCAAAGTAATGCAATAAATAGATGGCTGAATAAACTAAAAGCTGAAATGCATACCAGCAGCGGTGGGGCTGATGATGACAGAAGCAGGAGCCATGAGTCGGACAGGACCACTGCGAGCTCCTGTGTTCACCACCAGAGCGCCGGTCTGATCGTAATATGCAGCTGGAGCAATCACAGGGTAGCCTGGAACACAAATATAAATCAGGAGTGAGAACAGGTTAAAAAGAGAACAGAAGAAAATGGCTGTAGTCAAGTTTTTGGAATATTCTAGGGAAAAGGAACTGAAATTATGACTCCTGGGAGAATATGACAAAATGAAATGTGTCATAAAATATTAAAAACTATAAGTTTGTCACCTTGTTCCTTTTGAGCCAAGTTACCAATGGGTACAATTCACATTGTGGGCACATAAATTTGTAATTTTGAAAATGTATTTAACTATCCATCAACGAGTTAATATGCAGAGGTTTATACAAGATCGTCAGTGTTCCAGGTACATCATTAAATTCAGCTGGGCAATTCCACCTTGACGAACCATTTGTAAGGTGTCCGAGTCATTTCAACCAGTCTCAAACTAAAAGTTAAAGGCATAAGTCCCTAATCTTGTGTATGGGCATCATTAAGATCTTGAGGTATTTAAGCAGGCAAGAAAAGATATCTAGTGATACTTCTGTTTTTTTTTTTTTTAATGAAAACAAAAATGAGTGTAACAGACGTTACAAGCAAAAAAACGTCCAAACTTCATTTCAAAACTCTAAAAACGAACAACGATACATGATTGTGATCTCAAGGTATATGGGGAGGGGGGTAGAGAACAGAAGTGAGGCATTTAGCACACTGGCTCCGGGATTGTGAAAAATTCTGTGTGATGGACGTTACGCGTTACATTTGACTCATTAACACAACAGATAAAAATAAATGTTTTCTGAATTATTTGACTGATTTGCTTTGGAAAAGATTAAACTATTCAATTATTGACGATCTTACATCAAGTTTCACCCTTTCATCAATTTCTGGGTTTAAAATGTTTTAGTAAATCTGAGAGAACTGTTTCCACTAATCCCCTACATGCCCGATTTTTCTAGAGATACATGTAATAAGAGCATACAGTATGTCAAAGCCAAAAATGAATCCTAAAAAAAAAAAAAAAAAAAAATCACTCAAACGACAAAATATCATTGAAGTCCATGGACTAGGGATAGGCATCTTCACTGAATCAAAGACAAGAATCCTCACACCCCATTGTCCCAGTATTCATCCACCATGGTACATGTAGATGGCTAAAGCAGTTCAACTGGTCATTGGAAATTGTTTGTGAAATGCATAAACTTAAAAAAATTTTTTTGCCTGGTCACGCAATTTTTCATGGAATTGCCCACCAATGTGATGCCTGCCTCCAAGTATGCTTTGTAGAAGAAGCATTAAGAAATCGTTCTACATTCATAAGCAGAAAAAAAATTATATACATGTAATCTAAAGGTCAATGTTGTCCCTAATCATTTAGCTACTTCAACTTATCTATACTTGTATAAATGCATGCATGTTAAAATAACTAAATCATTAGTAAAAGCATTTACTTATAGACTACATGTAGCATCTTTCTATCCCCCCTCCCCAAAAAAACCTCTTTCATGTTTTGCTCTAGTTCCTTAAGCTCTCTCTTTTAAATTGCCTCTCATGTGCTGCCTCAACTAACTTTTCTGCCTGTTCCTTAACAGCTTTCCAGAATAAGGCGCTTGAGATTGGATAATATGGTTGATATTTTTGACAAAACTTACCACGTGTTTCTCACTTTTGTTGTATTTTGACCTGTGCTGTTGTACCACTGCATGATGACTGAACAACAACTAGCATGCACAGTAAGCCTAAACGGCTGTGTTTGCGACTACGCAAGATGACCAACCACACAGAAAAACAAAACAAGAGTAGCACTTTGCACATTAGGGTAAAACATGACAACACACATTGAGCCAAAGTCACGCACCCCACCCAAAAAAAGTTTTCACATCAAATTTGCATCACCGATCTCAAGAATGACCCATTCAACTTTCAAAAGGAGGAAATCCACCAATTTATTTAACTAACAAGCCCAGGTGATTAAATATCTATAAACATATAATAGTATTTTAATAACATTAAAGAGCAAAAAATAAGTAAAAAAAAAAAAAACAACCACACAACAACAACTCACCAGGAACACCAGCTGCCAAACCTTGTCCAAATGCCAAAGCAGAGTTCACCGCTGCAGCTGCTACAAGCTGGTCTGTCTGCTGGCCCTGTTGACCCTGGCTTGGGGTCAGGGGTCGTTGGTTACCTCCAGTACGCATTACCTAAAAATCAGTGTAGAAAAAAAACATTAGAAAAAACAGCAGAGGACTAGAAAGTAGTCAATTACTGTTTTTTTTTTTTGTTTGTTTTTTTTAACAAAGATTTTTTTTTAGAAAGAGTTTTGTACACTTTGCCTGAGCAGCGTGAGCAGCACACAAACTGATCATAACCGCAAGAATCCCTTTGCCTTTAAGAAGGCCTACTGTGGAAGACCAAATGCTATCATTAGCTGCCTAGTTCATTACCAATGTAGTTATCAGATTAAACACCATGGTGTACCAGTAACGTGCATTACAAGATTTTTTTTTTGGTCAAAAAGGGTGAAAATCTCATACATTGCACATAATGGATAAAAAAAAAACTTTTGCTATCAAATCAAGTGGAAATAGCCTTGGTTCAAGGGAAAAAAAAAAAAAAAACACGTGTGAACACACACTGGACAAGTGAACTGATAGGCACTAAAGAGGTTAACTAGAATAGGATCCCATGGGACCAAACAAGGAAAGGCCACGCTGATTAACGTGCGAGTGCTGATGCAGCTGTTGTCTCGTACAGTGCACTGCAATGTGTTTACTGCATTAACTCGTTCATCTTACATATATGCTTGATCCTAGTGGATGTAGTCATAGTTTAACTGGCTAATTTATTTACAGGCTCGCTTGGAAGAAAAAAAAAATCAGTCAGGTACAAACTTGAGATTGGGCAGGATCAGATAAAGTTTCTGCAGTAGTGGGGGTCTGCTCACCTCTTTAGCAGCTTCATATATTATATATAAATTTCTATCATAAACTGTCAATTCATGGACTGTATTCCACACCTGCTGTTGGTTCTGCTGAGTCTGTGCTGTTGGCTGCTGATTAGCAGAGTTGGAGGGGGCAGGACCCTGTTGCTGGAACAGGTTGGCTGGATACACACCCCATGGTGTTACTCCATAATACTGAGGGGGCATCACAGGACCTGTAGCGTGCACAGACACAAATTAATTCAATACTTATAAACCCCACTACAGTTATCAATATGCTGAGTACTTCAATGATTATACCAAGAGTTGCAGCAGCAGCAAGACCGGCAGCATAGGGGTCTGTACCAGGCGGTGCCGCACTAATGATGTAAGGATTCGGCATAAATGCAGCAGGAGCCAATCCTGAAGTGTGCACAAAAAACTTTTTATGAATTGAAGAGCTCTCATACATAACGGTAGCAGGTCATTTGTCCAGCCAGTGCTTCTATAGCATGACTCTACTCAACACTCTAATAAGTAATCTGGAGTAACATACACATTTACTCACCAATGTGCGGCTGTTGGGCTGCAGCAATGGCATACTGCTGCTGCTGCGCGGCTGTGAGCTGCTGCACAGCCAGAGCGTTGGGCCTCTGAAACAACTGAAACAGTTTAATGCAAAAAAATTTAATACAACTTAAAGTAAATCACTGCATGCATGACTTCTCAAAGTCAAAGAAGTAACAGGAAAACTGTTTTTAAGCAGGTACATTTAGCGGCAAACATCAATGTGCAAAGTCTAACTGACAAGTTTAGAACAGTACTAAAAATTCACAACCGTATGACGTTCGCATAAATACTACTGTAATTGGAGAGTGTGCATTTAATTTATCCCCGGTATGTTACCTTGCATAATTGCCTCTAGTAGGAATATAGTTAGTCTAGTAGTAGTTCATGAATCTACAGTCCAAGCTTTTTTGTCCCACCGAGCACAGCAGCACTAGCCGTTGCATTATATATATATATATATATATATATATATATATATACATACACACACACACACACACACACACACACACACACACA
>JAQMYF010000001.1:44760587-44774443 GCA_030014195.1 Neosilurus mollespiculum
TTACTTTGATAGTTTATTCTTTACATTTTGGACAGTCGTACTAAGCATTTTACTACATATTGTACTGTGTATAATTTTTATGTGACATAAAAAAATTTGAATTTGAATTTAGCCAGTCAAGGATGTTTTTAAGATTATGTATAAGAAAATGGATAGGCTGCTCTGTTTGGCACCAGAAAGAGCAGTGTAAAAAGATGAAAAGATTGCATCTAATGAAATAAAAAGTCTGAGACTAAATTAATCATAATTTGAAGTCCAAAATCCAGTATTTTAGTTATTTTCCTGTACTGAAATTAACACGTGCATTAAAATGCAAATACATTTACAAACCAGCTCCATATACAACTTTTTTTAAAGCATAGGCTGCCTTAAAACACGATATCTCGTTTTAATACTGTTAATATTTTATTATTTAAGCAATACATAAACGTCGCCATAACTACATAAACAGACAAATATAGAAATCCATCAGCTCTGTGTGCAAGTGTGTGAGGTATGCAGCACACATCCCTGCTAAAACACAATCGAACACATGCCTGATAAAAAACATTAAAAAAGTGGATCGACAGAGTTCCTCAACAAGCAAACGGGTCTACATGCTAACGTTAGCTCCTAATATCGGGGCGAAATTCGACAATAACTTCAAGTCAGAAACTTACAAAACTTATGGAGGATAGAACGAACATTTTACTGAAAATCTATGAATACGATCTTTGTTACAGGAGAATCCCTATATAAATTAGCTTGTGGTTGGACAATACGTTTGATCTCGTTTCTGAACAACCAATCGTCGCTTTTCTTTTTGCTTTGACGTCAACATTTACCAGGTGCTGCTTACTTCTGTTGATAACCTGACCTTTGCTCGCTGTGCCACGGCGAGATGACCAGACTGGCATATCATATTACGATGCCTGACAAGCACAATAAACTAGAAACAGCTGTGTTTCCCTCGACTAGGCGATGATAACCACACAGATAAACAAAACGAGGGTAGCACTACGTGCGTTTGGATATGACACCCCCCCCAACATTTTTACACCGGATTTGCATCAATCTCAAAAACGACCCATTTGACTTTTAAAAAGGCGATTGGCGGAAAATTCTCATCCCTGTGTAAGGCACATAAACACTGAAAAAATGTAAAGACTGTCGAGAGAAGCCTTTATACCTGCTGTGGGGAGTTGTAATCAAAAAGGCCAACAGTAGCTGCTGTGGAGTCAAGGGGCAGCTGGCTGCCAGTGTAATCAAATTGCAAAGTCTCCATGGAGACAGATTCCATGGGGTCAAGGGTCACGTTTTGTGGCTCAACATTTGGGAACTCTTCAGCTGGTTTTGGTCCTGCTCCTCCAGCCATTTCAGCTCCACCCAACTCCACCTCAGGACCAGCAGGAGGACAGTTACCAGGAGTACGGCTGAAAAGAAAGTAACGAGAGCACTGCTTAAAACATGGTTGTTTAAACCTACAGGAATTTAGCATAAGTGATACCATGTAAACATTGTTTGGGTACCTGAAGTCTTTAACGTCGACATCAAGTCCATTCTGACTGGGCAGTCCGTTAGGGTTGTCCATAGGATCAGGCTCAGATTCCTTCAATTCCTTTCTCTCAGAGTCAAATGTAGTTTTTGGTTTTGCCTCTGCTCTCTTTTCAGCATCATCAGATTCAGCATCTCTTGCCCCCTAAAAAAAATTTAAATAATTAATAATAATAATAGATCACAGAAAAATAAGACAGCAAGCAAGAGGTTTCTGAAAACTAAATTTAAATAAAGCCTGAGAGAAACAACATGCATGAAAAAGGGAACCATTAAAATTAAGGACACTCACAAAGGCTCCTTTACGTAGGCAGGAGTCGAGTTTCTCAGCAGGCGAAGAGCTCAGGACATATTCCACCATAGAGACACCAAGACCACCGCTCTCAGAACGGGGAGAAAGCACAGACCCTGCTTCGCCAACGCCATGGAAACCCTGACCTGGCCGACGCTGCACCATGATTGGCTGGGACACTGAATGGTCTGGTAGTCGTGCAACCAGATACAACAATCCATCAATACTTTCTTATTTACTTATTTAATTAATTAATCATAAAAGTGCACACAGTGATTACCAGAGGCTCCCCAAGCACTGTCTCTCCACTGGTCCAGAAAGATCCCCTTTGGTCCGTCTTTCCCAGAATCATCGGATTCCCAGAATTTCTTTCCTGTAAGGAGCTGCTGTGGGAGCAACAAAGGACATTAAACATGAGAAAGAAAGTATGTAATGAATTAATATTACTGATGAGGTAGACTCTAACCTCTCCCATGACTCTTCCCTCCAGGGCAAGTGCCTGAAAATCATGATTCAATTCATCCATTGACCGCACCTGGGATACACACAGAGCAAGTTCATAGAACATCAAAGATGAGAAGACCAGCTGCAAACAACTACCATATCTAAACCCAACCAAAAGCTCAATATTCTACCATTCAGACTTTGGGTCAGATGTGCTTACCAACATGTGTTTGTGTAGAGTGCGGGAGCTCTCACCTGGTTGTCAGCATGGATGTTATCTCCAGTGGGCCAGCGGTGTTTGCCGTTGTTGTACCCTGGTTGATCACCATGCTGCCGCTGAAAGAAGTAGTCTACCATGGCATCATCTTGTGAACGACCTGCCCCCTGAGTGGGGGGAGGAGCTTGTGGAGCAGGGCCGGGCTGAGGGGCATGGCCCGCGGGACTCAGCACCACAGGCATATTGGGTAATGGCCTGTCAGGGGGAGGCAGTCTGAGGTGGGGGCTGAACGAATCCTGCCAGAGCACAGCTTTTCTCTTCAACACACACGCTACGCTCATTCCACCAGAACCTGAAAAGGAGCAATTGAGACATTATTTTTGCTGTTCATTTCAATATCAATCTTTTCACAAAAACATTGAAACACAGAAGATTATGCAACTGTGCAAAACTAAAAGGTCAGACATCTTTTCCAACTCAATCACCAAGACCACCATCAAGATATCATAGTGTAAAAAGATCAGAGCAAACGAACCAACTCCTCAAAGGAAATGACCTTTAATAACTCTCAATCTTACCAACTAAAATGCCCTTCAAGAACCTGATAAAAAATTAGAATGTATGCTGTATAGCACAAACATAAATGAAAAAAATTTGAAAAGTAGCTTGGTAAAGTTATAATAATGCATGTTAAGCTAGTGTAAGCATTTGTACTGGATGAATGTGCTGTAGGAAAAGTAGCTGTACAATAAAAGGGTGGAGATATTTGAATTATATAAAAATTTAATTATGCCTGCATCTCTCTCAACACCACAAATGCGGACACTAAATTATAACTGTAGACAGCTTTGAAATAAGCATGTGCAGCCAATTTATAATTAATGTAAACATGAAGCTGCCCCACACCCCATCTGCAAAATTATGATGAGTGGATATCATGGAGTGAAGCAAAAGCAGAGGACAGCAATTAATGGATGAGGCACTAAATGTCAGTCAAATCCGCTACACTGATCTGCTACGAAGAGTTTAATTTTAAGTACTAATTATCTACTACACCAAACTAGTACTTGCATTTATTACTAATCATATTTTATAACACATTAAAGAAAATGTAAATCTGTGAGCAAGCAAGATCAATTAACCCTAAACAATTTGAGTAGAGCAAACATTTTACTCAGACTGCAAACTGCACAGTCCTATAGATGAAAACCGTTATGAACACAAAGTAGTGCTGGCCAGTATGACCAAAATCTCATATGCCAATGGGTTATTTCACCACTTGTAAACAAAGTTTTTTCTTCCAGATAGAAATTTATTTAGAGAAATTACAGAAATCCGGAATGTAACAGGGATGTGATTCTATGTAAAGGCACATCAGCACCTATAGCAGCTTAATGGTAAAATATGTGCATTGTAATACCTACACAAACAGTTAAAGCTAATTAACTTATACATATATTTAAAAAGTAACTAAAGTTGATTCAAATAAAGAATTTCAAATTTACTTTTACCTTTAGAAAAAATAAAAAAAAGATAGTGACAGAACACTATAGAGAGACAGATTACAGTAGAGAGCCAACAGTTCAACTCCACTGCAGCAAATTTTCACTTCGGTCTTATTCAGGTTGTACAAGGCAAAATTTGCCTGGTTGGTGAATAACCGGAAGTGATGTTGCACAATGGCATTGCAAAGCAGCTTGGTGAAAACAAACAGCTGTAGAAAGCAGAAACTACAGAAAACAAGTATCATGTTTCCCTTACATTTACATGGGAGCAACACAAACAAAGCAGGCTGCTAAAGTCTGTATTTTGTTCAATCTCCACGATTTTAACAAAAAAGCAAGGTGGTAGTCAGAATTGCAAAGCAGTCAAAAAAACAACAAACAAAACAAAAAGCTCTACCACCTGGTGGTTATAAGCCTCCATGTGGTAGGGCTGAATTGAACTTGACCTTTGAGGAATTTTCTTTAGACATTGCACAAATATTCACCTTGAATCAATGATGAACTGATTAAAATTTGGAGGTCAAAGCTCTCTCAAGATACCGTGTTCACAAGAATGGCCAGGAAGGACAGATGGACTACCCGAAAACAATGCTTGTGCCCCTGGCTATCGTCGGCACGGAGGCATAAATATTGAATGAAGGAAGACAGTGATTATGAACAGGGATGAAGAGTATAACTAAGAGCAAAACTTTGAGCTCATTTACTAATACCACTGTAGTCATCAAACATGAAGCTAGTTTAGTTCGAACAATCACTAGCTCTTAAAATAAGACCATGCAGATTTCATTGGCTCAAGTAATTCCCTAGAGTCTAAAATAGGTAAAATCTTTCCATTATTTTTATACAAAGGTAACTTTTTGGAATCTGTAATCACTCATTTAGATTTTTTTAAGAAAGAGTACATATCTACTTCCAGACACAGACCACAATGTTATATTACTTGCCCATTCAAGTTCTCTCTGAATTTCCTAGTGTAAAAAAAACAGATCAGTATTACACAATGTTTTTAGTTCTTATCTCTACTCATCCAGTGCATAAATTATTTACACTGTTGATGGCTTTGCCAGGCTTTTCTCAGAGTTGTTTATCCAGTGGTGGATATGAAATCAAGTGAAACTGAGATGGTGAATTTTCAACTTCCTGCAAATGAGAATCATGAGAACCAATCAGTTTACCCTGATACATTTGGCACATGGAGTTTTCAAGAAAGGCAGGAGTAACAGAAAGAATGATCAAGATGGCAGAGGCTTCAGCCTGGAGCATGAAAACATTTTACATGTTATTTTAGCTGTAGCCTAAATTGTGCTTGAGTCAATATTTTCAGTAAGGAGCACCGGAGCTATATGAGGAAAAAACTATTCTGGCGCAGTGATTCTGCTATAGAAAGAATAGTTATGATGAGCCAGTAGAATATGAATGTCAAGTACCCTCCTGCCCAATCATATGCAACACTGGTTACTGAACACTTTCTCAAATGTATTATACACATACACAGAACACAAAATGGCAACCATTACTGTCTTGGCATCTGCTACAAAAGTAATAAAGGTAAGAGCACAGCTTCACACATGTATTGAATTTTCTTGTCTGACATTAGTTCATAACACTAACAGATACTAGATATGTGGAGCAGACCCCTTCCCCCTAGCTGTTTAATCTATTCATCCAGACAGAGGCCTAAACCACTGGATTGTGATATTGGGAATCCCCCAATAGCCAAACAGATAAGATAAAAACACAAACTGCATCTCAATCTGTACAATTTCTTTTATGCAAACAAGAAAACACATGGAAAAAATAGAAATGCAGCCCATTATAACAGAGCTACTTAAACCTGGTGCTAAAGCCTTTTATAGGAGGCTGGCAAGACATGGACCAAAAAAAAAAAAAAAAAATGTAGAGTTCAGATTAGTGTACACCATCAGAAGTTACAGTGAAACAGCAACAAACCTACTTAAATTCTGTAATTATTTTGTTATACACACATACTTCACAAAATATTTTTGCCTGTTTTAAAGTTGATCACAATCCATTTGCCCAACCACCACTACCACTTCACACAATCGGGCCAGATTAAGAATTAAGCATGAAGTAATCACTCCAGTTTAATTTTAGAATTTTAGAGTCTACAAACAGCAGTGTATGTTGTGTTCTCAAATGACTTATTGTGCAAACAAGTAGAAAAAAAGGGAAATTACCCATAAACTTACCACGAGATAGGACTTCTGACTTGTGAATACTTAATAAATTTGTTTAATTTGCAATAAACCAATAATTTTACCACTTCTGTATAAACACAACCACTTGTGTTTTCTTAACCGTTTTACATAACTAGTGTAGTAAACTGCCTTCCTTCCTGACCTGTTCACTACATCCAAGTGCATCCAGCCACACTAAAGGAGAACAAGGAACAGTCAGTAGGTGAGATTAAGAAAATATGTGTAATAATTAATGACAATGTTCTAGCATTTTATTTAAAGCCCTACATTCAGACGATACTGAACCTAATAGCAGGTACAAGATACTAAAGAATTCATTCATGTTAAAAATGGGGATTTCTGAACAGAGCACATGATCTGGCAGAAGACTGGTTCCTGAACAGCATAATTTACAAACAAGTTCCTATCTCTGAAAATGTGAATTGCCTCTTAATTAGTAAACGTGACCTTGCAAAATATTTTATCAACTTTTGAAATCAAAAGTAGTAAAGAGAACGGTGCAAAAACAGCTAAAAATACAGTGTCTGAAAGCATACTTGGACACCATAGGACATATTTTAACCCAAGCCACACCAAAATGAGGAAAGTAATAACCACAATTTTGGGCATTACTCCCATCAAAGGGAAATTCTAAAAAACACCTACACAAAAGCCAAGATAATGACAGATTTTTTTTTTTTTTTTGCATGGATGGTTCCACATTTCTTTTCTTTCGTATGCAAAGATTATTCCCACAGCTGGCTGCCTTTCTTGCGCAAAAACTTTTTAATTTAAAAGACAGAAAATCTGTAGAGGAACAATTTAACAAGATGCTTCTATATTTAATACTAAAATGTAAACAGAGCTCATGTAACATCGGGCCTCTGGTTTCAACCTGACTTAACTGTGGGAGGTATTTAATTTATAATATTCAAATCTACAAAGCTGTCAACATAGTTCCAACACAGCAATCTGATATCATTGCTAAATACGTCTTAAAAATGTACCTGTTGGTATTTAAATAAGCTTTTTTTTCTGTGCATCTTGGAAGTCAGGTTTAAAAACTTTAAAAAATTATAGTTACCTGCAAAATGAAAAACATTAACAAAATAATTAAATTCTGTTTTTTTTTAATTTTTGGATACCTGCAACATTTTGTTAATTTTAAATTACCAAACAACTGCACCAACCAGTACGCATAATTCCAGTTTAACAACCTGACAAATTTCAGCCCTGCTTTTGTTCAAACACTTCACTGCTACTGCAAGGAGTGTGTAGGGTGGACTCCCTCCTCTCAGAGCTCACATAATTCCGAACAATATCAATCCCGGCACTTCCTTACCAGAATACCTATTTTACCCCCCCATTCACACAAACAGAGCTTAATTTCCCCCTCTGGTTTGTGTCATCTAGAAAAAGTACATAAGGTTTCCCAGGAAAAGAAGATAACCAAAGCACGAGACATTCTGCTGGCTAACGTAGCTGGCTTTAATTAGTGGGTGAGCTTAAAGCATTTTTAAAAAAAAGAGAGAATTGAAAAACAAACATGTTTTTCATTGTTCTGACTCACTCTGTACTTTACATGGTTAATAACATACTGAATTCCACCATTGATGCTTTTGTTCAGCATTATTATGTTATAATAATGCTCAAGAACATGCACGGTGTGTATTTTTCCTGTACTTACCCCCCAGTGAGACTGTCAAGTATGTCTGCAAAGTTTGTATCTGCTGTAATATGACTGTAAATAAAAAGTGACATGGATAAAAAGAAATTACAGACATGCTTCAGTGTCACCAGGCTTTTGGCCTTGCAGTTATCATTATAATAAAGGGACTCGTTCAAACTCTCTCTAATGGTCCAGTGAATCAGTGTGTTTACAACAGCTTTGTTTACTTGGTAACTAGTCAGAAGTAATTTCTTGGCCAGATTCAAAGGTTTTATCCTTGAAGTTTACAACGAAACCTTTTTGTAATGCTTTTGAGCTGTATACATGTTTGTGCCAGAAGGTATTTTGGCAGAAACCAAACAAAGATGATACAGAGTAAAAACTTTTGCATGTACTGCTCACATTGTGCAACACAAAATCTGCTCCTGCCCATATGCTGATACGCTGGAAAGGTTTCAAAGTACTTAAGGTAAACTGGAAAAAGCAGTTTGTATTCCACACTTGTAAGTTGCTTTGGATAAATGTCCTTGTCAAATGAATAAATGTAAACAAACAAGGGCATGACACGTGAAAAATTATTTCAGTGCCATGTCGTAATGATAAATATACATAAAACAAAATTTCACAGGAATTCCCCTCAAGTACACGAGTAAGTGAGTGTGAGGGGAAATTGAGCATGCAACTGCTAAGTTTCATTACAACTCACTATCATAGCCATCACACTGCATACCCACCAGTGGAAAGAAAGGGGGTAAAGGTCAAGTGTACAGTGTCACATGTTACCAAGAGCACAACACAATTACATGTTTATTATTGAATTTCCATGTTAGAAAGACTCGCAGATAAAACGGACCAGTCTGTGAGACAGGATTTAGCCACAGTCATAAGCTTTGTGTTTCAGACAAAAAAAAAAAAAAAAAAAAAAAAAAAAAAAAAAAAAAAATTTTTGAAATAGTCTTCCTAAAACTTGACAGCTGAGGTATAACCTGTACATTCTTTATGAACACTGATCAGAAACAACCACAAACGCACAGCCAAAATGATCAATACACCTGTTCTTAACACACCTCCTAATAATACAGTACAGAAATAAAGAACCAGATGGAAAGTTAAACACCCGGATATCCAAAAACAAGAAAATTATGGTTGTTTCACAAGCTAATAGTGAAATGGACCCAGAAATTAATAAATGGGGGGAAAAAACTAGTGTTACAAAGCTGATTGTTATTGTAAATTACACTCATTCAAATTAGAACACAAAAATCACTAAAACTATAAATGGTACCAAAACACTGAGCCTGATGCAATACTGTGCAAACGTATAATCTGCTGCAGGCATGGGTGACACTACAACAATCTTTTTCTATATGGTGACAAATCATCCCAGTACTGAGTTTCCAGGATGTGGTGAGCACCATGTGCACTTTTAAAGCACTGGGTGACACCATTTTAAAACAGTTAGACTAGCTAGGTTGGTTTTACCTGCCTGGAATGTGAAACGTGTGAAATGTGTCTGTTTTGCTGCCGATCTGGCAGCAAACATGTACATCGTGACAGAGATGTGCTAGAAGTACCGTAGAAAAGTACCGCGATACATTTCTGCCATATCGACCACCTCTACCAAACAAAACGTCAGGATTCTTAAGTTTCACGCTGGGGAAACAACAACTTATAATGAAATCAAAAGACGTCAGGGTTGATGTGAGTTTCAATTGCGTTTGTTTTAAGTGTGTGGATGTGAAGAAAAAAAATACAAGCCCGGAAAAACACCACACCGAGATGTCGGTTGTTTCCCCCCCACCGCCATACGCCTCCCGGAAGTGGATACTGAAACCACAAAAGAGGTTAATGATTACCCATACACGCCGTTAAACTTTTTAAAAGAAAAAAAAGCAAGAACAATATGATTTCTTTGTGATAAAACGCACAACACACGGCGGTACGTGAGTGCCTTTGTCAGACCGCAGCTAACAAACTCGACAGCGTTAGCTTTAGCTGCCAGGCAAAAACAACACGGCGCATAGCAACCACCACAGCACTTACCATAAAGACGAACCGCTTTAAACCGGAGTTTAACGGGTTTTTTTTAAAGAAAAGTTGAATATTATTAAATATTTATCAAGTCTAGACAGAGAAGAACCTGTGAAACATGGGTCCGAGACGTTTTGTTGAACCCCGTCTAATAATACACGGCCTCCCCTCCTCCCTCCTTCCTCCCTCTACAAACGTGCTACTTACGGAAAAAGAAGAACCAAACCGCGACGTAAAAACGTCTTTAAGACACAAAACTGAGTATAAAATAATCCTTTAAACAATACCTGGACAGTCGGCTAGGTAGGTTATGCTACAGGTCCTCCTTCTGCTAAACAAAAGGCCCGAGATGTCTGGACAGGAAGAAGCGGCACAACAGTCGGATAGAACCGGAGGGAGGAGGGGGAGGCGACAACTCCAAAATATCGCGGTCCGAATCAACCGTTAACGGCTTCACATCTCACAAATAACTGTGCAGTGCAGTGCAACAAACCTCCACGAACCCCTAAGTCTACCACATTGTCTTACTCACAGGTGGAGAATTCGGATGGTGACGGATTTCAGCCCCGGTTTGCTGCGGCTCCCTGGCTTTCACACCAACAACATGGCGGCTCGCTCCAAGCAGGCGATCGCGAGGCATCATGGGTAAGAACGAAACGGAACGTGCGCGACGAGGGGAGTGTCGCGCGCTCTCTCGCTCGCTCTCTCAGTCCTTTGTTATCAAAACACACCGAGACGGTCCGAAATGCGTCCTGGAGGAAACACGCAGCCCGTGGAGCCGTTTTTGAACAGCATGCAGGTGTAGGACTCCTCCTGGAGCACACCTCGGACGTGCTGCCCCGTCTTTTGTTGTGGTGGATTCTTCATAACACGGTTATCAGACACTATTACAGACGTGTGTGTTTCTGCAAAGCGTGCACCAGAAACAAGCAAGGGCATCCACCTCGAACATTAAAGCTGCACTGTGGTTTAGGTTTAATTTACGATGGGCATCGAGCAAACAATGTAGTGCATCATGTAGCACGAGAAAGAAAAGGAGTGGTGTTGCCCAGCTGTTTGGTTATACCACAGTGAGAGAACACATTTCCAAGAACACACACCTATCTATCTATCTATCTATCTTTCTATCTTTCTTTCTTTCTTTCTCTTTCTTTCTTTCTTTCTTTCTTTCTTTCTTCTGGGGCAGTGGTGGGCCGGTGGTTGGGTGCTAGATTACGGATCCCAGGGTCGGGGGTTCAAGCCCCACTATCAATGGGATGTCACTGCTGTCCCCCCAGTGCAGCTAACTGGGTTATCAAATGCTGGCCATGTCTCTCACTCTCTGTGGTGGGAGGCATGTAAAAGAACACAGTTATCAGACACTATTACAGACGTGTGTGTTTCTGCAAAGCGTGCACCAGAAACAAGCAAGGGCATCCAACTCGAACATTAAAGCTGCACTGTGATTTAGGTTTAATTAAGGATGGACATCGAGCAAACAATGTAGTGCATCATGTAGCACGAGAAAAAAAAGGAGTGGTGTTGCCGTCAGGGGTTTAAGCCCCACTATCAATGGGATGTCACTGCTGTCCCCCCCAGTGCAGCTAACTGGGTTATCAAATGCCGGCCATGTCTCTCACTCTCTATGGTGAGAGGCCTGTAAAAGAACCATTGCTGATTTTCGTCAAGAGTAGGCTGCATAGCCGTCAGTGTGTTTCTGCTGGCGAGCTGTCCAGGGTGTACTCTGCCCTCGCCCAGAGTCGGCTGAGATGGGCGCCAGCCTCCCTGCGACCCAAATTAGGATTAAACGCTTCAGAAAATGAATGAATATATATCATCTCAGGGCTGGCCTTCTCATCATATCATCCTTTTGGCTTTGATACTGATTAGCCTGATAGCAAAATAAATCTAACACCCGTCATTGACGTTAATTACACAACGTTAAACCAAATAGATAAGTGGATTGGTGCACATTCATTCACTCACTCATTTTCTGAAGCGCTTAATCCTAATTAGGGTCACAGGGAGGCCGGCGCCCTCTCAGCCGACTCCGGGCGAGGGCAGAGTACACCCTGGACAGCTCGCCAGGCCATCGCAGGGATGAAACACGCTGACAGCTAAGCAACCTACTCTTTACAAAAATCAGCAATGGTTCTTTTACATGCCTCTCACTATAGACAGTGAGAGACATGACTGGTATTTGATAACCCAGTTAGCTCCGCTGGGGGGGACAGCAGTGACATCCCACTGATAGTGGGGCTTTAACCCCGGACCTTGAAATCAGTGATCCTGCACCCTACGTCCGGACCGCCACTGCCCCGGATCGGTGCACATTAAGAGTATAATCATGTTAAAAAATCAAGCGATAGCTTCACTCACTCATTTGTGGAACCGCTAATCCTACTACTAAGGTTGCTGGGAAGTTGGAGCATTTCCCAGCCGACACTGGGCGAAGGTGGGGTACACCCTGAGCAGCTCGCCAGGCCATCACATGGCAACACACACAACCATTCAGACTCATTTAACAGCCAATTAGCCTAATGTTCAAGTCTTTGGACTGCGGGAGGAATCCAGAGTACCTGGAGGAACATGCAAGTTACACACAGGCAAAGGACCAGGAACTTCTTACTTCTACACCACCATGCCGCCCATGCGATATCTTTAATATAGTGAAATTAATCTGGAGATCTTGAAACTGTCTTGGTATATTGACAGAAAATAAAAATGTCTAGGGGAGGCATAGTGTTGTAGCAGATAGCATATCCACCTCACAGCAAGAAGGTCTTGTGTAGCATTTGCATGTTGTCCACGTGCTTATGTGGGTTTCTTCTGGGCACTCCGGTTTCCTCCCACAGTCCAAAGACATCCACATAAGGCTAAGTGGCTGTGCAATATTGCCTGTAGGTGTGAGTATAAATGGTTGTGTGTGTGTTGGCCCTGCATTGGTCTGATAAACTGTTCAGGGTGAACCCTGCCTTCACCCAGTGTCAGCTAAGATTTCAAAACACTCTGAAAGTAGACAGTCATGTTACTATGTTGTGAATGCCAGTCGGGGCAGTAACCATTCAACTTATCCAATGGCAATAATACAGTACCAAGAATTATTTGATGACTCCACCAATCAGAAACAAGAAATTATCTTGAATAATAACGGCTACGAATGTAGACACTGAAAGTGATATAACTGTTCTCTACCTCTAAATCCCTACAGAGGTGTTGCACAGCACAGACATTTAAAAGGTACATCATGTCTATTTTCTTTGTTCCCTTCTTTCTTGTTCATATTTTTTGTAAATTACTGCACCAGCTCACAACTTTTTATCTTCATCATCTTCACCTTCTTCCACTTGTTCTGGGGTCGGGTGCATTCCTCCCCTTTCCGGGTGAGAATCATGGCCTCAGACTAGGAGGTGGTGATTTCATCCCGATTAATTAACACTTAGCTGCGAATCGCTCCAGCGAGAGGTGGTGGGTCTGTGGGAGGGCGTATCCATGTCTTCTCGTTGGGCTGGGCACGCCCGAGCTCCATGGGCAGAAGTCCGACCACCAGGCGCTCACCTTCAAGCCCCTCCCCCAGGCCTTTTTATGTCTTTAAACCCACCCAGGAATCATGCTCAAAATGTAGTGTTTTGAAAATGTTTGGCATGAGAAAGTAATATAAAGTATCATTTTAACATAAAAAGCATATAGAGTTATTTGTTCCCTGCATGTCTAAAATTGAATCGAACATTAAACTTAAAACCTTTAAGGCTTAAAACTTTAGTTCAAAGTTTTATGTTTAACTCTTTTGATAACCCGACGTGTAATAATGTTCCAAATGTGCGACATTCAACGATCATTCAAATGTTTCAGCCAATTTGGTTCTGATAAGGGGCGGCACGGTGGCGTAGTGGTTAGCACGTCCGCCTCATAGCAAGAAGGTCCTGGGTTCGACTCCCAGCTCGGGCGTTTCTGTGTGGAGTTTGCATGTTCTCCCTGTGCTTGCGTG
>JAQMYF010000001.1:44776628-44820674 GCA_030014195.1 Neosilurus mollespiculum
CATGTGGACAGGTTGGGCAAACTCCCATGCCCCCTCCAGGATCCTGTAGAGTGTGTAGAGCTGGTCGAGAGTGCTGCTGCCGGGACGAAAACCACATTATTCCTCTTGAATCTGAGGTTGGACCATAGGTCAGATCCTCTTCTCCACTACTCCTGCATAGACTTCCCAGGGTAGGCTGCGGATGTGACGGCCCATTTTTTCCAAATTTTATACCAATATTACACAGATCCCAACCCATGTTACCCTGAATTTTTCCACAATGTTATCTGAACACAAAAAACTGTACAATGTCCTCCAGTGTATGTAGATAGTTTCCGAATGGGCACAGATGTTCTCTGATTTCCTCTGAAGTAACATCGGAATATGACTGAGGCAAATTGGGATCATGATCTGTATCGTGTGAGCACACCTTAAGGGGTTTCAGAAAGGGTGCTTGTGTTCTCCAACAAATTTTGACAAGTTTCCATTCCTCCAGTGTTTTTCAGTAAGAAAAAAAGAGACAACATTTAGAAAAGGTCTGGAAAGCATAAAAAGAAACACCTACAAAAATATGGAATATTCTAAAAAGAGTTTATTCATTCCAACAACTCCCTCACCCTCACAGTCTCATTACTCCCAGCCTCAGCCATATACATGAATATATATATATATATATATATATATATATATATATATATATATATATTAATTGTAAAGTGGTTTAAAAAAAAAAAATAACAGCTACTCACATTCATACTTTCAGTCCACTCACACATATACTTATGCACATTATTCAAGTGAGGGCCACACTAATGTACATCCTCTCTACAATCTTTCTGATATTTACATGCAGAAAATCCTACGACATTCCCCGACTACACAACTAGCCAATCTAAAAATTTCACCTAAAACATTACACTGTATTGGCTTAAGTCATAGTATAAAGGAAAAAAAGAAAACGCTGTGTCTCTTACACACACACACACACACACACACACACACACAGGAGCTGAAGGAGCAGCTCAGAAAAAAGTTCAAAGGTTACCTGGGTCAAATGTTATCCTCCCCGCAAATAACACTAAACATACACAAAAATGCACACATGGCAAAAGGATCGGAGTCCTCACATCTTCCCCCACAACGCCTAAGCAAATAGGCAAAGCAACAGCATTGTCCGTTACTGGTTTGCCTGCCTTTTCTCCCTCCCCCACACACCATGGGCACATGTACATTGTCTTCTGATCACAGACAATACTGTATGTACTTAACACTAAAAAAAAGTCAGTGAGGACTTAGGGGGGGGGGGGGGGGGGACTCAAAACATATAGTGGAAGCACACCATAATCAGAGCAGCCAACCGCAATGCTCTGTGGCTCTGAAATTAAACTGCACTCTGTGGAATAAATCATAGCTATGCATTTCAGATTTGCTAAATAATTTGTGCACTTAAAATTCCTAAGTACACAGAGACATACACTACATAGTGTGGCAGTACAAGCTTTCACCTATAGCCTTTTCTCTCACAGTGACTCACTGAACGCACAGTGTCTGTGCTGCAGTTTATTTTTCTGCCAGCAGAGGGAGACAGTTTCAGAAACACGGACAAAATTGTAGAACGACACACTGTGACCCACAATGCACAGGACGGCGGCGGCGTCTCTGAAGAGGAGTTCTGCTTCAGGGGCATCCGTGTCTTCCTACCCAGCCCTGAACACAGAAATAGATAAAAAAAAATCAGAAGAAATTAGAAACACAAACAAATTTAGATTTTTGAAGACCAAAGCACTGAAACAGGGGTCTTCACTTTTATCAAAAACACAGTGTTGGGTTTGCTGTGGGTTTTAATCCCAGCCAAACAGAAGGCCCACCCAAAGGTCTGTAAAGGACAAACAATAATCAAAAAGTACAATTAAACAAGAATCAGAAGTGGCAACTTCTAGGAAAGGCAGGAAAACGCCTCTGAAAGGCTTGGCTACACTCAGTTGGTACAACGTGTAACAAACATATACTAACAGCAGAGCTCCGAGGATTATATTCTCATTTAAATTCTGTGTATAGATTGTATTTTTATTCTGTGTGAGTCTGAATGGTGGTGTATGGGCCTGTATTTTTTGGGTTTCAGTTTCATTTCTTAAAATTTTTTAAAATTATTAATATATAAATATTTTTATATTTTATTTTAAAAAATCATTTTATATAAATAATATATATACAGTCAAGCCCAAAATTATTCACACCCCTGGCAAATTATGACTTAAAGTTACTTTTATTCAACAAGTAAGGGTTTTTTTTGACCGGAAATGACACCGGCTTCTACCAAAATATAATACGACGATGTACAAGAGGCATCATTGCGGAAAAAATATTTCTCAGCTTTTATTTACAGAATTATTCATACCATTTGCAAACTTCCATAGTCTATGGGAAAATCCAAAGTTCTCCACTATTCCAAATAGTCCAAGCTGTTCTAAAGCATCCTATTTACCCTGATTCATTGGGAACAGCTGTTTTAATCAACTCAACAGGTGAAAAAGACTTCTGGTCTTCTGTTTTATGGTCAAATGAAACAAAAATGGAATTGTTTAGCCGCAATGATGTGATGAACACCATCCCCACTGTCAAACATGGTGGTGGGAACCTAATGCTGTGGGGTGTTTTTCAGCCAATGGACCAGGAAACCTAACACAGTAAACAGCACTATGAAAAAAGAGCAATACATCAAGATTCTCAACAACAACATCAGACAGTCTGCAGAGAAACTCGGCCTTGGGCAGCAGTGAACATTTCAGCATGACAACAACCCAAAGCACACAGCAAAAGTGGTGAGGAAATGGTTAGCGGACCAAAACATTAATGTTTTTCAGCGGCCCAGCCAAGAGTCTTGACTTGAATCTAACTGAGGATCTGTGGAGGGAGTTAAAGATCAGGGTGATGGCAAGAAGAACCTCAGTCCTGAAAGATTTGGGGCTCGTTGCTAAAGATGAAATGGCAAAAATACCAGTGGAGACATCAAAAAGATGGTCAGCAATTATAGGAAGCGTTTGATTGCTGTAAAAGCCAATAAAGGCTTTTCTATTGATTATTGAGGTATATTAATATTTTAATAATTATATTAAGGGTATGAATAATTTTGGACATGCCACTTTTTGTTCAAATGTAAATAAAAGCTGAGAATTTTTTCAACAATGATGCCTCTTGTACATCGTTTTATTATCTTTTGGGAAAAGCCTGTGTCATCAAAAAAAAAACCTTGCTGGTCAATTAAAAGTAACTTTAAGTCAAAATGTGTCAAGGGTATGAAAAATTTCGGGCTTGACTGTGTATATACATAATTGCCGCCCATCTGAGATACACCACAGCCAATCAGCATCAACTCAGTGACACGGAAGCCTTATTGGGTTTCCTATGGTGGGCATGTGCCGACACCGGACAGGACACGGGACAACCATCCAAGCCATATTCCATGAGTGCTCCACTTGGGGAGTCCCGCTAAAATCCTTACAGAAAATTAATACATAGATTTTCATGAAGACAGAAAAAATATATACAGTTCACACAAGCCGTATCACAATGTTGCCAACAAAAAATGAGACAGTGTAAGAGTGCCACAGCAGTGATCTATTCAATATTTCAATAGTTTCTTAATCTCACAAAGGGAAATTAGGTTTTGTATTTAATTCATACAAAGCAGTGAACACACACACAGTGCAGTGGGGGTTATGTGCCCTGCTCAAGAGCACTTCAGCTGTGACGAGAGGGAGGGGAAGGTGCTGCTCATTCACGCCCCTCACCCACACGTTTTTTTTCAGCCTGTCCAAGAAATAGAACCAGCGACCTTTTGGTCCCAAACCCGCTTTTCTAACCTTTAGCCACAGCTGCACTCAATTAAGCTGACTGTACACTGTCCAATCAGTGCACTCAGGAGTCACAAGTGTGCTTCTAGTTCCAGTTAAATGTTCAATTATATTAAATTTGAGAGATTTCTGTAAAAGTAAGATCATCAGTGCACAGTCCAACATGGAGGATGTGCATGAACATGAGCAGCATATGACTAAGTCACGGTTTGGTAAATCAGCTCATATTGGCCACAATGAAACTCATTATGAAAATCTTGCCAGTTGATTTTTAACATAAATTTTATTTTTTTGTCAGTCATTAGCTAGTTCTCTCCTCGAATACAACAGCTACCAACCTACGATGGCGAAGGCTGTGACATGACAAGTCGGCCTCCGCATTTACTGTCCATAAAACACCACAGGGCAATCAAACAAGCCAGAAGAAAATCATGTAATAAGCTCCTTCTTATACATGAGCTCACAGATACCCATGATTGCCGAGTGTTGCTCTGATTGACAGGGAATAGAGTAATGCCATCCCTCTCACCTAGAGAGGACTTTTAACTCCAGGCGATGGATTTCTATAGCATCAAAGACTGGACACAATGAATTTTTCTGAGCACGCAGTCCATAATTTTGACATCTTAGAAACTTGAAAGTAAAAATATCTTTATGTTGATTCTGACCCAAAAAAAAACCTTAATTTTTTTTTTAATTTGACTTGTTTTTATTTATTTTATTTTTTTTAGTTTATAAGAGTAAGTGTCGAAAAGAGTTAGCTGCATAGTCGTCAGCATGTTTCTGCCCTGCGATGGCCTGGCGGGCTGTTTCAGGGTGTACTCTGCCCTCACCCAGAGTCGGCTGAGATAAGTGCCAGCCTCCCCGTGACCCTAATTAGGATTAAGCACTTCAGAAAATGAATGGATGTATGAAGAGTAAGTGGTGTTGCAGTATACCTCAGCAACAAACAGTGCTGTAAGTCCTGCCTCCAAAAACCATTGGTTTCTTTTCTTTTCTATGTTTCTGTGCAACACCTACCCTTATGTCTACTAACCACAGGCAATCTGGTCTGTGGCAAGAAAACCATGATGAATGTGTGAAAATTTTAGGTGAAGCAAAATTTATTGGATCGGTTCAACAAGATTGGCTTCCTATTAACAGAGACATCTATTAGGAGATTCGCTTTTATGCTGTGCCTAAATCTTCCTATCTACGTATCCTTCTATTTATACATCTACCCTTCTATCTGTGTGTGTGTGTGTGTGTGTGTGTGTGTGTGTGTACTAATCTATAGTCAACAATGAATGAGGGTTTGGGTAGAACCCCTTGCTAAACTTTATACAAATTATTTAAATAGGGCACTAATGTGTATCCGGAGATTATTTATTCTCTTAGCACTTCTCTATTTATTTTCTTCAAATGGTGTTCCATTTGACACCAGTTTCTTGTGTCATTTCTTCTCTTCATACAGAATGAAACCTGTTCATACCAATTATTTTAAGGAACAAATTCTGCCTCACATTTTATATTCTGCACACTAGTCCAAAAATATATATATAATACAAAATGTTCAGGTACCACGAGAAGCATTGATTCATTTTCTGAACCGCATAATCCTACTAGGGTCAAAGTGAGGCTTGGTCCTGTCTCAGCCAGCTCTGAGTGAACTCAGTTGCCAGTGCTCGCCAAACCATCGCATGAAGACACACACTCAGCCATTCACACTCACCCTCACACCTAGGGGCACCTTGGAACAGCCAATCAGCCTAATACGCATGTCTCTGAGAAAAAAACAGAGCACCCAGAGGAAACCCACACAAGCATCTGGAGAACATGCAAAACTCCACATAAAAATGCCCTCACCATGCCTGGGACGAAAATCCAGGACCTTCTTGCTGCGAGGCAGACATGCTAACCACTACACCACCGTAAATGTTTTATAATTATATTCCCTTCTGATTATTTAAGGATAGAAAAATAATCCAAATGTATAAACATTTAAACAGTCAACTAAGTACTTTTTTTTCTAGTTTTTCCTAACACTAATTACATTGCTTATTTTACTGTATATGTAGTTAAATCTCACAAATATCCCATATATATCCCTCATAATTAAAATGAAGTTACTTACGTGTAAAGAGGCTGCAGCTGGAGGTGGGAACTCTTCTGTGGCGGCTGATACCCATAAGAGTCAAACCCACCGATGAAATCAACTGTGATAAACACACACACACACAGACACACACACAGACACACACACAAATAATAATATTAAAAAAATTACAAAATGTGATGTAGGCAAGGTATTAAGAGGGTGCATCTCTAACAATAGTTATAAACTTATAAATACAATACTTACAGCTATCCTCATCATCCAGGAAGACTTTGCTAACATAGCAGGCATACACAAAGCCAAAAAGCTAGGATAAAAACACAAACGAGAGAAAGAAGTTGTCTTTTAAGGTAGTAATAGAATCGGGTATTTATTACACATGACCTCAGTTAATTAAAAATATTATAAAAGTGTATTGCAATGTGATTTGTATAGTTTTAGTTGCTGAATACAGTGAAAAGAGGAAGCATTCCTTCGAATGTGTAGTGTGTTGTACTGATCTTTGCATACTACAGTGGACTACGGTGGAATGTTTTCAGCTCTTTAATGAAGTGATAAAAAGGAAAACGAAGGGGAAAAAAAGCACTCACTGCGAGAAACACTTGCAGAGCAGAGCTGACCACCTCTATGTACTGGTAGTCCAGCAGGCAGCCACTGACCGTGATCACATGATGGTCTTGTGGAGCCAATGGAGAGTCAGGCACTGTTGTAACTAGGCAACCAGGCCCATTCTCCATCCACCAGGAGCGATGTAAAGAGGTATTAAATGTCATCAGGAAATCTCGATCCTATACAAAAATGTAAAGGGAAAAACCCTGAGTTTGTACTCAAATAAATATATTGGTTAAAATCGCCTGGTCAGTACAAAAATACAACAGAATCAATTTATTTGTTTATAACAGAATCAATGCAACTGACTGGTATCATTTAAAGTTAAGAATAATTTGGTATTAATAAAAGAACTGTTTAAAATGTAGTCTGTGATTTCACTTTTCTATATAATAATGGATCTGAAAAAGTATATGACCTTCATTATCATTTTCCCACTCAGTCTCATGAGAATCTTTTTTTTTTTTTTTTTAAAGTATATCCTGTTATAAGGGCTAACTAACTTATCAAATGTATACTTCAGATCTGTGCAACAAACTGTCCTCTGTTAATGTGCACTGTCTCGGGCCATTTTCCAGCGTTAGACCTGTTGTTACTTGCGCATCATTTATAATAAATCAAAGGGCATCACTTGAAATTAAGGCATATCAAAACATATTACTTGAGGTCGGTCGGCACAGTGGTGTATTGGTTAGCACATCCCCCTTACAGCTAGTTTGAGGTTCGAGTCCCGGGCTAGGGCGTTTCTGTTAGGAATTTGCATGTTATCCCTGTACCTCTGTGGCTTTTCTCCGGATACTCCGCTTTTCTTCCGACAGTCCAAAGACATGCACGTGAGGTTAATAGGCTATTCTAAATTGCCCCTAGGTATGAGTGTGGGTAAGAATGGTTGTTTCTGTTGCTCTGCAATGGTCTGGTGGGCTGTTCAGGGTATAACCTGCCTTTACCCAGTGTAGGCCGAGATAGGCTCCAACCTTGCAGTGACCCTGGTAGGATTAAGCGGTGCAGCAAATGAGTGAGTAAATCGAAGCCTTACAACAAACGGATTTTTTGTAAGGACTAAACACAAAACAATGAAAATAATAATCTGCGTGGAGTTTACATGTCCTCGTCATGCATTTGTGGGTTTCCACCGGGGACTCCAGTTTCCTTCCACAGTCCAAAGAGATGCACACTGGGTCAACTGGCTACTCTAAATTGTCCATAGGTGTAAATGCAAGTGTTAATGGTTGTTTGTGTCTGTGCTGGCCATCCAGTAGACTCGTGACCTCTTCAAGATGTATCCTGCCTCTTGCCTGGAGTCAGCTGAGCCTGAGACTCCCCCACAACCCTGGTATGTAAGCAGGACAGATAATGGATGGACAGATGGAACTCTGTAGTAGTAACTCACAGACAGTATCCACTTTTTCTTTCACTTTTTTCCATGCAGACATTTATTCACATTTTTTGTCTGATCATGTCCAGGTTACCTTCATGGGTGATGGCAAGCATGCAAATTTCTGAATTTCCAAATGCCTCATGTGTCCTCAAATGGACACCGGGGCTAAACCGGGCATATTTTTCAGAAGGAACAAATCAGAGCCCTTGTTAATTGGCAAACCTTTTCAAAGCTAGGGGATTTTCAGGTTTAAAGTTCAAGATTGCGGGTGGCACAGTGGTATATTGGTTAGCACGTTCGCCTCAAAGCAAGAACGTCCTGGGTTGGAGTCCCGCCTTGGGCGTTTCTGTGTGGACTCTGTTCTCCCCTTGCTTGCGTGGGTTTCCTCCGGGTACTCCAGTTTCCTCCCACAGTCCAAAGACATGCACATTAGGCTAATTGGCTGTTCCAAATTGCCCCTAAGTGAGTGTGAATGGTTGTGTATGTGTGTTGGCCCTGCAATGGTCTGGCGAGCTGTTTAGGGTGCACCCTGCCTTTGCCCAATGTCCGTGGAGCCCCTAAGAGCAGTTCAGCAAATGAGATGGGATGAGTTAGAGATGCTTAAAATCAAATTCCACTTCACTTTCCTGTGTAAATCCAAGGGAACTGCAAAATTGTACGAATTTAAGTCATAACCACTTCCAGTCTGTTAAAGCCTGGGTAAGAAATCAAAACGTTGCATCCGAGTCTATCTGATGAGTTCAGTTAATAACATTTAAAAGATTTATTTGTTTATATTTTGTGAAATTGGACACACACCCAAACAAAGCAAGAACAGAACATTTACATTACAGAGGAACAATAATACCATTCTTCTCTTATTTACCTGAGACAGGTGGCCCACCTCCAGGTAGAAACAGATAATGAAAGCGTTCCAACCAACCCAGACCACTAGCCACACTGCATACTGAACACACAGAAAGTAAATGCCCATTAGTTAATACAAACCCCAAAGCACTAGACACATTTGGCAGAGAAGCAAGAGTGAGTGTTATGAGTAATTGCTACTATATGCTCTATTCAGTCAATACATTCAGGTGTGCACTTACCAGTATAAGATATCGAGAGCGGACCTGCACCGTCCCAAACACTCCAAGAATAACAGCCAGGATGTGAAGAAAGTTTGCCAAGATGGGAGCCCATTGATAGCCCAGGAAATCAAACACCTGCCTCTGCAGCACAGCCAGCTACAAATACATACATGCACATCTTCATAATGTTAAAATACACTAATCTGTGGGAATAAAAAACACTACCGTGAAGTATAAATAACTTCACTAATAACACACACTGACTCGTCAAATAGCAACTGTCTTCTTAATGGTTAACACTGCTGAGAGATCAAATCTGTCTATGTTGTTGATCAATTATAAACCTATAGTGCAAACTTTTGCACACACGTACATTGGTTCTAATTATACACATTACACATCCATCAAAATGTGGAATAATGACGTTCAAAAGCTGTGACATCTGCGAATGACATCTGTGAATGAATAATGAATAAGCCTGACATTCTAGCCGGTCGCTGGTGAATACTTTGGATTGTTCCATCTTAAAAAGAGATAAGCTCTGATAGAGCCGAAGCTGACTTATTTCCCTGTGCCTCACACATACACAAATAGTGTAACCTCTCCTTCCTGGCTCCTTTAAGCAGTCTCTACGGCAGACTGTTACAGCACAGTCCTGGCCTACATAGCAGACCCAGCATTGGGACGTCTGGTATTGTTGGCTCTTATTAACAGGTGAAGCTTAGACAAGCTGGAGGCATCCAAGTAACAAACAGGCTGCTTGGCACAAGTTATTTGGATCAGTCATGCAAAAACAGAAGGGGCACAGAGCAAATGTACAAAGAGTGTCAGGGACACTGGCTACAATGTGCCACAGTGTCAGTTATAAGTACATCCATGTTTTGTATAGCTAGATATAAATTATATATGGATGATGTGTAATACCATAATTCCTATTTAAAGCAAGGGGTTAAAATCGGCAGTTTGTTATGCATCTATTCTTACCATAACCAATCAAGCATTTCTGGACTGCACAGACAAAATGAGCCGTAAAAGGCCAATAAAACACGGTCGTCCATTTAGGCCAGGGGCAGACAAATGCAATGGGCCCTTCACACACACACACACACACACACACACATATACACAAGTAATCCCAGGGTGCTGTGCTGCAGCTGTTTCCATGGAAACTGCCTGGAGCCCCAGCCCACAGCCCTATGAGAAAAGAGCCCCTTCCTCAGGAGATCCCTCTTCGCCACATGAACACTCACAAAATACACACTGATCCGGGGCATTCAAAAGTTTCCATAGCATGAAACGCAACAATCGTTGTTATGTTACTGACGTCAACGTTCTGAGTATTGGTCGATACCTGACACCGATCCAATACGGACGTCCTCCAGTTCTTCCCGAGCTTGGGTTGCTGATTGATGTGAAACATGACAGGCTTGATCCCAGCAAGCACTAACCCCCCTTTTTTTAAAAAAATAAGTAAATAAATCTCAGGGACCTAGTAGCGGTCTCATTTTTGGAACTACATTCCTTTTCGTTTGGTGTCAGTGCAGATACTAAATAATGCGTAGTAAGTACTCTTTAATTTTAAAATGCCAATAAAATCGGTGCCATGTTGGTCGTAACCCATTTTCACAGCGCTATAGCAGTGCTATGCCAGTGGGATGAGATCAGCATCTCAGGCCGGCAGATTTGCCATCATTTTCAGTTAACTCATTTTAGCTGGTCCTGTGACTCATTAGACTTTCTTTCGAGACAGCGCAGCTGAGAGTTAAGGGGGGATCTTAACCCCATGGCAGGTTGGTGGTGCTGGGATTTGAACTTCACCCCTTCTGATGGGTAACCCAAAGCCCGAACCACTTTCCACAGGGTCTCCTTGCCTGACACTGACCTTACCTTTCCTTGAGACTTGACCAAGCCCGCTCCTCACCTCAATCACAGCCACTCGTTCACTCAGACTGACTCAGATGGATGCCATGAGAATGAAATCAGTGTACAGTACGGGGAACACATCCCGTCGCGTTCACCTACCAGCTGCAAGGAGCAGATGACCACCAGCGTGCACCTCCCGTCGCAGCGGCCCATGCTCTCGCGCTTCATGCACGGCTTGGGCCCCGCGAGGCGCCGCGAGAACGACGGGTCTCCGTTGAGGTCCAGCGTGGCGGCTGTGTGTTGCGTGGTTTGTACACCCAGACCGTCAGGGGGCCCGGCGGGCTGCAGCCGCGCTACCGTGCGTCAATACTTCAGCGCTGGTGATGATCATAACCGCACTTCACACGCGTCTCCGGGGGACTTTTTTTTTTTTTTTTTTTTTTTTTTTTGTTCTCACACCCGGTGCCGACCGCACCGGGTCGGCCCCGCCTTCATTCCGCGCGTGGGGGGAACCAAGAAAGCACAAAGAACAGCACACACGCGCACACAAGACAAGACACAGGCAACATGTTTAGAACTTGCACAAATGAGCATCATATGATAAGCAATCACACGGACAGGGGGGTGGTGGGGGTGTGTGTGTGTGTGTGTGTGTGTGTGTGTGTGTGTGTGTGTATAGAAATAACGCAAATGCAATCTGTGCGCATCACAAAGCCCGTCTTTGTCACTCACCGCGCGCGCGCGCTGTCCGCTGTCTGTCCCTCCCGAGGAAAAGCAGGCCGATTTCACGCGCACGGATTTAACCCAGACTCCAGCTCCACCATGAGCATCCCTCCGTCCCGCTCGGCTCTTTGTCAACACCGACTACAGAGCGAGAGAAAGGGATTATGGGTGGAAACCAAACCCTCGTGCAAGTTTAGTAGCAGTCCGCGCGGGGGAGTGCGCCTCCTTCTCGTCCTCCTCCTCCTCCTCTTCTAGCCAGGCAAATGAACACAAAGGAAAAGAGCATGGCTCCATCCCTGATGGCCCCTACCCCCAATCTACAACCGCGCATGAATGAATGGATGTGCATTATATGTGCAGATAGGGTTGGTCGAGATTCAGCCTAAAAGAAAAAGTACCGACCTGGAGGAGAGAGCTGTTATACAAGAAGGATGAATACCGAGATAACTTTCTAAAAAAAAAGGACAAAGTTTGCATGCACAAGTAGTTGTTGGACCGCTGCACCTTTTTATTAACTGGCAGACCCGTGTCGTGCTTAACAAGGTTCATGTTCACCACATGCTTGTGTGGGTTTCCTCCGGGTACTCCGCTTTCCTCCCGCAGTCCAAAGACATGCACTTTAGGTTTACTGGCTGTTCTAAATTGACCCTAAGTCTGAGTGTGTGTGTGTGTGTTGGCACTGCGATGGTCTGGCAAGCTGTTCAGGGTGCACCCTGTCATTGTCGGCTGAGATAGGCCCCATGCTCCACGCAACCCAAGTAGGATTAAGCGGTTCAGCACATGAGTGAGTGAGTGTAAGTCGAAGGGGGGCAGGCAGATTTGGCATTTTGTGGTGCGTTTTTTTCAGTGAGTGAGGTTTTTGTTGTTGTTGTTGTTGTTGTTGTTATATTTATAGTATGTCACTTCAGTTGTAGATTTCAGTTTGATTTCTAGGATAATATATTTACCAAGTGCCTCGACAGCCATCTTATTTTCTTCCTAAGTTTGCTCTTTCCTGCTTTTCAGCTGCATGCAATCATTACATTGTTTTAGTAATTAACTACACCCACATGATTCTGGGGAAATTCCAAATCTGTTAACAGAGGTAGTGGGAAAACCTGGAGCTTTCCCACCCACAAATCTCATAAAAGATGTCTTGCTGTTTCTACTGGTGAATCTGGGGTGGGTGATCTGGCAGGGCTATGTTCTACAGATTTGTGGGTTTTTCAGTTATGCTGCATAAAAATGCATTAAAGCTGCCCATTCACTAGTGAATAGTCCATGTGATTTATCTTCTATTATCAGTTCATTTTGGCTGAATATAAAGACTTCCTGGTGAAACCACCCCAGCTCGCACCCAGCTTAGCATCTCTTTATTAACCTTTTTACATCTTGTTATGAGTCAGTGCTTGTTTACGGTAACAATAACAAGACGATGTGACTGGAGGAACAACCTTGCGCCTTCGTGATAATGGAAAACTCAAGTGTTTAAACTCAGAAGAAGGAATACGATTTCAGATGAATTAAAAAAGATGACGATGTTTATTAATATCTTGTCCCCAGGGCAGGGGTCTCTGATACTCGTGTACAGGAGTAAGCAAGTGGTTTCATAAAGACAGTGTGTACGATTCCATTTTATTAACAGTTTTGAAATACAGAAGTAGCTGAAATATAAAAAGTATTTAATATTTATTTAATTTACTCGAGAAGTGAATGGGTCCCTTGAAAAAACTTCAGACATTACAGCAATTGAGCACCATTTATAACCATGTAATAAAGAAAGAATATAACTAAAAGCACTAACGTGTACAAGTCCTTGGGAAAACTATGGAATCACCACACTTAGAGCATGTTCACCCAGCTTTTTCATTCATTCATTCATTCATTCATTCATTCATTCATTCATTCATTCATTCATTCGTTTGTTTGTTTGTTTGTTTGTTTGTTTGTTTGTTTGTTTTACTTTGTGGTAAATAGACAGTTCACAAAATATTTTTGTTCAATAGAAGAACATTCTGCTTTTGTAAAACATACTTCAGACAAGTAAAGGGAAATCAAGTAAAGGAAAAAATGATGGAATCGCTCTATGGTAATGAAAAAATGATGGAAGCATCAACCAAAATTAATAAAAAAAAAAAATCACAATTAGTGCTTAGTTGCTCCTCCTCTGGATTTTATGACATCTTCACTAATGAAAAACTACAAACATAATCTACAATCCACAATTGCTTCTTTTGCCCACTGTAACATTTTTTCTTTTATTAGATGCTAGTGCTGTTTTTGTTTGGCTTTTCCATGTGTATCAGGGTGTATGCTGCCTTTGCCCAGTGTCAGCTGAGATGGGCACCAGCCTCCCACAACCCATGTAGGATTAAGTGGTTCGGCAAATATGTGAGTGATTGAGTCAACTTGTGCCAGTGGATTTGACTCGAAGATTTGAGTCCACATTGTGCAACAAATTTTTAATGTCTAGTTTAAGATAAAATAATACAAGATAAGAAGATAAGAATATAAGATAAGATAGGATAAGATAAGATAAGATAGAATAAGATGAAATGAGATAAGATAATCCTTTATTGATCCCCAAATGGAAAATTCATATGTTGCAGCAATACAAGAGCAACTTATTTGAACTTAACTTATTTGAAAACTAAATAAACAGCTTCCTCCCAGGTACTGTATGTACAGTATAATACAGTGTGAAACTTGCTTTTTGGTGAAAGTGTGAACTGTGATGACGGATCCCTTGAGCCTGAACCTGCCTCACTGGTTCAGCACTGAGATGCTTATAAACATCATTAGTGCTAGTGTGGGCCCAGAGTCACCCTAATGAGAGAGTGTGACACTATTACCATGGCATTTGTAGTTCCACACAACACTGGCAAAATACGACGAGAGAGACACTCTGACATTTCCAAACATGAACCAGAGGAAGAATACCAACAACTTCCTGACCACAGAGAAGACAGTGTTATCACAGATGCAATTACAATGCTAGTTTTTTTGTGATAAAGTGTTTGTATAATTAGTTTTCTACCAGCAACTATGCTGCATGTTTGTATATTTTACAGATCATTTACAGTTTATGCTGACATCATATATAAGAAGGCCTGGAATTATAATTGATCATATTCAGGCGTTTATTTATTTATTTGTTTGTTTGTTTGTTTGTTTCTGTGCCCGTGTCATGGGGCAGTAATGGTGCCCATTAACATCTATTACTAGATTTTGGGATAGAGTAGTATTATGCAAAGCACACTTGACTGATTTATGTTTTTGTATTCCTTTTTTAATTTTTTTTTTTAACCAAATGTGTTACATACCTTCAGGGATTTACCCGTTTCAACTAATTATGAAAATAAGCAGGATTGAATGCAAGATAAATGGCTTGAGAAACACCACAATTATCATAATTACAATTATTAACTGTCTTTACAGATTGATGCAATTCCACCTCCCCTTCTCATGATGCTGCCAAAAAAAAGCCTGTAGACCTTTGAATTAAAAAAGACAAACTGTTCTGCTGTGGGAAAAATATCAGACATAATTTATTTACTTTGCATTTTGTAAATAATCTCATTTTCAGGGGATGGTTATGGCATTTAAAGACCACAGTGAATGAGTACACTCCTTCCTCAGACTATCCAGGGTTAACCGGTTGTAATGTTCTTTTTTAAACATTAAACTGAGTTTTGACTTTTATAAGTTTTCTTCCTGGAAGTGACCCCTGTTCTTAGCAGCCGTGCATGTTTATCTAACATTTTATATAAAACAATTATTCCCAGAAGACTGTGGTAAAAACAAATAAAACAAGAATATTGATATTTTTACAGCCAATTTTCCAAATAATAGGGACCTTGTGTAAAATGTAAATAATAATAGAACATTAACCCATATTTTATTCACAATAAAACAATCATTCGTTTGCCGAACTGCTTAATCCTATTAGGGAAGCAGAGAGTCTGGTGCCTATCTCAGCCAACACTGGGCAAAGGTGGGGTACACTCCAAACAGCTCACAAGACCATCACAGGGCACCACATACACATAGCCATTCACACTCACACCTAGAGTCAATTAGGGACCGCCATTGTCATGTGGATGTTTTTGGACTGTAGGAAGTAACTGTAGTACCCTGAGGAAACCCACGCAACTACAGGGAGAACTTGCTAACTCCACACAGAAACACTAGAGTCCGGTGATCGAACCCAGGACCTTCTTGCTATGAGGCGGATGTTCTAACCACTACACCACCATGCCACCTCACAAGAGAACATAGAAAACATATTAAATCTTGAAAGTAAGACATTTTTCTATTTCATGGCACTATAGTTTCTCTGAATTGCTAAAACACATTCTCTGAAATTCTTCTCAGAACAGTAAACACAACCCCCAAAATTCATAATACGCTCTCAAAACCTTATCAAAATATATACGTGCAGAAGAAAACCTGCAGAAAATAAAAAAGCACTATATGGTTCGATAAGCAATCCTGTATCAATCAATCGGTCTGCAGGACTTCATCTACATCCCAATCCTGTCTCTTGCTAAACAACAGGCAAAGAATCCTTTAGCATGCCAAATGCAGTTTTGAATAGATTCCACTCCTATGATGTTAAATGCTGCGTCCATTGATCAGAGGAGATTTTCCTGGGTATAGGGGTTTCGCTAATGCACCTTCAACTGCCATGCTGAGAAAAATCCTTCAATATGGAATGGTGGGAAGCCCACATTTATAAAATGAAGGTTACTGATAAACCATTAACAAATTGTTGTACCTCAGTGAAAGCTCACATTCTCCCAAATTACAACATACACAGGATGCCTGCTCATGACCTCTCTGTTTTTGACCTCTCTGCTCATGACCTCTCTGTTGTTGACCTCTTGGTTCATGACTGAGGAAAGCATCACATAGGCCATCCAAAAATGTTATCAGACGATAGGTGCTGTAACGCCCTAATTTCAGAATGACCCTATAGTTACTGATGGCAGCACATGTGGTCATGTTGTCACCACGTTGGCCAGACACATCTACAAATGGTACGTTGACCAATTATGTTGCATCCTCTCTTTCTCCTCTATATGAGACAGAAGCCAGTTACATCCAACAAGATGTATTTATAAGGCCTCTCAGTGGAGTCCAATTCAAACATTCTCTATAAATATAAAGAATGGAATAAAATTTAGATTGTTAAATTATAGCATGGCAGACTTCATGCCCCTATACACATGTGGTGCTACACAAAACAGTATAAATGTATGTAATACGGTAGTGCTGTACATTCGCTGTAAATGTTCAATTATTTGCACATATTGATATTGTTGCTCTTTTTGAATTTCTCTCGAATGGTGCCCTATAGGCTGTTTTATATTTATCAGGTTGCGTTGTTGGATGTGGAATCTGTATTCTTCCACTTTCACGTGTCTGTCATTTAATTCTACAAAAAGGTCAATTTGCTAGACGGGAAGATTTTTTTCCTAATCATCTTTCTAACATTTTGGTGGAATGATTTACTGAGAGGTGGCAGGGGGTGTAGTGATTAGCATGTCCAACTCACAGCAAGAATCCTAGGTTTGAGTACTAGGCTTGGCAAGGGCACTTCTGCGTAAATTTTGCATGCTTTCCCATGGGTTCTAACATGGGCACTCCAGTTTCCTCCCACACTTCAAAGAAATGCACATTAGGCTAATTGGCTGTTCCAGATGGTCCTTAGGTGTGTGCACTGACCCTGCAATGGACCAGTGAGCTGTTTAGGGTGTGCCCTCCCTTCGCCCAGAGTCGGAAGAGATAGGCTCCAGCCTCCCGGTGACCGTAGTAGGATTAAGCAGGTCAGCAAATGAATGTATGAATGAATGATATACATCTTACTGGATACTGTACTGTTAATTTTAGGGACTAAAAAAGCATCAATTTTACCTGTTTTCTTCTCTGAATGTCCTAATTATGGAGGCCATTAAGAATCTGCATGAATTAGGTTTTATTTTTTTATTTTGCTATACTGTATAAATCCCACAAGGGAAATTATTACCTCTGCATTTAAGCCATCCAGAGTGAGCACACATACTCGGAGCAGTGGCCTGCCACACACATTGGGGCGCCTGGACAGCAGGTGGAGGTTGTCTTGCTCAAGGGCACTTCAGCCATGAAGGTGGAGGAAGGCAAGGTGCTGCTCACTCCCCCCCCCCCCAACACCACCTGCTGGTTTGGGAATCGAACCAGCAACCTTTAGGTCCCAATGCCACTTCTATAACCATTAGGCCACAGCTGAACCCATGTTGACCGTAATCCTGGTTAACACTGACAGGAGGGGTGTTATTTGTTTTATTTGTGTTTAACTTTTGGGGCATGTGTGTGTCATACTGAGTCAAAGTCCACTGCACTGCTAAATGTGTCTTGTGTATAAGCATGTGTTTAAAGTGAAAATAAGTGATTCGAATTTGCAGATTGTGTTTAACCACATGAAGAGGGTTTAAAGTTTTACCTGAGTAACTCATTGGTTTAGACTGTTGTTTTTAACAGCTGACATTTTTGTTCAGAAAATGTGATTTAGTGTTTTAGCAATTCAGAAAAACTGTAAAAATGATGATTTTATTATGGAAACCACTGCATCAACTCAGGAAGACTTCCAGAAATTTCTCTAGGCCAAAATTCACTTAAAAAGGTCTGAAGCAAAGTGAAAAATTGTTCTGTGGTTAGGATGAATCAAATTTTAAAATTCCTTTGAAAAACATCAATGCCTCGTCCTTCACACTAAAAAAGAGAGGAACTATCCATTTTATCAGGGCTCAAAAAAAAACACAAAAAAAACATGCGCTCGATTTTGTTGTTGCATCCAAGCTCATGTGCATCCCAGTAAATCAGGGGTGTCTAACTCATTTCCACTAAGGGCCATATTACTAAATTTAAAGGTGATTGAGGGACAAATATTTTTTCATTTAATATTGAAATCTCCATTGCAAAATGATTCGTTTAGGTATTTGTCCTCTTCTCTTTTATTAATTTGCATTCTGTGACAATGTTTAACAGCAACAAGCTAGCATGTAATCTTTCTTGAGTCTTGAAGGACTAGCTGTTTACTTGAAGTAGGTTTCTGCCACCTAGTAGAAGGTTGATGAATTAGGTTTCATGGTAATGGTTAATGCAAGAATGTACGATAATCATATTCTTTGAAAGCTCTTGCGGGCCACGTGAAATGAGTTGGTGGGCTGGATTTGGCCGGTGGGCCTCGAGTTTGTTGCCTGTGCATTAAATGAAGAAAATTTCACAGTTTATTCGCTTAATTTACGAATGCATGTTCCTGTAAACTTGCACATGCAAACATTCTTTGGAGCTCCCTTTTTAGATAGTGCCTAAATATTAACATTACTCATTTATGTTACTGCTGTTGCCAATTAATCAGGTTAATTGCAAAATGTTCACAAAGATTCCTGGTATTGTTCTGACTGCTCTATTCATCGTCAGTGAATAATTTCTTTAGCCTGACAGTCAAACGATCTCACCATTCCCGTTTGTGCATACATTTATACACACATATACATATTTATGTATGCAATTGTCCACAGAACAGTACTGAACAGAGTAGAAGTGTTGTGTAACAGACTAGGCAAACATTACCCTTCAGAGGATATATAATTTGTTCAGGAGATTAAAAGCAGTTGGTGAGTAGCAGAGGCTGAGTAAATACAAAAGTAAGTGTGTATATATATATATATATTTATATTTCACCTTCATCAAGAGAACAACAAATCTTTGCGGTGATATTTTGTTTTCCACTAGTAATGTCCTTTTAAAAAAACAAACAAACAAACAAACAAACAAACAAATAAATTTGAAACCACCTGTAATCCCATATAATGCTTTGTTGCTATGCATTCTCTCATCTCTGTCATGTTTATGCAACGCAAAATCTGCAATTATGTGCACTTGCAGAATCCACACAGTGCTCAGAATACTGAACAACCTGAAACTAAAAACAGTAATCTACCATGCTAGCTAAATATTAATAGCAGCCCTGCAGTAGAGTGAATGTAATACTGTATACCTGGAGATGACTGTGTGCCTGGACAGACTGTCCAGCTAATACAGAAATAATTGAGCAATGTCTTGTTTTGGTAACCGAAACCAATTTCAGTACATCCAGCTAAATTAGAGTGCAATAATTAAAAAATAAAAGAAACAGCAACAAACATTTTACCAAAAATGTTTATTAAAAGCATAGAAAAGGAACCACTCATGTTACCCACAGCCAAGGACTGTCTCAAAATGAAAATTTTCTTCTCAAAATCATTAATCCCCAGCCCTTCATCAACCTCTCAATCACACACATACACACACTACTGAATTTCCCCCATGTAGAGGCGCTTATCACTGGATCCAGACAGAACTGTGAAAGGAAAAAAAATCCATTATGAAATTTAACAAAAAGAAACATTTTTCTGTAAATTTCACTCATCTTAAAGATAAAGTGGTAAAAAAAAAATAATTGTAGGTGTATTTACCAATGGGTTCCTCTGGATGGAAGAACACCTCATTGACTGATCCTGCATGACCAGGAAGCTTATAAAGGATTCTACGTGATGTCGTGTCCCAGATATACACAAACCTGAAAAATGCAAACATGCAGAATTATACAGTAGTCATTTATCTGAATAGTCATTCAATACATGCCTGTATGCACACAATGTCTTACCTGTCAGCAGAGCCTGCTGCTATCTTACTGCCATCTGGTGACCAAGAACAGCGCAGAAGATTCTTTGGACAAAAAGATTCATAAAACATTCAGTACATGCATCAGTTTTCACGATGGCACAATGTTCAGGTGATCTCAAAACAATCAATAAAGTGATACAATAATGGAGTAAGTGAGAAGAGAGATGAAACACTGCAAATGAATACAGTTGGGTCATTGTCTGAAATTGGTATCATAAAGTGTGACATTCACAATCCCCAAACCTCTGTTTTGGGATGGATCGGATTTTTTTATGCGCTGAGGCACCTGCCAGCTGGTTATTTTGTTTACGTGACATTGACCTACGGAGTCAGCACAAGTGCTTCATGTTTATTAGAGACTTGCAGAATCAGCCAACGAGAACATGTTTTAGTTTGCGGCCAGTTGCACCACTATTCCATTGGCTAACTTCGTTTTGGCCAATGACATGGAGAATAATCTAGACTGCACACCGCCCTCTCTCTCATGGGTGACTGGCTTCAACTTCCGGTCAAGGCAAAAAACCTTGGAGGTGCTTGGTTTGTGTTGTGGATTTGTGTTAATTCTGTGTTAAAATGTTCTTGTTGTGCTGTTGGCTGTGATAACTGTGCAGTTAGTCTCAAAGAAACCTCTTTTCACCAGTAAGTGTTTTGTATTCTTATTTAAAACTGGATGCTGATATTTATGGATAATAGCATAGTATTCCAGGCGCAGGCGCTTACTACTATAGACTACAGGACTATAGGAAGAATCAAGCCAAGGTCTACACTGACAAGATCCTACAAGCACAGCAGAGGAAGCTGTTTGAAGATTTGGGTCATTTTAAAAAGATACCATCAAGATTGTACTAGTAGCATGTGGTGCTTATTTAAGATGAATGGTGCTTCCTTGTATATAAATCTTTACTCGAGACTAGAAGCAACTTATTGTTCACATTTACAAATACAGAATAATTATGTTTTTGGACACTTGAGTTCTGACAAATTCATTCATCAGTGTTCCAGCTAGGTTATTTTAGCAGCGCCATGCCTTTCACGTGATCGTGATGCAGCTATGTTGTTATTTACATGCCAGTTTTCTGCAATCGCCTGCCATTATTTTACCCTGGCAGATAGGAACATTTTAGTCTTAACCAAATGCTCATGCGCCGTACGCGCATCAGCTCGCTTCCAGATCCTTTTCCCTGTCTCTATGACCCCTGCTTGGCCCCAGCAACTATCTGCCACTTCAGTGGGAAGGGTTATGTTTTCTTAACCAAACATCCATATTTTCTGTGATATAAACTTTCATCTAGCATCCCATTTGCATAGTAAATGATGGCAAAACGAGAACTATTCAACATAATTTGTCAGAGACAGATCTATATATCTACTTGAGATATATTTAGGTCACATCTATGTAAAAATGTCAAATTGTGAAAGAAGGCAGAAGGAGTTGGCCAAATGATTCCTTGCAAAGATTCTTGAGCAAATCAACTACTGATGGTAACATGTGAGTTTCGTTGGAAAGGATTTAATTTTAATTACAGAATTTCAGACTAAGAACAAGACAACTTAAATTACCTTTTCAAAATTGTGGACATTTCCCTGGAAAATCTTCACACATCTCTCTTTTGGGGCAAAAGGACGGATATCCCAAACTCGCACTATATCCCAGAGGAGAGATTAACAAAAAGGAGTCAACACACGGTAAGTATTTCTTCCCACTCTGATCCTGCATCTCTGTTCCACACATATACAAAAAGCAGTCACTCACCGCTGTTATCCATTGAGTTGGACAGTAAGTAGGATCCTTCTGAGCTGAGACTGAGTCCTGTTACTGAGTCTCCGTGTCCCTGCATGCTGTAAATCAGCTTGTTCTGTCTCAGGTCCCAGACCTACAGTATGCACACACACACACACTTTTTTATTTAAAAAAAATAATAAAAAATAAAAAAACTACGCTTAGTTATGGGCACTGCCTCGTGCCTCGGCTTTGCACTATGGCTCTAGGAAAGATCTTTCCCTTCTGGATCAGAAACAGCAAAACACATCATTGACGAATGTCTTAATCCAAAGGGGCAGCATGGTGGTTTAGTGGTTTGCATGTTCACCATAAAGAGCAAGATGGTCCTGGTTTCGAGTCCAGGGCTCAGTGAGGGCATTGCTGTGTGGAGGTTACATGTTCTCCCTGTGCTTGTGTGGGTTTCTTCCGGGTACTTCGTTATCTCCCACAGTCTGAAGACATGCGCATTAGGCTAAATAGCTGTTCCAAATTGCCTCTAGGTGTGAGAGTGAATGGTTGTGTGACTGTAGGCCCTGCAATTGGCTTGTGGAGTGTTCAGGTTGTACCCCGCCTCAGAGTCGGCTGAGATAGGCTCATATTACATAGGAACACATAGGAAATCTATTTTCTTCATTTGTCCATTACTGGAAAATCAGAGATTACCAACACTATGGTCTTTAGTGATTTCATTTTCACTATAGTATTTTATTAAGACTAAGTTCGGTACCCAGATATACACGCTACAGTGTGTAAATACACCGATGCTCTACCTTGATGTCATTGTCGATGCCACCGGATATGATCTGGTCACTGGTGTCATTGAAGGTAACGCTTAGAACCTGGTACGTATTTTGGAACGTATGAACAGACGCTTTCTTCCTGATGTCCCACAACTGAGAAAACAAAAACAAAAACAAAGCAACATTTAGTTCTTTACCAGACATTTATATGTTCAACATATTACAAAAAATAAGCACCACACTAACATCCTACCTATAAATTCCACTCACTTTATTATATTTACTATATTTATCAGACGCAGCTCCTATTTATGTAACACTTATGTTACATTAATAGAAGTCACTCAGAGAGTATTTTATCCAGACTGGCAAATCAAATTTAATAAACAGAATCACATTGCAAAATGATAAACTAATTTTTATTTCTATTCAAATCTGCTAGTATCTCAGCTAAAATGCATTTGGTGCAAATAACAGTAAATTATTGTTTTGTCCACACTGCTTTTCTTGCCGCATTTGTTTCTTTTAAGCTTATGTACTCCCAATTTCTCCTGTCACTACTCAGTGCTTCACAATTCTGATGAAAGGAAACGGATAAACATGCTCTTCCTTGTAGATCTAGGACACCAGCCATTGCAGGTGAACCTGCCCTGGTTTGTATATGCGAGATCCTTTCCTTGTGCGTTAGGCTAGAAATTCACTGCTAAATGCAGGAGAAAATAATGGCGTTCTTCTCACAGAGAGAGGATGATGAATTGGGCTTTAATACTCAGGTGGTAGTTTGTCTGTGATGGCTGTGGATTTACTGGAATTTTATTTTTTTGTGCAAATTCCTGCTGTCAAAAAGCATCACACAATAAGCAACTCTTATTGGATTGGTGGAGAAACACCAGAAATGTGAATTAATCACATACAAAGTGGGGAGGAGGGAAAGGTGGTGTAACTGTTTAGATTGTAGGAAATCTTTCCAGCCTAGATTAAACACCCTAAAATAAATAAATAAATCAGTTTCATCTTATCCTCTGCAAACACAGAGCGATCCCTCCCAGTAACCACCACATCACCAATATTTTAATAATCTTCTCCTACCCAAAATCCTCATCTTGCATGTGTAGCTCATCATAAAGCGGTTCTGTCTTATTTACCTTTACAGTTCCGTCATCACTGCCAGTGCAGGCCAGCTGCGGACCACGGCGAGCAGGAAAACAAGAGTTTACAAAGGATGTGTGGCCTTTCAGGCGCTTCACTCTCTCACCCGTCTCACTGTCCCACACACAAACTGTCTTATCTGTACTGGCTGAAAAGAGCAGACTGGGGGGAAGCAGACACAGACACGTGAAAATGGTTACTATATACATATTGAATCATGCAGGAAAACAAGCATGAAAACAGCCATATCACAATTATTTATTCATCAGAAAAAAAGCAACACAGGTTCATGTGAAAAGTACATATGTCTAAGAAACCCAACTCTGCGAAAATAAATATTAAATAATTAAAGACACAAGCTTAAAACAATTTAAACCAAAGCTTACTCAATCACTCATTCGCTGAATCCTACTTGGGATGTAGGGGGGCTGGAGCCTATCTCAGCCGACACAGGGTGAACGAGGGTACACTTTCAAACAGCTCACCAGTCCACGCCAACGCACACACAACCATTCACACTTACACTCACACATAGGGGATACTTGGGCCAGCCAATTTGCCTAATGTGAATGTCTTGACTGTGGGAGAAAACCGGAGTACCCAGAGGAAACCCAAGCGAGTACTGTTATAATATTCAAACTCCACACAAACACCCAAGGTCTCGAACCGCTTCTTGCTGTGAGGCGGACGTGCTAACCACTACTTTAGTTTTTCAATTCAAAAAACACACAATGCCTCTGTCCTTTTGGCTTAATTTACTCAGCATGCATCGCTTCTTGATTTTACACTGGACATAAAAAAAAAAGGAATTAAAACGTAAAAATATTTATGCTGGACGCCATGAAAGTATACAAGCCATTGCCAAAGAGATTATAAAATCACCTAAACATGCAGACCAGGAAGCCAGTGCTAAGTTCACATGAAATGCTGCAAACTAAGACAGACAGCATGTTAGTTCACTTCCTAGGTTGATTCAGAGTCAAACTGCTATTTGTTGTTAAAATCACATGCAGATGTTCTCCTGGAAACAGGCTGAGACCGTGTCGCTCACACTCTGAGCCGTTATTCTCAGTGAGATCACTGTGTCGACACCTGTGCAAACAAACTGCATCAAAAAGACAAATCTCTGCAGGACTCAATTCTAACAGATTAAACATTAAGTGCCAATCGTCACCCATAATACATTGCATGGTATATACATCTTGCAGCTTGGATAATAACCAAATCACTCACTACAGTTAGCCCAATATGGGGTTTGCTTTTTGACCTGTTGAACCCTGGTTCAGTTTGTAGCTGGAAAGAACAGTTTAATGACATTCTGCACCAAAACTGCATAATATGAGACCTAATACTGCAGAAATGCAAAAACAATCAAACAAAAAAAATTTTGATACACAAAATAAAATAAGTTAGACAATTATCCAGTAATTCATTTAGCAACAGTTCCTCATTATCCGTGTTTGGAAAACAAAAAAAACAAATTAGTATATACACTACACCTGATTGGTTCGCTATCTGGGTGAAGAGAAATTATTGAATTAGGGAAATTAGGAAGTATGTCAAAGTATACGGAATTTTATGTCTTGTCATTCAGAATATTTTGAACTTATTCAACTTATTTGATATCAATAAGTAGTAAGTCGGTTTTAGAAGAATTCATTCATTCATTCATTTTCTGAAGCGCTTAATCCTAATTAGGGTCGCGGGGAGGCCGATGCCCATCTCAGCCGACTCTGAACGAGGGCAGAGTACACCCTGGACAGCTCGCCAGGCCATCGCAAGGCAGAAACACGGCAATGCAGCCTACCATATGAAAGTCAGCAATGGTTCCTAGCCTTTGAAAACCCACTTAGCTGTACTGGGTGGTGATAGTGGGACTTGAACTCCTGACCTTGGGATCAGTAATCCAGCACCCTACCACCGGGCCACCATAGAAGAATATTTAAAAAAAAAAAAAAAAAAGTATTGGATGGCTTTCCACCAATCAGAAATGAGAACAGACATTACACTGAGTGGATAATGCTTTAAGCGGAACAGAAATCAACTATATTTGCTTACATGTACCTTAAAGTATTGTTTATTAACTGTAATTTTCATTTATTTTCTTTTTAACGTCACTTACTTAAGAAATAATCCATTCTTGAATGATAAATTGCTTGCCTCATATTTCACTACGCTCCGCCTTTACTTTTTTTTTTCTTCCAATTTTGAGTCATGCGATTGATTTACATCCCCGGCATAAAGAAGCTTTGTTCATGCATAGGCGTCTATTTGTACATAAAGGACATTCTATTACCTTCACCAAGGAGGAAGAATATGAGCTTGGTCATGTGTGTCTGTATGCGCCTGTGAACATAATAACCTGAAAACAAATGGATGGATTTCCACAAAATTTTAACCAAATGTGGGTCTCGGGTCAAAGAAAAACTGATTATATTTTGGGCATGATCCGGATCCAGGACAGTTTTGAATAATTTTTTTTCAACATTACGTGAGAGAACAAGGAGGCAGAAATTACCCAGAATGTCTCAGAAGAAAAAATACAGAGCTCAAAAAACAAGTGCAGAACAAGCCACAAGGGGGCACCATAATTCTACATCATCTGGCACCTACCGACCTCTACCTTGGTAGAGGTCTGCACCCTCTGGGTGGATTACTAGTATTTATTTAAAGCTCTATTTCTGTTTGTTTTTTTATTGGGTAGCTCAATATTCAGTATATAGAAGGCATCATCTCTGAACTACAGAGGGCGCCACTACTCGTCTTATTGTTCAGTTTACCTGTTTAACACAGCACTACTCCAGCATTTGTAATCTCTTTAGAAAGGATAAAAGGTTTGTAGAAATTGCCTAGGAGTTGGATTGTTAAAGCAAAGGCTGGTGTTAGTATGCATGGTTTTCAGAGGGAGGCAAATTTAGGGAAAATAAACTGGACATGAAGACGTGCTTCTTAGAAGACTTTTAGTAAGAAGGCTGTATTCCGAGCTTAATTTGAAGTGGCTGAGGAGCTTTAAACCTGAGAGAGAGAAAATGAGGGCAAGTAATTTAAAATTTTACTCAATTAGTGTCTGGTGCTGATGTCACCTATCCCAGGATTGATGATATAACGATTTGTTATTATATTATTATAAAATATGATAAGTGATATCAAACTAAGAGATGGTCTTTTTTGTAAGGAATGGATGTCCAGTGATGTCTGGAGTAATCTGTACAGATTATCAAATACACTCCCCTGTACTGATATAATAACTAATATCTCACTGAACACTTGATTGTGTAGTGAATTTTAAGCCCATAGGTTGGAAAAACATCTAATAGAAAGCCTACTGTGATATTTATATTACACTGACTGAAATTATTTCACATATCGGATGTCATCGGATATCAATGTAAAAAAATAAATAAAAGTAAATCCTCAAATTCCACAAAATGCCATCTCAAAACAAACAGAGAAATCTACTCAGTATGACCCTATATTTGGAGGAATAATCTGTTCTAAGCACCTTTTAAATCCATAAAAAAAATTTAACTGCACTGCACTCCATCTCTCTATGCCGAGAAAGTTCCAAGTGAAATATATTCATAAAACTTTGTGTATAATAAGATTTCTAAGAGTTAAATATTAGTTCCATATTGCAGGTTGATAGCTTTTACAGAATTATCTGCTGCTAAGGAGTTTATTTTGGACACTTTAAACGCATTTTTCTCCAGCTCCCCCATAACCCTTAAAGTTCAAATTTCATTTGTCCATATCAAATTTTGTCCTTTGAGCAGAAGCTTATTTTATGCTCTTTTAGATAATCACAAATTTTGATTTTGATCCAGTTTTTGAACAACTGACCCATGTGACTATATTGGGGTTGAATTGTCACAGTTTCTGACGTTTCTTCAGCCATGTCTGATGGGAGGTCTAGTATCAGGCATTTTGGTTAGCACAGGATTGTGATTACGGGATTCGAGCATGTTTAAGTGAACTGCACAGAGTTTGTATACACTGCAGAGAAGATCATTCAAAGACCAATATGTGAAAGCACCCTGAACGTGCACCAGCTCTGGTCACAACCTTAACCTTACAGGGGAGGGTTCAAATTACCAATAACACTTAACTAACCAACAGAAATCACAGTGATCATGTGTATGTATCAACTTCCAAACATACAAACCTGCCATCTGTATTATAGTGAAGTTCCATTACAGCTCCAGTATGACCCTTCAGCGTTGCAAAGTTCTCACATTCTCCATAAACGTTCCATAACACTGGACAAACAAAAACAGCCTTTCATAAATACCTCAGATATAAAGACAGAAAACTTAATAACTTAATATGGTTGTGTGTGTTGAGTGGAAGCTAAAGAATAAAAATCATACCAGCTTTCCACATTTTCTTTGTAGCTTTACAACATTTTAAATGTAAAAAGTCTCTAATGTACAACAGACTGAAATAACTACCTGCCAAGTGGACAGCAGAATGGACAGACTTTACTAGAAGCACTAGTTGTATTAAGTCTAGTGAAAACACCATTAATTGTGGCTTCAGTCCTGAGCATAATCAGCAATAAAATTCAGCATTTCAGGAAATTTTTGCTTGTAAAGGACCATCTCTGAGATGTTTCCATCAGTACATGACACAAATAATGGAAAGTTTTGCATTACAACTATATGGGGTGTTTTTTAGTGTACTCAATGACATACAGATGAGGCGGTCGTATCCAGCAGAAGCGAGCATGGAACCATTAGGGTGAAACTTGCAGCAGTAGACTTCTCCCTCGTGCCCAGACAACAGCATTATAGGAGCCTGCAAACTGGAGCTGCGTGGGGGACCCTGTGAAACAAGGTCCAGAATATTGTTCAACTGTTCAGTTAATAGTGATCAGTTCTGGCATCAATAATTATTAAAACAATTAACTCTCTTACTAATGAGGTTACCTGGAGTTAATTCATTGGTTAACAGCGGATTTGACAGAGACAAGTGCATTAAATTACAAGCTCATGCACTCATTTGCCAAAGTGCTTAACCCTGTTAGGGTCACGGATAGGATGAAGCCTACCTCAGCTGAGTCTAAGCGACACCCTGAACAGCTGAACTGAATTACGCCAAAGCCTCATAGGGCCAACACACGCAACCATTAACATCCACATCTAGGGGCAATTTGGAACAGCCGGTTAACCTAATGTGCATGTCTTTGGCCTGTCAGAGGAAACTGGAGCACCCAGAGGAAACAAGCACGGGGAGAACATGCAAACTCCACACATGAACGCCTGAGCCCAGGACGCAAACCCAGGACCTTCTTGCTGTGAGGCAGAGGTGCTAACCACTTCACCACCGTGCTGCCCAATTTAGGGACTCACTGATCGAATATGTCCATTCAGAGATCAGAGCTATGAGTAATATCTTGAATAACTGCCCAATATCGACAAGCTTCTGCTGGCAAGTTAAGAGAAAAGCCATACATATGTATATATATATATATATAGAGAGAGAGAGAGAGACCTTTGAAGTTAGTCACACAGTTGTCAAAGGATCAGCCTTATTTTGATTGAAAGGTTGATCTATGTGTCACACACTGAAAGCATGTATTCTAATTAAAAATAACGAAGTACGTTCAGACTAATTTGCTTCCAAACTGGATCAATAATAACGAAAAGCAACAGTACGACAATAGCTAGGACGGCACGGCGGTGCAGTGGTTAGCATGTCCGCCTCACAGCAAGAAGCTCCAGGGTTCGAGTCCCGGCCTTCTGTGTGGAGTTTGCCTGTGCTTGTGAGGGTTTCCTTCGGGTACTCCGGTTTCCTCCCACAGTCCAAAGATATGCACATCAGGTTGACTGGCTGTTCACTAGGTGTGACTGTGAACGGTTGTGTGTATGTTGGACCTGCGATGGTCTGGCGAGCTGTTCAGGGTGTACCCCGCCCTCACCCAGAGTCGGCGGAGACAGACTCCAGCTTCACTGCGACTCTAGTAGGATTAAGTAGTTTGGCAAAAGAGTGAAAACAATGACTATGTGGTATGTATGGTGAGTATTAAGTAAAATAACCGTCATTATTATTATTATTTTGGTTTTCTCCTGTGAAGAAGGCTGAAGAGGGACCTTCCAATATCAAGTCATTTATTAATCTAGATGTAAGACACTGGAGAAAGAGAGGTGTGTTGTTGTTGTTTTTTTTTTTTTTTACAAACACATTATTCAGAGTAATTCAGTACCATAGTAGCGAGTTGTTGGGACTGCGCCGCTGCCACCAGCTCCGTCCTCGGTCTCTTCACCCCGGCGGGGACAAGCGCCATGTCTGCGCCCCGCTTCATGGCTTCAATCATTGTTTATCGCGGCTGTATTTCAGAAGACACACAGAAAAATGAAGGCTCTAACGCGGCGGTTTGTATCGTGGCAGGAGTTTGTATGAACTAACCAGTCCACCATCCGCTATCCGCCATTAAACAGTCGCTAGCGCTAAGGAATCACTTCTTCGTTCATTTTATTGACGGGTTGCATCTTGCATTTCGTGCACAGCGCCACCTACTGTGCAGGAGTGTGTAAAGGAAAAGGAATCGCTTCTGCTACCGTCGACGTTTTTCATTGGTCCGTTTATGCTGTGAATGATCTTATTGGCTGATATCTATTTGATGGCGCCCTTTGAACCGGAAGTTGAAACTGTGTCCACAAGATAAGTACGCGTTTGTGTATTATATTGGAATAAAAACCGTGTAAACAACGTTGCAAGAGCGGTGAGTTTATATGATCCATTTAAGTGATTTTATATGGTAACTTTTTTATGAAAATAAATCCCTGTGGGTGTTTTATTTAATGAAATTTATTATGTACTCTTGTCATTTGTGACAAAACAGTAAGGACCGTGACACAGCGGCCTGGTAGTGTGTGTTGTTCTGGTGTGAGTGTATCAGATACAGCTGGGACCTGTAAACACTGTGTATTCTTATGGGCCATTTCATTAAACACGCCATGTTTATCCACCTTGCAGGTGTCATTCATTCATTCATTTGTTCGCCGAACCGCTTAATCCTACTATGGTCACAGGGAGGCTGGAGTCTCAGCCGACTCTGGGCTGGTGGGGTGCACCCTGAACAGCTCGCCAGACCATCACAGAGCGAACACACATTCACATTCATATCTAGGGCATATTTGAAACAATCATATAGCCTAATGTGTATGTCTTTGGACTGTGGGAGGAAACCGGAGTACCTGGAGGACACCCATGCAGGCACAGAGAGAACATGCAAACTTGCAGAACTCAGGACTCGAACCCCGAACCTTCTTGCTTTGAGGCAGACGTGCTAACCACTGCGCCACTGTGCTGTTTCTAAACCTGTGCTAGCTCAGAGAGAACATACAAATTTCTCATAGAAACCCAGGGCCTCCTTGCTGTGAGGTGGATGCGCTTACCACTACGCCACAATAATAAAGCAATAATTATTAATAGAGGTAGTGATAGTAGTTGTTTTTGTGTTTTCTAGTGTGCTGATGGCCAGTGAGCACAGCAGAGAGCCAGCTGGGCTGGATGGACTTCCAGAGCTGTACAGCATCATTCGAGGAGAGGTCAGCACCTGATTAGAAACACAGGATGTGCGTGTGGGTTTTTGTTTTTTGTTTGTTTGTTTTTTACATGTTGCTCTTACATTTTGATTTACACACTTTTCTTTTGTAGGTGGCTTCTGTTACAACATATGGTGCTTTTGTTAAAATTCCAGGGTACAGAAAACATGGTAAGTTTTGCAGACTCTTTGATTTGCTTGGTTGAGTTCTGGTAAATGAATGGACTTTTTTGGGGTTTTTTTTATTTATGTAAGGTTTCTTACAGGTCTTGTTCATAAGAATGACATGTCTGCCTCCCGGGTTGAAAACCCCTCTGAAATTGTCGATGTTGGTGAACAAGTGTGGATTAAAGTCATAGGCAGAGAGGTAAATGCACACTGTAGAGCACAGGTCAAATCACAAAGCTGCTGTCCAGAAATGTACAGATTGGAATAAGTTACAGCTAAATTCTCCTCAGTTTTGTTGTTGCATGTTCATTGTGTTTCAAAACTGCAATTTAAAAACTAATTAAATGTAATTTTCTCTTCCTGCTTTCTACCAGATTAATGACGATAAAATCAAGCTTGCTTTTTCCATGAAATCCGTTAATCAAGGCACAGGGCGTGACCTCGATCCCAACAATGTGATGGCTGAGTACGTCGTCTTTATTTTAACACTAAGTTTTTCCACTTTGACTTTTTTTGCGTCTGTAATCACTGTGTGTGTGCACTCATTATAGGCAGGATGCACGCAAACGAAGGCAGTTCCGCGATCACACGAGTCAAAGAATCACTCTAGAGGCGGTGCTCAATACTACTTGTAAGAAGTGTGGGTGCAGAGGTAAGCATATAAGAATGATTTCCTACAGCGCTTTATATAATCTCCTGTGAATACCGTTACCAGGATCTGAATAGAATGTTGTCAGCTCAAGAGCCCTGCTAGTATTTATTTATTTTTTTTAATCACAAAGTTTTTATATTTTTATGGAACAGTAGCTCATGTTTATTAACTACAGCCCTCTTTTTTTTCAGGCAACTGAATCTAATAAATCAATAGTATAGGTTGTATGCATGCATACACACACTGTCTGGTTTGCATAATTTCAGGGAACAATGCAAAGACTGCCATTTATTGCCTGGAGACTTGCCCTAATAATATAACCTTAAAACATGCCCTCACGTTAACAGTTGGTGACGTCATTATGAGGACCTGCATTTTGTCCCTATATGGAGCACAAGTCCCCAATATGACTGTAAATCAATTTAGTCCCCACAATGTGGTGAAAACCTGGATCTCTCTCTCTCACTCTCTTATACACACAAGCTCACAGACTCACACAGGCGTGCACACACACTCTCTACATACTGACTGAGAATTACCAAATTGGCAAAGTGACTGATGAAGTCGCTGTGATTCTTCACCATTAAGTTTGCAGTAGTCTGACTTCCAAGTAAGCAAATGGTATTCCAGGTCCTGGGTTCCTTCCTTATTTTGAAACTGAGGGCTTACTTTCTCGGTACTTCCAAAAAAAAACATGCAGTGATTTACTGATGAGTAAATCTAAATTTCACTGAGGTGGGAATGACTGTGTGAACTTGTGTGTTTTGATGTAATGACATCACTTCTAGCTTTTACTCCTGTCTGTTGCTTGGAGTTCCTTGAATAAGTTGTGAATTCTTTGTAAATTTGAGGATGTGAATGGGATCCCCATTAGAAGAGGTCTCCTATTTTTTTATTCAATAAATATCAATATCAATAAATATTCTTTAATTTATTGATCTCTTTAACAACGTATCTAGTAGAAATATAAAATCTAAAAAAAACATCTTCAGTAAATCTTTGTGTAAAGTGAAATGAATGCATAGGACATATTGGTCACAGATATATACCATATATTATCGCTTAAGCGACGCACTTACAGCAAAATCAGAAAATGACTATAGTCTGTAATGATTTTTTTTCTGCCCCTTTCTCCTTTGTGATGACACTCCATGTATAGTTGTTTTGAATAAGTTTACCGGGTGTGTGTCTGCTAAGCTGCAGTACACAGGAAATGCTTTTCAAGTTTTTTGAAATTCTAACAGATAACCTCTAATATTAACATTGTGTTTTATAATGTGGCAGGTGGTAGTGCCTTCTGAGTACTGAACAGTTACCTGGTTGTTAATGTTACACCTGATGAAGTTTAAATTGGCTGGAAATTTAAAATGACTAGCTTTGGTTACATCGCTGCTCTTTGTTATAACAAGAAAAGTTTGATAAGACTTTGAAAGTGCTGGGAAAGTGTTTGAATCTCACATCTGAAAGGCTGTGTAAACATTGTATGTCCTCACAGTGTCAGTATGGTTTGATCTAAGGCTAAACATCTGTTTGGGAACAGCACTGTGGGACTATCAAAGTATGTCAAAGGCCCAAGGTCCAGATACGTGTGTGTGTTCATTTCCGGGCATGTGTTTGATCTTAGGTCACTTTGCAAAGGACTGTTTCTCACAGCCAGGAGAGAAACAATATAGTTTACTGCCCGAGGAGGAGGAGGAGGAGGAACCAGCCAGCCAGACTGTCCAATCAGAGCCTCAGAAAAGAAAGAAGGTTTCTACACACAAACTGAAATTTGATAGCAAACCAAAAGCCCACCCATCCTTTGTACTTAACAGCTCTCTGCTTTAGTCCATAGAATATATAAATTTTCTCATCTTGGCATTTGCATTTGTTTATGTATACCTCACATTGCTCTTTTATATGACTTCTTTCTCTCATAGGAAAAGAAAGCCAAGAAAGAGAAGAAAAAGAAAGAAAGAAAGCGAGAGAGCTCATCTTCAGACAGTGGCACTGATGCCAAAAGAGCCAGACATTCCTGTACACATTCAGAAAAGAAGAAAAAGCACAAGAAACATAAGCACAAGACACACAAATGAGCTCTGGACCATCAGGTCATGGAGCTACATGTCCAGATGAAGTCGTGCATGCATGCGTGTGTGAGTGAGAGAAACAAAACACACAAAAGGACTTTAAGTTTCATACAGCTACAAGCCAGCACTAAATGTATACCAGCCAGCTTTCCTGCTTGTGTCTGTAAAGTTGTTCATTTTATAGAAACTGATCTTGTTGCAAAGAGAAAAATAAATAAATGTGCTGAAGTACAACCTTAACCTACAAAATGATGGAAGTACATGAGTGGAGTGGTTGAGGTAAAGAGGTGAAAGCTCACGAGGGGCAATAATTTTTGCATGACCTCCTTACCCACTGGACAGAAGTCAGTCATCAGATCAAATTAGAACACACGTGACATGGATAAGGGAACATGCCTAAATTAGATACACAGGACACAGTGGCAGCAAACATGCAGTCACATAGCAGACCAACACAGGGAGCTTTTGGATCTGCTGCTGGAAACATTAGCAGGTATAAATAGGCTGTGTGGTGGAATCGCGATGGCACGATGATGCAGGGGCTCAGTATTTACCACTTTGATGTGAGAAATATAATGAGAGCACGTGCACACAACAGATTACATCAGAAAATGAACAAAGCGTGTTGGGGAGGTAAGCTGAGGTTTATTCTGATTTTTTGGGACATGGACTGCTGACAATTGTTGAAAACACACTTCACAAGGCAAAAGCTTTTTCAGTAGGAACAAAGACAGTTGTTGAAGAAACTTCACTCCCCTTTCACATAGGACCGTGTGCAGACCACATCGCCAAGAGTTAGCGTCTGTCAAAGAGAGTAAATGGCGAGATCAGTCAATCAACAAATGTTAAGAATACAACAAATACAGTCTTCCAGACAGTAAAGGTCATCATGAGCCAACATACAATTGGTTCAGCTCTGTAACTTGCACAAGCAGCACTCACCAGTGTGAGACTGTTACCATCGACTTCCCGGACAAGCGACGTCTCTTTGCCGTCCCATTTCTGAACATGGACAAGTTTGTTCCCATCGAGTGTCACCAATGACTGAAACCATCATGAAGATAAAGGTAGATTTTAAAAAAAAAAAAAAATTTAAATCAGAATTTTACTTTAATCCTATATCACCACGTCTCAGCTTCTAACACTTTAAGAACTGCTCTATCAAAAGCATTCCTGAATACAATAATCAGCAACACCTTGTTCAAAATCATAGTCACAGATCCTTGCTGACTAAACGTCTGGAAGCAATCACAGTGCTGACGTTGTGCTACTGGCTGATAGTGTTCCAGTGCTTCCATTTACACAGCAATACATCACCAGCTGCATCACATGGCCATCTTTTTTAGGTTCCTTAAGCACAATCAGTTTTCTACAATTTTATAAAAGGAATTTGTTCTCTAAAGTTTGATAGAATTAGCCGATAATTAATTTAACAGGCTTCGATTTGAATTGGCTTGCTCAACAAATATCGGGTGTAAAACTCTTTCAGTGAGGGCCAAATCAGTAAATTTAAGGTGATCGAGGGCCGAATAATCACTGAACACAAGGGCAACCATGAAGTCTACATGGAAAAAGTACTCGTTTAGGCATTTGTCCTCTTTTCTTTTATTCAACTGCATTTTCTAACAACACTTAACAGCGACAAGCTAGCATTCAGTCTTTCTTGAGTCATGAATGACTAGCTGTTTACTTGAAATATGATGCTGCCACCTAATGGAAAGATGATGAATTTGGTTTCACGGTAATGGTTGATGCAAGGAATGTACGAATATCATATTCTTTAAAAGCTCTTGTGGGCTACATGAAAATGAGTTGGAGTTTGAAGTAAAGGAGATAGCTTCACACTGTACTGTTCTTAGTACTAAGAACCTTTCTTACTTAATTTTTTTGTTACAAAGACAGGGATATTTCGGTAGAGGAAACATTATGGTTACCACACAAGGAGCCTGGTGTAAAGCCTGCATCTAACACCATTAAAAAAAAAAAAAGACTAGTCCAAATTATTGTATATAATTAAATGCACCTTGACGTGACGGTCATCTGCTGTGGTCTCGTCAAACTCCTCTCCCAGCTTGAACTTGAACTCCGTAGTCTTGAAGGTGCTGCATGTCTTTAGCGTGATGACATCACCATCAACAGAAATGATGGTAGTCGGTTTGGTCATGCAGCCGACTTGGCGCGTCGCAAACCCAACACCTAGTACACAGAAAAATAAACATTTTTTGGTTGACCAGCGTAAAAATGTTATAACACTGTACAAGTCAGTTTATCCATTGATGCAGTCTTAACACACACACACACACGTATGCATAAGTGAATAAGGTATTCTAGTCAGACATTAACCGCTCCCACAGTAACCTAAGCCATAAACAGTTTCCAGTCTTGTATAAAGCATACAATGGAAATTTCACAGTGGGCATATTGCCTCCGTACAGACAGGGAAGGCAGCCACTGCTACAGATATTCACATGACACACACAAACCCCCACCAATATTCATAGGTTAGACATGGGTGACCACGTCCTTGCTAGTTTTAAAGTCTGGAACGGTCAAAAGGGTCAAGTCAACATTAGCTGTCTACAAGCCCTAGCCAGAGTAAGCACTAAATATCGATTTGTTCTGTAGAACGAGCTAGACTGGACATGGGTACACACCCTTATACGAATCAGGGTTGCCCACATAACCAGTCAGTTAATTAAAAAAAAAAGAAATCAATCCCGGGAGGGGTTTTCTTTAGAAAAACGTGCTCACTATGTACCCGTCTCCCATGTTTTGTTTGCAATCTTTCTCCAGGCGGTTCCCACAGACCTCAGTACTATCGTAAAGTGTAAATAAAAGTCTCACTCATGAGAGCTTTGTTTTAGTAGGCTGCACAGCCCTGCACGGAAAGTCGGTCTTTCCAGTACCAGTAGTATGATCTTGCTTGCTGTTAAACACGATGCATTATGTGGGCCCAGGCAGTCTTTTTAACTAGTATTGCACGTCTGCGTGGGTTTATTATGTGGGTTTAAACTCGGGCAAGTTGGTGCAGTCTTGCTGGTCCGAACGTGTAGCTTTACTCCTGTATTACGTCAATACAAAGCCAAGTCAAGTCAATACAAGCATCGAATGACACTAATGGACCTCGTACATAGTTAGATTTGGGGTTTTTTCCCCCACCTGATAAATTTTTCTTCTGTGTAACGCTGCTGTTTGTGCGCAAGAGCCCAACCCAAGACGAGCCAGATGTCAAACATCTGCCAGGAAGTTTTATTAAAACCATAGTTCATCCAGCGCATGTTCCAAACATGTTTCTTTAAATCTTGGACTGGGACTAATAGATCTCACCTCACCTTGAAGTATGATATGATTGGATCAGACACTGGGTGGAATTGTGGGAATTTTCATTTACGACCTGAACACCCCTGACTCGTTTCATCACCTCACGACAAAGCAAGCAAACAGCCGGGGGACGGTACAGGACAGGGATCAAATCTAAACTAAAACATCAAGTGCAAGACTACTCAATTATTCACTGAGTTACTCATATGCCCACGTGCTCCAGTGTAGTTATGCAGGCACGCGCGCTCGCGCGTGTGCGTGCGTGCGTGCGCGCGTGGGGATCCACCCTACATCGTACCACCTCGCACCACACACACACACGCACGCACACACACACACACCAGCATCGTCCGTCCACCCGGGTGTATTTGCATGCACTTCAATTGGATCAGTAACATTTCATTTCAGGCCGCTCCGACTCGCGCGTGCTTGCAAGCAGATATTCACGTGCTGCACTCACACACCTGCTCGCCCGCGCGCGCTCTCTCTCTCTCTCTCCACACGCACGCGCGCGCTTACACATTCACTCCCACACTCACCAAGCGCTTTCATGTAGTCATCGAAATTCTTGCTCTCTTTAAGGTTCCACGTGCCAACGAAAACGTCCACCATCTTTACTCGAGAGCCGCGTGCAGTCAGAGACAGACGGAGGAAGAGAATGAACAAACCAGCCGAGATGAAATGAAGGAAAAACGGCGGAGGCTGATGAGCAGCTAAGCTTCTGCAATCTTACTGGATGATATATACCGGCTGTTCCTGACGTCACAGCCCAGCCTGAGAAAAGGGAGGAGTGATGGAGGGGTGAATGCAAAAGAGAAGCAGAGAGAGAGAGAGAGAGATGAAGGAGACAGACGCACCGACAGATGGGGGGATGGTGGACAACAGCTGTATTAACACTAGCTTGGCTTTAGAAAAGAGAGAAAATGAGAGACAAAGACTGGCATTGTCAGAGCAAAGCTTAAAAAAAAAAAAAAAACAATCTAAAGAATTAACCCCACATATAACAAGACCCTGTTCCTCTCTGTTTCAGAAATCTTATATTGCAAGGCGTAAAGACTCTGAGAACATCTGAACTGTGGGCTATTCATTCATTCATTCATTCATTCATTCATTGTGCATTAGAGAGAAATGATCAACATTAGAAACCTTACTGCAACAGTCTTTGGGGAGGCCCAAAAAAAGGCACGGCCATGCCCTAATGGTTATAGAAGCGGGTCTGGGACCGAAAGGTCGCTTGTTCGACAGGCAGGAAAAATGTGTGGTGGCGGGGGGCCACTCCGTTTCCTCCACATTCATGGCTGAAGTGCCCTTGAGCAAGGCACCTAATCCCCCAACTGCTCTATAGGTACCGCAGTGTGGCTGCCCACTGCTCCTGTGTGTGTGCTCACTGTTTACGTGTGTGTGTGTGCTCACTTTGGATGGGTTAAATGCAGAGCTAAATTTCCCTTACAGGACAAGAAAATAAAATATTTTAAGTATTAAGAGCTCGTGACCATAGGTGAGAGTAGGAACGTAGATCGACTGGTAAACTGAGAGCTTTGCCTTCCGGCTCTGCTCCCTCTTCACCACGACAGACCGGTACAAGCTCCGCTTTACAGCAGAGGCCGCACCGATCCGCCTGTCGATCTCCTGCTTCATCCTTCCCGTACTCATGAACAAGACCCCGAAATACTTGAACTCCTTCACTTGGGGCTGATTCTCGACCCTGGATTAAGTGGAAGAAGATAAAGATAAAGATGAATATTAAGAGATGGCATATGATAAAATTGCATTTGCAGAATATTTCCTTTGGTCCATGGTGAAAATAAATAACCAGATAATGGTAGTACTAGCACTATGTGGTTTGGTAAAGATAAATATAAATATAAATAAATATATATATATATATATATATATATATATATATATTTTAATTTATTTATTTATACACACACACACACACACACACACACACACACACACACATATATATAGCACTTAGTTAAACACCCTTGTCAGGTACTGAAAGTAAATGTAGAGCCTGTTATGCAATAGAGATTAATAATGTACTCATCACAGTATTCTCACTTGCAGAACCATTTTATCCTGCTAGGCTCACAGAGAGTCTGTGCCAATCTCCATAGACACTTGGCGAAGGTGGGGTACAGCTCTCCAGACCATATCAGGACAGCACACATACAACCATTCGCACTCACACCTAGGGGCTATTAGGAACAGCCACTAATGTGCCCAATGTGCATGTCTTTGGACTGTGGAAGGAACCAGAGTACCCGGAGGAAACCCACGCAATCACGAGGAGAACATGCAATCTCCACATAGAAACGTTCAAGCCCAGAAACAGAAGCCAGGACCTTCTTGCTATGAGGCAAATGTGCAAATCCACTGCGCCACTGTGCTGCCCCCGTACTGTATATCAAAATAATATACAAATATGAACCACCCACAAAAAATGTTGTACAGCAAAGATGTTTTCAAAAATAATGAAATGTTAAATGTTTCAACATTTAAAAAATGCTATAAACAGTCATTATGCAATGTGGCAACATTTTGGTTAAAAAATAGTGGTGAACTGAAAAAAATTCTGAGCAGTTTTATAAGAAAATGAGCTGCAGGTTTTGTTGAGCAACTTGTTTTTAAGTGCTCTCTTGTGTAATCTATATTATTTTTTAATATGTAATTTGGTGCTGAAAAACTAATGTTTGGAAATCTAAATGTACTGACTTGATAATGCAGAACTAAAAAATAAACATTGAGTCGGTCAACATATATAAATACTGTGTTACTAAAATAAAAGACCAAGGGCCCAGCGTGCACTAGATTTTAGGTTCTTCATTCATTTGCTGAGCCATTTAATCCTACTAGGGTCGGATTGGAGCCTGGACAAAGGTGGGATACACCCTGAACAGCTCGCCAATCAATCGCATGGCCAACACACACACACAACCATTCACGCTCACACCTCAGGACAATCTGGAGCAACTAATTAGACTAATCTGCATGTCTTTTTGGCTGTAGGAGGAAACCAGAGTACCCAGAAGAAACCCACGTAAGCACAGGAAGAACATGCAAACTCTACACAGAAACACCCTTGCTGAGTCGGGACTCCAACCCAGGACCTTCTTGCTTTGAGGTGGACATGCTAACCACTTTGCTACACTGCGGCCCGATTTTAAGTTTAGAATACAACAGACGTCTACACATAAAAGTTGTGTGATGCTGCGATGTCAACATCGGGACTTGTGTTATAAATTATAGGCATTTTTGTGACAGCGTGTCAGTGTGCATTTGAGATTTTGTGCAGAGAGCAGCCATCAAATTCTAACTAAGAAAACTAAGAAAATCAGCAAGGGTCACACCTGAAACTTTTCAGCCAACAAATGGTAATCAAGCAACGAGCTGGGCAAGGAGATTTAATGGTATTCCCACTTCAAGAGGGGAGGAAGTCATGGCAACCTGACAAAAAAAATAATAAATGAATAATAATAATAAGAGTGACATGGTTTTGCAGTGGTCTGCACATCCGCCTCACAGCAAAAAGGTCCTGGGTTCAGTTCCTGAGCTCAGGCGTTTCTGTGTGGAGTTTGCATGTTCTTCCCGTGCTTGCATGGGTTTCCTCTGGGTACTCCGGTTTCCACCCGCAGTCCAAAGACATGCACATTAGGCTAATTGGCTGTTCCAAATTGCTCCTGGACATGAGTGTGAATGGTTGTGTGTTGGTTCTGTGATAGACTGTTGAATTGTTCAGGATGTACCCTGCCTTCGCCAAGAATCTGCCGAGAATACTGAACTGGATAGGATTAATAGGATTAAGCAGTTCAGAAAATAAAACTATTATTATTATAATTATTATTATTATTATTATTATTATTATTATTATTATTATTATTATTAAATTAAGGTATTTTCAGTAATTGTTTAATAACCTTGCAACAAAAGGGTTTTGGTGACAGCTTGATTTGTCATTTCATATTTTCCCTTATTCTCTCTCTCAGGGTGACAGTGTAGCTGTAGTTGCTTTTAATGTGGTTAGTGTAATACACTTCAGAACACTGCACAGGTAACACTACACCTCACGGTTCTGCCACAGAAGCATGGGATTGAATTTACATAGTGAAGCCGCTGACCCGAGTCTGACGCAATTTTCCTTTAATTTCCTTTGTGAAATTACTTTTGCACAAAGCACAAGAAATTGAATGATTATAAGTATTGTGTTCACACTCCTTACTCTTTGTTTAAGTTTCTGAATGATTTATAGCAGATAAAACATTCTGTTGGTGATTGTTACCAGATGTGCATGACTGCAAGTGTTCTGTTTGCTTCTCCTAAACCGCAGGTTCCTGATATGGTGAAATAGGTTCAAGACATGACATTATTCACATGTCTACCTGGACATAAATGAAACGGATCAATGCTTCAAAGAAGCTTGGGATGGTAGATTGAATATATATACAACACCTAGGGATATCGTCATCATCTCATTCAGTACACCTAAATCCAGTTACTACACTCAGATCAACATGTATAGCATATTTGATTTATTTTTTCATTTATCCATCCCTGCTGACTGGGTGAGAGACAGGGTACACCCGGAATCATTTGCCGGTCTACTGCAGGTTTCATACAGGCAAAAACAACCATTAACACTCACATTTATAACAATGTACAATTTAAAGTAGCCAGTTAACCTTATGTGCATGTCTTTGGACTGTGGAAACCGGAGTACCTGAGGAAACCCATGCAAGCATGGGAATAATAGGCAAAAACAGACCCTTGGTGGAGATTCAAACCCAGAACCTAGCCTGCTTTGTCATTTATATTGTACTTATTTTTACTGTGTAAACAGTGGAAACTCAACCCCATACCAGTTTACTTCTTCTTAAATGAAAAGAAAAAAAAAAAGCAAAGTAGCCACAACACAATCGTGTGGGAATATCTGCATTTTTTTCCTGCAGTAAGTCACACCTTATTTCTCAAATTCATGATTTTATACAGGGAGAACATTCTGTTTCCAGTTGAATCATTTCACAGATAACACCAATAGTGAGACTTCTATGGAAGCATTTTCATGCTCTGTCATGTGCGTATTTGTAACACCCACACACACACACACACATACAGTACATTCCCTTCTTCTATGTTTCCTATCCTATCCCTTTCCTATCCTTTTTCTATCCAATTCCTTTACAGATAGTTGCATTTGATGCAAAAGTCTGATTTATATAGATATTAAGATAATTAAGTCTTATTTTTGCAATAAACAATAGTTTAATAATTGCATTTCTTCAAATTAGATTATTACCCAAAGTAATTCACAAGCAATGAATAACCTAAACCCATTTCTCTTCAACATAACATCAACTTTATATGCTGTTGAAGAATGTGTTGTTGTTGGTGGTGGTGGTAGTGTTGTTGTTGTAGTTATAAAAATGACCCCTGATGTGCTGGACTTGTGTTTGTGTATACAGTACTGTACATGCTTTACATTTAAAGAGCAGGTGAGTGGCCATATCTACTAATGAATACTCATTTAGGGACTTCCACATCCTATTAATCAACATACTGATCGTGTTTAAATTATTAGTCGATCCAAACACACAAGTGAGACTAAATACTGAGATCATGAGTTTGACATTTGACATGAGCAGCTGTTAAAGACAGACAGCGTGTGTAAAAAATGCTCTGACGGAAAAGAGGTGAGAGGTAAAACTCCACTTGGAAGTGGAACAACCGTACAGAGAAATCACACATGACCAGTTAGGGGTGAGATGGGGGTGTTTATGAAGCCTGCTGTTTATTTTTTTAAAATTTTTTTTGTTTTTGTTTTTTGTTTTTAGAACTGTAGTAATTCTTGTACTGGTGTAACAAGGGCTACTTGACCTGGACTGGATTATTTCCTACTTAATACTTAAAATACTTTAATATTCAAAATAAGAATGAAGTTGAATGCAGTTATGCATTCAGTATCTAAGTGGTGTTTTCCTTTTTTAGTCCTTAAGGTTGATATGACATGCTTGTGCTTGTGTTTGTGTTAGGTTCAGTTAGTTGAGGGACTCACTGGCGTTCAATGCTTTTGTCTTTTTGCCCCACCACTTATATGCACCGCCCCCTGGAGAAAATGGGTGATGCAGACACCATAACTCTTGAACATTATGTACATTGTACACATTAAGAGATGCTCGTTCCAAAGCAGAATTAAAAAATACACAATGGGTTGGGGGGCAGTGTTGGCCTGGTGGTAGGGTGCTGGATTACTGATTCCAAGGTCGGGGGTTCAAGCCCCACTATCAGCGGGTTGTCACTGCTGTGCAGCTAACTGGGTTATCAAATGCCGGCCATGTTTCTCACTGTCTGTGGTGAGAGGCATGTAAAAGAACCATTGC
>JAQMYF010000001.1:44823908-44852969 GCA_030014195.1 Neosilurus mollespiculum
GAGACTATATATCTATATATAAAATAGAGAGACAGCTCTGCCCCTTCTTGTAGAGTGCAGTAGTGTTGTTAACCCAGTCCAGTTTACTTTCAATGTTAACTACAAGGTATTTGTAAACAAATGTGCATTAATAAACCATATTAATAAATGTAATTTTAAAGGTCTTTGGCAGGATACTAACTCAAACCCCTGTGTGTGTGTGTGTGTGTGTGTGTGTGTGTGTGTGTGTGTTACCTCGGAGACGCAGTTGCAGCAGGATGTGGTGTATCCGGTATCGCACGCTCCGACGGGCCAGAAGATGCGCTCTCTCCTCATTCCTGTGTTACCTCATTTGGCAGCATCGCATGTTGGGCTGCTTAGATGGTTAATAATGTAAGGATGTTTTGTCAAAGTTTGCTGCTTTTTGCCTTCTTGCTGTTGATGAAATCAGTCAGTTGACAGGGATGGGTTAGGTGATGGCTTTCAAAGTCTCCTCCAGCCTGGAGCACTGACTCGGGGACAACAGCATGTGGAGCAGAACCCTGGAGCAAGAAACAGCCAGGAACAAATGCAAACTGGCAGGTAAGTTCCAGTTATTTATGCTAACAAGGACAACTCAGTTAATTTTTAGGGGGATAAAAAGCAATTTTAAAAAAGATAAAAAAAGATAATTGGTTGCTTTGCTGTCAGTCTGTCATCTTCCTTTATATAACTCAACAAACCAAACTTCGTTGTGACAAGTTTATTTCCAGTGATATTTCAAAGAGAAAATACATTAAGTACATTTTGAATGCTTCTGACTTACACAATTAGTAATTAACTTTAACACACACACACACACATACACACACACACACACACACACACACACACACATATAGGTGAAAAGAATACACATTGGCAAGAGAAAGCTATTTGTTATTAGTTATGTCTCTCATGTAAGCAGATCCGACTCAATCAGATTTGAGCCTTTTCTTTTCCCCCAGAGCGTGAGGTGCTACTTGAGAATCCACATGGCTCTGACTTTCTTCTCAATGTGCACCTGTGCTCAATTATTAATGTTGGACTTCCTGCTCAATTCCCTAGTGCACTTTTTTCTCAAAACTAAAGCTGAGGCCGAGGAGGGTTCTTTTTTGGTATTTTAATAAAACACATTATCTTCCAGGCAGGCTTAATAAAGTTAGCACAGTGAAGCAGGCATGAAGGTAACAGTGACACATGTACCTCAGAGCAGTGTCTACAAGCCACTGTTTGTGTCTCCTTTCAGATCAAAGAACCAAACTGCCTGTGTATCCGAAAGCTGCTACTCGACAAGGGCTACATTCATACACGTACGGCTCGAAGGCCCTGAGATGTCCTGCAGTCTCCAGACCTTTGGAAAAGGTCGGAATTAGCCCATGTTTGTGGGAGGAGCCTGCGCTAAACAGAGCAACTGGTTATCATGGACGGCATGAAGAAGCTAGTCCCGTGCGCCCACGTATTGTGACAGTGGTTCGTCCGTGTGGCGAGCACAACCTGCGGAAGATCTCTCTGCTACTAAACCGACGTGCTGTACAGACATTTGAGCTGTTGATGGCTGATGTGTCAGAAGCTCTTGGCTTCCCGTGCTGGCACAGTGGTCGTGTTCGACGCCTTTTCAGCCCTGCTGGCCAAGAGATACACAGCCTTTCTGACTTCTTTCGCTTTGGCAATGCCTTTCTGGCCTTTGGACTTAGCCGCCCATCCATTAGCGAAGTACAGGCCGTGCTGCAGGACTTGTATCCTGACAACCCAGGTTACCGCGACAGCTTATTGAGGTTGTGGAACCGGATCTTGAGGCCTAAGGCTGCTAAGACAGATAGTGGTTTCCATGATGATGTGCCCAAAGATTCCACTTTAAACATAGGCCTGGAACCATCAGCCAATCATTTGCAGCCATTTCGGACACAAGTTAAGCAGAAAGACAGGAGCAGAAGGGAGAGGCAGAGAGGACAGTGGGACAACAGGGAGGATACAAGGGCACACCAGCCTCAGACAAAAGAGGAGAGGAGGACAGACAGGAAGAAGGAGCCAGTTTATTGCCAGAGCTGTAGAGGAGCTGGTCAACCCATTCCTCCAATTGTAAGCAAGAAGTCTGCTAAATTAGAAAAGCCTAGCAATGGGAGTAATACTGTTCTATCAAAGGATAATAGGATGGAGAACTCATCACAAATCAAGAAGTCTAAAGCAGACAATCAGAAAAATGAGCCAGACACCCTCCAAAACAAAGTCCTATTTTTAGGCTCCCAATCAGAAACCAGAGAAGAAGACATACGTAAAACCAAAAGTGTAGAGCAGAAAGAATTGTGGGAGAAGCTTCCACCTGATGGTATGCAGGTTTCTACGGAGGACATCCAATGCTGCTATGACATTGGTGGTGTGGTGGGTGATGGGAACTTTGCAGTAGTGTATGAGTGCCGTGTGCGAGGTTGCACCCAAAACTTTGCCATGAAAATGGTGGACAAGGCCAAGCTGCAGGGCCGAAATCGCATGATACAGAACGAGATTGCCCTGCAACGTAGCCTGGCACACCCACGACTAGTGCGGCTGCTGCGCTCTCATCACACAGACACACATGTCTACCTGTTAATGGAGCTGGTGACTGGGGGCGATCTGTTTGATGCAATTGCCAAGTGTGGAAAATTCAGTGAGCCTTGTGCAGCTAGGATGATTCGGGACATCAGCCAGGCCCTGGAGTACATCCATAACAAGAGTATCGCACACAGAGACATTAAGCCTGAAAACCTTCTAGTGAGAAATGGGTAGCTGCACTTTGATGAATTTTGTTTCTACTTTGAGATCGTTAGTCTTAACACTTTTTGTCCTTCTCAAACTTCTTTAAGGTCCAAAGGCACAGCAATGGCAGTATCAATCTAAAACTGGCTGATTTTGGATTGGCTATGATAGTGACCGAGCCAGTTTTCACTGTATGCGGCACACCTACGTATGTTGCTCCTGAGATACTTGCTGAGACAGGTGAGCTGTGAAAAGTTGGCTTCAGTCACATGTTCCTGTTAACTGTAGCCTACATTGTGTAATTTCATAACCACATTTATTTTTATAAATATTGTCATATATAACTTCATTTGCATTTTAGGGTATTTAAATCTTTTAACACCGCAAACCAGCCAATGTGTGCATTCCGGTATTAGGATTTTGTACCTTGATCATCTGTGTGCTTATATGTAGGATATGGTGTAGCAGTGGACGTCTGGGCAATGGGTGTGATACTGTTTGTGCTGCTCAGTGGGTTTCCTCCATTCCGCAGTCCAGAACGCAATCAGGAGGAACTCTTTTGTCTCATCCAGAAAGGAGAGGTCCACTTTCTGTCACCTTACTGGGACAATGTGTCTGAGGGTGCGACCCTAAATTCGAACTTTGATACTTGCTTCTCCATCCACAGATCCACCAGTAGTTTTTTTTTCCCCCTGAATCCTGACAGCATGTTTATGTGTGTGTCCATTTCAGGTGCTAAAGCATTAATCTGTGCTTTGCTTGAAGTGAACCCCACTGTGAGACTGACAGCCAGTCAAACTCTGCAGAATGGCTGGCTTCTCCATGCAGCAGCACAGAGTGACCAGAAGGTGGCGACAGACATCAACAACTTTATCACCAACAAGAAAGACACAATTAAATCAGGACGCAGAAAACAGGTGGGATGGGGCAATCAGCCTAAGTTAGATATGTCAGCAGAGATACCTCAATTGGCAGAAACCGAAAGGAAAGATGAAAGGAGCACTAACAAATACAGAGAAAACACCACAGAGCAGAAAGATAAGAAGATTACCGAGAGATTATCACCAGTAAGAGAAATCAACAAAAGTGGTCACCTGTTGGAGGTATCACTGTTAATACAAAAAGCAGGTATACCTGAGTAGTCCAGGGCTCTTGGACATATATGTTAAGGTACGTCATGAAATCGGCATGGTGATGAATACAGCAGATTGGTTGCAACTCTATATTTCAAAAACCATTAGACCGACAGCTCTAAACCTAAGCCTAAACCTAACCCAACTGACTTGAGTAGGGTGCCCAGCTGATTAAAGCAAGGTGCACATCTTGGGGCTGTCAGACCAATGGGCTGTCGGGCCATCAGGCTGTCAAGACATAGAGTCGTCCCTACATCAGATTCACCATTATCACAGCAAACCTTTTTAAAAATCTTCTACAAGAAGCATAACACAAGGCTGAGTGAAAACCTGAGCACATTCATTCAAGTTATTTGCATTTTATTAAATCTGTAATATATAATTAGTTACTACAGGCTTTATTACTCCACACATATACAGTATTACATGACAGAATTAATCAAATACTCCATCATTTCTTTTTTGCCATATGCAGCATTAACTATGAGCAGGAATCTTTTCCTTTTACTAAGAACTGTATTTGAAGGGATCAGAGCCAAAAAGGAGGTTAATTCATATTTTGGGTAGGGTAAAAATATGTTCATGGTACCAAGTAACAGCATAAATGAGGTGTTTTCCATCAAGCAATTCTAATCATTCAGCCTCATGTGACTCTAGTATGAAATGACCATCTCAAGTTTGTATAACAATGGGGTTAGGCCTTTCTGTTTTTGTTAATTTTCTCCATTTCATATGCAACTAACTTAGCCTTTTGTTCTCAACCCTTCATTTTTATTCATATGAAACCCATTCAATGGAAGGCTGAAGCTCAAATTTCATATAAACCTGTTTCAGAGTTGGCACTATTATTTTCAAAGGGTAAGAATAGTTATGTATTAACATAGTCGACACATAGAAATTAAACATGTAATTTCTCAGATTCTGTCTGATTGGATCTGGGTCTCAAAAGAATCTTAAAAAATTTACCAAACTTTATGTTGTATTTATGAATGAATGAATAAATGCTAAAAAAAAAAAAAAGTGCTAAAAATCGTATACAATTAAATCAGAGCTGATTGCGTATTACAATAATTTGGTTCATGGTTCATCTTCTGCTGCTTTATCCTTTATTAGGGCGACGGGGAGGCACAGAGAGCCCATCCCAGCCAACTCCAGGCGAAGGTGGGGTCCCTGAATAGCTCGCCAGATCATCACAGGGCAACACACACACACACACACACATAAGCATTCATACACACTTTCACACTTGGGCAATCGAGAATATCCAGTTAGTCTAACTTGCATATGTTTGGACTGTGGGAATAAACCAGATGACCTGGAGTAAACCCATGCAAGAAAGGAGAACATGCAAACCGAATAAGAAACACCCTGGCTGACACTGAAGCTTGAACCTAGGACCGTCTTGTTGTGAGGCGAAAGTGTTAACCAATATGTCAGCATGTTACCGTACAATTATTTGTCATTATTACAATCATATAAACTCTTTACTGTTAGAGTGGAATGGTTATTGTTTTAAATTGGAACACTCACTCGCTCACTCATTTGCCGATCCGATTACTCTTACTAGGGTTGTGGGGAGGCTGTGCCTATCTCAGCCGACACTGGGTGAAGGCGGGGTACACGCTGAACAGCTCGGCAGACGATCACACACTGACTCTTAGAGGCAATTTGGAACAGCCAATTGGTCCAGGACTAGAGCGAAGGACCTTCTTACTGTGAGGCAGATGTTCTAACCACTATGCCACCGTGCTATCCTAAATTGAAACAGCTGCTCATTATTAAAATCAATTACACTGTGAGTTTTACTTCATTTCATTTTTGCACATAAGAATGAATACCTTTGTATTTAGTGGAGTTTTCCCTTTGGCTCATTTCCTAACTGCGTGTCAATAGCACAGTTGTCACCTCGTGACTGCATACCATGAGTAACATATAAAAGGGTCCTGTTACTTTATGTTCTTCCTCATTTCTGTTTTCATCTTGCAGAGGAATTGAGCAAGTGGATTCAAGATGCTAAGTTTAGTCCTTTGCTTCTTGCTAATTTTGTTACTTAACTCATTCACAGCTCCTGTACTGAAGTTCTTCACAGTATGGTTTACGCTATTTCTAGTGTGGGAAATATTTCATGACTTTGAATTGAAGTATAGCAGTGAAGGTGCTGCATATGAAGGATACATAATTAAATAATTTTATTCATTTAAATTTACATTCATGGCATTTGACAGAAGCTTTTATCCAGAGTGATAGGTGTATATTCAAGAAGCAGATAAAGGACGCTGCCCTAACTGAAGCACAATTTGTGAAGCTTATAGGCTATATAAATACTGCTGGACTATTCTGCGTTGCTACTGAACGCTAACATCAGGGAGTGAACTGAATAGTAGATCTGAAGTATCTGTGGAAACCAATCATTGGTTCATTGTCGCACCAGAAAGAGAAATGCTCTGGAAAGGGAAAAGTGAGTACAGTTACACCACTGGAAAGAAGAATTGGTGGTAGGCATGAGAAAAATGCAAGATCTGTTAGTTATAATGCAACACTGTAATAAAGTGTAGAATTTAGAGAAACTAAATACTAACTGCCTTGCATCAACTGATGTATTTCACTTAGATAGTGCTAAAAGAGAATACAGAGCTTGCAAACACTGGCAAAGCTTCAGGACATTTATTAAGAGCATCTAAGGGCATCACATACCAGTGGAAACTGACAACACCGTGGTGGTGCTTAACATAAACCATGAATCTATTCATGCGGTCATCCATCTAAACCACTTATCCATTAGGGTCACATGATCAAGTAGGAATCGGGTACAGTATTTAAATGGTTCTGAAATAAGCTAGCGAGCTCTGGAAGTGGATAGATGCACATCTACTGTCTTAACCCTTAAACAGGCACAAGTGAAAAATAAATTGTAACAAAATATCATTATAATAATTATTCTTCTAGTTAAGATCTAAGTAAAAAATTCTCATTATTATTTTTAAAATATCTTGTATATTTTGGATTTTATGGGTTGTATTTCCCAGTATATGTTGCCTTAGTAAGGTAATAAACAGAGCAAAAATCTGTAGTATATTCTGGTGCACGTTGCCTGTTTAAGGGTTAAGAGCTGCTTAACAACTGGGTCACTGCAGTCAGATAGTGGACACAGTCTTGCAGCAGTGCCACAGGAATTGGTAAACACTGACCAAGCAGACGACGGTTCCAGTTGTCAATGTTACCCACAATCCCCTGTATGTGCTACCTATCCGACCAAGCCTGTGGTGAATGGGTCACTGTGACACAGTAAATCACATACTTTGTGTACAATGATTAACCTAGGCCCCAGCAAATTGGCATGCTCACATAGTATGTGTATTCATGGTCCATCTACATGCTGGTGGTATGCTTGGTATATACCTCTGGTATCTTCACCAGATTAATCTATTTTGAAGAGATGGCTAAAAGTATCTCTTTCTCTAACTACCTTAAACATAAGCGTCAAATTGTCTGGGCACTGGGGACAGACTGAAGGTTTATTCAAGAGTGCCCATATAGTCAAAAATCTTAACTCTCCAAACTTCAAAAACCAGGATCCAGCGGGACCTGGACTTGTGGCTAAGTAGTTTGTGCAGTTTGCTGAATGTACCATTGAAGGATGCACTTATAAAATGAATTAAATAAATCATTACGTCAACAAGAGCCCTCAGAGAGCACAAACCTCAGTCAAGCCCAGTAACTCCATATATGAACCAAACTGTCAAAAAATCTTGTTATCTCACAACGTTAAAGAATTCTTTAAAAAATACTGGAGCCACAATTTGATCTTTAGTCTGTATTTTTTTTGTAAATCCTGCTGACAGCAAACAAACAAACCATGGGTAATGCATAACCTCCTTGGTGGAAGTAATGATGATTAGAAAGCCCATGCTTTCAGACATCATGCATGCTTTTGCAAGTTCTTGAGGATAAGAATGTACTGATGCCAACTTTGTGACGGCCCTCAGGCATTATGTGGAAATAGCCGTTAGGTGGCAAGGTAACCCTGGGTTTACACTGGGGCACGATGTACACAATCACCATGATTTGAGAGAATGGTAAGGAGCGTGAGGGGTCATGGGATTGAATGCTGATGACCTTGAGGGAACTTGGTGGAATCGTGATCTTGAGGGAACTTGGTGGACTCATGATGATTGTGTTGGCAAAAGTTTTGACTGTAGATCACAGTAAAGCTTATCAGACCTTAACAGAATGTAACAGATCTCCTGGACGCACCCTGCTACCTTTTTATACCCTAATTGTGCTCCATGTGTGCTCATTAATCATGGAGCTCTGCGGTTTTTTTAATCACGGAGATTGCGGACATCGTGCCCCAGTGTAAACCCAGGGTAACCAACAACTTTTTGCGTGATTTGGGAGGCACCATAATGAGTGCCACTTGACGGACAGGTTCACTTATTGTGTAAAGAACAACATGGACAAAATACACCAGATGCTACAATTTAGGCACTGCTTAATTGTACATTCTGTGGTGTATTTGCATGAGTCTCACCTTGAGGAGAGAGCAGTATCAGAGTGTTATGCAATGCCTATCATAAGAAAGAACTGTATTAGCACCTTGAGCGATTGTTATCCTCAGTGGAGAACATTATCATAACGGTAATTATTGTTGAAAACAGTTTCAGAAGAGTGAGTAATTTCATATTCATTATCGCCTAAAGGATAGTGTCAGCACTTCAGTAATTTTTGCCCTCCATATAGAGCGGAATCAACATTGATTCTCATTTATAGCAGAGACCATTTACTCACAGTCACAAGGTACTTGTGCACCAACTGACACTCTGTAAGGGACTGAGCAAATGAATATGCTCTCAAGCAAACCACTCTGATAAATCTCCACTTAGAGCTGACTCCCCTGTGAGCGTTATAGCCGTGAAATGGTGCGACGTCGATTTTGATTGGTTTTGCCTGAAAATACCTGCTATTATGCTCTAAATACCACCATTATGCTCAAAATGCGGTCTCTTCAAAAACCTTCGAATATCTTTGAATCCAAAGATATTATTTCGCACCAAAATTTTTCACCAAGACCGCGAATACGGATCGTTTACCTTGAATTCGACTGAATATTTCCTAAAAATATACAAATTCCAGTTTGAATTTATTCAGTTCCCTTCAAAATAAAATTCATGTGTACTTTCGGACTCTTTCTTTCTTTTCTTTCTTTTCATGTGAGTCGGGTCTTAGCTGTAAAACCTGATATCTTTGGTATAAAATGAATAAATTGTGTATATTTCAGTAATTTAGTTGGGTTAATTTGGTGAGAGAAAGACAGTGAATGAATGAAATATATACAATTCCTGTCTCTACTTCATTTTAATGAATACAAGCAATGCTACAAAAGATCATGAAAGTCCCTCTAAAGGTAAGAAGCACATCGGCCTTGGTGTGTGTATCTTGAGTGCCAATGACTGTGTGGACAAAAGGCAGCCATTTTAAGGACTTCAGCTGTCTGACTGGTGAGAACAGATGGACTGTATTTCTGTAACTGAACTCTGGGATTCCTCTTTCCTTCCCCCAAATCAGTATTGTGATATTGTATATCTGTAACAAATGGTATTTTCCATGTACCTGTTATTTTGTATTATTAATAAAGGTCATAAGAGTTCTGTGAAAATAACAAATGAGAAATGTTGTACTACTGGTTCATTGATTCATTTTCTTGCTACAATTTGATATAGTATATTTTGCTCCGTGCTGTTGCAGAATATGTGGCAGTAGTAAATTTACATATGTGGTTAAATGAAATCATAACAGTTTAATGCATTTGCTATAACGTTAATGATCTACAAACAGGACACTGACAAACAGGTAAAAAACATGTTATGTTGCAAAAACTAAGAAACAGCATCAATTCTGTGCCACTTGTACTACTTTCCCACAACCTTATACTTAATTGTAGTTCCCAAGAATTTTTTGTTTTCTATAATATCTGTTTTATCATCGAGAGAATATTTATAAAGAATTTAATGTAAAAATTTGTGGTTTATCTCCAGTGTAGCAGTTAATTCTTTAATAAATCATACACAGTAAAGTTTGATAAGCAAACTGTAGAGGACACAAATGATTTCCTCACTGAATTGGAATAATTTGTGTTCAGATACATTCAGTGTATTCAGTAACATCCTTCAGATTGAGATTTTTCAGGCTATATGTCTGTAATACATATGTTAATATGGGCTTTCTATAAATCATCAGGCTGAAAAGACACCATATTACTCATATTTCAATATACTAAACATATACTGGAATTAAAGGTATGATTATATTTTATTTATGCTGTTATTAGACTATTATTAAATTATTTTATATATATCTTATGTGCATGTCTTAGACCGATTAACAAAATAATGTATGCACTTATTGTTTGTTGTGTCAATTTTTATTTTATTTCATTTATATTTTTTTATTGAGCTTCACCTAATGACCAGAGAGGCAGAGTTACTGCAAAAATTTACACCTATTACTGTGGGCCAAAAGAAACCATATTACAGATATTTAACAGATATTTCTTCAAATACACACATTTATCTTTAATGTTACTTGCTATTTTCATGGTTAATTTTTTAACTTAAAAAAAAACCCTGCTGCTAATACACTTGCACTGAACAATTTGCTTTCAATAAAATTTTATTTTTACAGCATTCTTAACAATATAGGCATTACAAAGCAGCTGTTCTGCAATCCAGATGCAGCTTTATATTTAAATCCTTGTTATATTGTCATTCATCCAGAGCCAATCCCATGGTGATATGAGAGATACACACTGAACAGGTCACCAATCTATAGCAGGACTAACACAGAGACAAACATCCATTCACAAATTCCATCCACACTGTAGGCAATTTAAGGTAGTCGGTTTTCCTAATCCACGTGTATTTGGACTGCGTTTAGAATCAAGAGCACCTGGAGGAAACTTATGCGAGCATAGTAAGAACATGCAAACTCCACACAGCCCTGAGGTTCGAACCCAGAACCTTCTTGCTGGGAGACTACAGGGCTAACTACAGGTGCCACCCCTTAATATTCTCATTTCTATTATTTTGAACATAATCTTTCAAAAATCTGAAATAACTGGTGAGCTATTTTACTTTGTGTAGGTCCTTAATGCTACCAGCTGCCCAAAACAGTGAAATGCTGCCATGGAAACAGTTTCAGAGTTAGTGCTACTAATGCAATATTGTAAATAAATTACTTTAAGGAAAATTATACAAAAGACAGTTGAAAAAAAGCCCAAGCCCTGTTGACCACCTTCCTAAAAGTCCAGTTTAAACTGACCAGGTCTCAGCAGCTTTCTGAATACTTGTGGCAGCATAGTGTAATGGTTTCCACGTCCGCCTCACAGCAAGACGGTCCTGGGTTCAAGGCCCGGGCTCAGGAGTTTCTGTGTGGAGTTTGCATGTTTTTCCCGTGCTTGCATGGGTTTCCTCCGATTTCCTCTCACAGTCCAAAGACATGCACATTAGGTTAATTGGCTGTTCCAACTCGCCCCTAGCTGTGAGTGTGAATAGTTGTATGTGTGTTGCCCTGTGATGGTCTGGCAAGCTGTTCAAGGTGTACCCCCCTACGCTCAGTGTCAGATAAGAAAGGCACCAGCCTCGCCACGACCTTAGTAGTAGGAATAAGTGGTTTGGCAAATGAGATGAGTAAATAGTCGAATAAATGGTCAACAAATGTTTGTCTACAATGTTGCAGTACTTAGTAGCAGTCATTTAGAATTTTTTCCATTTCTTTCAGTATTTTAATGGTCTTTTGGACCGCTGGAAGCTACTCAGACCAAACCAAATTTTTTGCAGGGACTGATTAGAAATAATATATTTGGCAACATCTGAGAAGTTATTATTTAGTCATTTAGTCAAAGGCACTCAGAGTTATGCCCAAAACATACACACACAAAACACACACACAGAGAGATCATGGAGGCAACAGGATATACAGGATGGACTGTCATACCCAGGCTAGTTAATCTTGTTGGACCACATCTTTGGACAGAAGTTGAGAAATAGTAAACTTTGTGCTGATTGGATTGGTCAATTCGCTGTAGAGAGTCTGGTTAGAACTCCAGTTCAACTATCAAGTGTGTTCTGTCTGAAGTTCCTTTATAGCCTCTCTTCAAAACAAGCAATAACCTATGATCTCACAATTATAAAAACTACTGGCAGTTTCTATGATGGAATAAGGGTGCACTACAGGCAACTACTATGGGGGCACAATGATATGAGATCACAATAAACTCTCCATCTTTCTGTCATGTCCCGTCTCTGTCACGCCTATAATATAGGGTGCCCCCTGACTCACGAGTGAATCCTTTCCATCTAAATCAACCATTTATTCGGAGGTAATCGCTGACATATTGGGAATATTGGACCGTGAAATCACCTGCTGATGTTACACATGTCCCAAAGAGTGAGTATTAGAATTGCAGTGCCAATGTAGACCAAGGGCAGACCCATGGACATCTCTTTGACCTTGGTTGAGCCAGAGCTCACGACTCACTCACTCTCTCATTTGCCAAACCACTCAATCCTACTAGGGTCATGGTGAGGCTGTCTTTGGAGTGAGGGAAGAAACCGGAGTGCCTGGGGAACTGGCCAATGATATGGGAAATGCAGTAAGCTTTTAAAACCATGTTGTTATGAATATTATTGTGATGAAGAGCACTATGAACTAATTTCAAAGGTGTCTAATGGATTTTTCATTCGAATGAAATGGATTTAATCTAATGAAACATTTATAAATTAACTTGAACATAATTATGATGTTAATGTAAGAAGAGAAACCTGATTTTGATAGGATGCAAAAAAAAAAAAAAAAAAAAAAAAAGGTTTTAAATGGTTTATTTTAATATTCTGCAGGTAAAAAAGAAGTAATGTTAACTTCTCCAGGGTATAGTAGAGAAATATGATTATATACATATATGTCAGATGTTTATTATTATATTATGGCGGTTTTTGAACGTTGAAATGAGTCTCTGGTGGGGGATAAAAAAAGAAAAACAACAAAAAAAAACCTCTCTGCCTTAAAAACAGTTTGAAAAAAGTTGACTTCGCCACCAGCAGAAGGGAACAGGAGGATCACTGACGCTGCCATTTTGTCGCATACATCTCATCTCGCTTTCTGGTCTGTGGTCACCTTACTGAAGCTGACCTGCAGGAGGCCGCTGCGCATGCGCGGACAAGTCTTCTTTAAAATACCCCCACTGTGTAGCTGTAATATTGACAGTCATCTGATGAAACACGGGTTACATGCCGGATCCAATCAGAGAGGACGCGAAGCACTGGCAAACACCAACCATGACACCTATAGGCAAAACACTACGTAAACAACTATTAACCGGACACGGGATTGGCTATTAATTCCTCCAGGTTTGTGTAAGCGTTCTTCTGATTGGTGGAATCAGGACGGGACGAGGAGAGGGGACGGTGGAGGGGAGGGGGGTGACAGGAAAAAAAAACAAGGAAAAAAAAAAAAAACAAATATGGCAGTGTGGCGCTAGGGACGAAGTATCGAGAAGACGATAGGGAAAACGAGCAGGATTAAAGGGTTTTGGTGTGAAACCGGAGCGTGCCTGTGTTGGTGCGTGCGGTTCGGGCGGCGGAGAGGAAGCGGTCAGCACGCGCAGCTCGCGCTGTCACGCCGAATAACGGAGTCACCGGCTGGAGACGAGCAACAACAAGACTGTCGATGCAGGAGGAAAGCAGTGTTTCCATGCGAGCAACATCTACTAAGCATTTTCGCATACTGCTATCCAGAGGGACTTGAAGTGCGCCATCAGCCCTGCACCTCCCTTCCCTTCTCAGCCCGGGTGTAATAATCCACCGTGTTTACTTCTCCTCTTGTTTTTATTCTCATATGAACCGGAGATTATTATTATCACCAAAAGCGCTGATACACAGCTGGACGCGTCGTAAGCTGCTCAGCACAGCACTTTCTCACAGTCCACGTTTACACAGTGAAGAAGAATAATAATAGTAATTATTATTTATTATTATTATTGTTGTTGTTGTTGTGTGTGTGCGTGTTGCGTCTTGTGTCGGTCAGACGCGGATGTCTTCGATGGAAGAGCGAGGTGAGGTGGCGGCCGCTCCAGGCTCATCCTCAGCCGTCTTAGGTGTCGGGCCGGAGGCCGTGGCTGCAGGTGCGGTTTTATCCGGAATTCAGGAAGAATCGGGCATGCGGAGAGAAGGTTCCGGTTCCGGTTCTGGCCCGGAGACAGACCCTGAAGCGCCGCCCAAGAAGCGCGTGAGGCTGCAGGAGGGTGAAGCGGGTAAACTCGAGGAGAGACTCTATTCCGTTCTGTGCTGCACAGTGTGTCTGGACCTACCCAAAGCCTCGGTTTACCAGGTGATCACAGACACAGCTACCCATCATCATCATCATCATCATCATTATTATCATCATCATCATCATTATTAATATTATCATTATTACTATTATTATTAATATCATCATTATTATTAATATTATCATCATTATTATTATTATTAATATCATCATTATTATTAATATTATTATCATCATCATTATTATTATTAATATCATCATTATTATTAATATTATTATCATCATCATTATTATTAATATTATTATCATCATCATCAACATTATTAATATTATCATTATTATTATTAATATCATCATCATCATTATTATTAATATTATTATTAATATTATCATCATCATTATTATTATCATTATTATTATTAATATCATCATCATCATCATCATTATTATTATTATAGTTATTATTATTATTATTATCATCATCATCATCATCATTATTAATATTATCATTATTATTATTATTAATATCATCATCATCATCGTCATTATTATTATTATAGTTATTATTATCATCATCATCATTATTAAAAATATTATTATTAATATCATCATTATGATAATAATAACTATAATAATAATAATGACGATGATGATGATATTAATAATAATAATAATGATAATGATGATAGTAGTAATATTAATAATGATGATGATGATATTATTATTAATATCATCATCATCATCATCATTATTATTATTATAGTTATTATTATCATCATCATCATTATTAATAATATTATTATTATTATTATTAATATCATCATTATTATTATCATCATCATTATTTTTAATATTATCATCATCATCGTCGTCGTCATTATTATTATTATCATTATTATCATCATTATTATTATTATTAATATTATTATCATTATTATTATTATCATCATCATTTTTAATATTATCGTCATCATTATCATCGTCATTATTATTATTATCAGTATTATTATTATTAATATTATCATCATTATTATTATTATTGTCATCATCATTATAAATATTGTTATTATTAATAATATTATCATCATCATAATTATTATTATCATCATCGTTATCATTATTATTATTAATAATATCATCATCATCATCATTATTATTATTATCATTATCATCATCATAATTATTGTGATTATTAATAATATTATCATCATCATCATCATTATTATTATTATTATTATCATTATCATTATCATTATTATTATTATTATCATCATTATCATTATCATCAGTACGCGTTCACATTTGCAGTTGTACAGATAGGTAGAAAAGCCTGACTGAGCAGTTCAGGCAACCAAGGACGACAAGAGGAAGTTTAGGCCCTATAACAGGTTATTACACTGGGCTCTCTGCCAAGGACAGTTTTCCTTTGATAGGGTCCTCTTGGGCCTCCTGTCTACTAAGGGTAATTGAAAACGTTTTCTCCTTTATAAGGCAACACCACAAACCAAATAAAAGAAGCTCTCCTCTGTCCGCTTCTGAACTACACAGAGCACCTGTATCCCTATTTATTAGTATTGGATGTACGCTAGAAGTGTGATCGATGTCCACATGCAGTGACTTAAACAATCAGAAAGGGAAAGGTAGTTTAATATCACCTTTCGAGTAGTGTGACCTCTTGATATCTTTCAAAGGCATACAGACACATATGAACACAATGGTTTATTCATTTTGCTAATATATTTTGGTGATTGTTTTGATTTGGCCTGTCTGAGGATATGTAACTGTAAAAGAGTTGCCGGGTCTGGGGATTAAATCAACCAATAGGGCGTTAAAACCCGTCTCAAAATCTACATAGGATGAAATCTCATATTCTGATAATGGATGTATAGCTCTTAATGTTCACCATGACATCCCAGCACTGTAAAATGTATTGCCATTTTTAATTATAATACAATCATTATTATACAGAATCATATCTTATGTGTTTTTATAATTTCATAAATAGTTACTTTATGATACTATCATGAATAAAGACCAGCTAGAAATTAGAGTGAGATATATTATTGGGACATTTAAAGGATAAGGTTTAGGAATTCAGTTTACTCAACACCCCAATCTTGGACGGAAAAAAAAAACATCACCATGGCTTCAGTTTATATGGTGGCCAATTGAGCAGGAAAATCCAGAACATGGCAGCACAGTGGCCTAACCAGCTGTTCAGCCCAGGGGTAAACATGACAATCTGTGTCACATGATCCCTCCCCTTAAGCCAGTCAGCAAGGAGGTCTTAAGTGCCCCTCCCCCCAAGATGTTCCTTCTATGTTCCTTTAAGTTAGGGCATTTCTTAAACTACTGAAAAACAAGCATTCAGCATTGTAAACATGACTACACACACACACACACACACTAACGACACAGTGCTTCTTTCTTACAGGTTACTGACGCCAGCGATCCGCTTTATAGTTCTGTCAGGCCCAAAGTTTCAAACTGCAAAGCTTGTTTAAATGTTTGAGTGAACACTCCAGTACACCATATCCCAAGATTTAATAACCACAAAGCTATCCTTTGTATTTTACACTGATTTTATAATCTGCTAAATCTGTTTCCTGACCATATTCGGTCAACGGGCTACTCTAGATTGCCCATAAGAAGAGTGTGAATGGGTGTTTGTCTGTGTCTGTGTCAGCCCTGCGATAGACTGGTGAATTCTTCAGTGTGTACCTGTCTCTTACCTGAAGGCAGCTGGGATTGGCTCCAGCTTCCCCTTTGGATGGATGGTTAAAAATGATCCTGTTTGTGTCTTTTGACAGGGACTAGCTCGAGTCAAGGGCAAGTCTAAAAAACAAACAAACAATACACAACCTAGTGCTGTTTTGATACATTTCTGTGTTACTGACAGTGATCATTTAATTACCTAAGTAAATCTGTTGGGCTTTTACACCCGAGTCTAACGGGGATTCGAACCCACAACCTCCTGATCATGAGCCCAACACCCTAACCACTATGCAACCGGTCCCATTTAATTACATAGTTATTAATTAATATTTTTTGTTTGCTTATTTTAATCATTATAAATATATTGTATAATTAGTAGCAATAATATTTCTATCATAATGCAAACTTAGGACTTGGTTAGGGCCAGTCCACACAGCTTTGCTTTCAAGTGCATCAACTAGCATCTCTAATTCATGCTGTAGGCCGCCAGGCTCCAAAAATGATGAGCAAGCTTACTAGTAAGACTAGGGCTAGCTAGCTAAGCTAGCATTTAGCACCTATATAGCCAAACACTGAGCTATTGGTAATTAGAGGAACTGATCACAAACTCTACAAGATGGAAATTATCATCATTAGACTCTGTGCTGAGCTCCAGCTCCTTTAGCATCTTTATTGTTACATGTTCTGGGAGTTGTCCTTCTCCCATGTCGGTTCCATATATTGTTTTATATTTTCTTCCTTTTCTTATTTGCTCTTCCTCTTTTGACTTCCTGTGTTCATGTCTCAAAGACATGTTAACAAGGTTGGGTGTCTTTTTTGGGGTTTCCTGATATTGCTGCAAGGTATCACTGGCTAATTTTGTGGCATTTTAACATTTCGACGCCATTTGACTTTTTTAAAAGAAGGATGGGTATTTTATAGGTTTAAGCAGTATTATGTCTAAAATCATGTATTTTATAACTGGATGGACTGTTTACAGTCTTTTGATTAAAGCCTGTTTTTGTGTCAGTGTACAAACGGGCACCTGATGTGTGCTGGCTGCTTCATCCACCTGCTGGCAGACGCACGACTGAAGGAAGAGCAGGCCACGTGCCCGAACTGCCGCTGTGAGATCAGCAAGAGCCTGTGCTGCAGGAACTTGGCTGTAGAGAAAGCTGTGAGCGAACTGCCCTCGGACTGCAGCTATTGCCTCAAACAGTTTCCCCGCTCCGGTCTGGACCACCACCAGTCAGAAGAGTGCCAGGACAGGTACACACAAACATGTCCTCACTTTGGTGTGTCTCCCTGAGAAATATACACTTCAGCACCCTGCCAAGTCCTCCTCTAATAACAGTGCCTCTGAATCATGTCAGTCATGTTTAGTGTTGCTAGTGTGGCATCTCTGATTTCTGCTTGTGGACTTTGGATAGGCTTACGCAATGTAAATACAAGCGGATCGGCTGTCCGTGGCAGGGGCCGTTCCATGAGCTCACTGCCCACGAGGCAGACTGCTGCCACCCATCTAAGACTGGCATCGAGTTGATGGGTATCCTGGATGAGATGGATCAGAGTCATCGTCGAGAGCTGCAGCTCTATAACAGTATCTTCAGCCTGCTCAGCTTCGAGAAGATCGGCTTTACAGGTACACATGTAGAAACGCAGCACACACACTTACAGCAAAGTGTGCAATTCAAAGAATATTTGCCTTTCCCTATCAACCTGGAGAGTACCAGTTTGAATCCAGGTTGGTGCCGCAGCCATCCGTGACTGGGAGTCCATGGGAGCTAATTGGCCCAGCTCCCATGGGAGGGAGGAATGGCACTTCCCTGTCACTCACAGCCATCACCAATCAACCATGGGTGTCTATGAGCTTATTCGTACGAGGGAGTGGATAGCGCTTTCCCTCCGAGTGTGTTAGGTTTTCATTACTGCTTTCTTTTTCTCTATAATTTTACAAGCTGTGTTTTTATTTTCTGTCTTTGTACCCCATGTGTTTGATTTTTTTAAACACCTTTCTTTAGTAGCATAAACCCTGCATACAAAAGTCCTTTCTATTGATAAGATTGATCTTTTTACATTTAAATAATGGGAATTAATGACATCACGTGTGAATTTGTGGCCACATTGTAAATTATTGCTATTTTATTCCTCGGTTAAGCCTCTGTTGCACATTGCCACATAATAAATGTAGTAAATGTTTGAGAGGAGGGTGAACTGCAGTTGCAATTTTAACATCTGCGAATTTACCTCTTCCACCCTTCCATCCATCCTCCATCCCTCCTTCTATTGCGACCTACCCTTTATAGGTTACCTGTTAGACCAGAGGTGCAGGACTGAGCAGCTCTGGTGGTGCTGGTAATTTGTTTGGACTGGATAGAGTAAAGAGAAATATTTAATAAAGTACATGCATTGTATAACAATTTTTCTGCCATATCCTAAAATGATAGGGTTATTACAGGTATAAAAAATCTATTAAACATTGCATACCACCCCATTAATAACATCAAGGTTTGAGATTATTAGCCTAGCTCTAATAATACCAATCTGCTAAAGCATCCGCTTGGGTTTAATAACATTTTATAAACAGACTGTTTAGCATATTTGTATCTGTACACCATAAGATACGCACCTTATAATCAATAATACTGAAATCCGCCTTCCACTTTGTCTGAGTGTAGAAGTGCAGTTTCGGCCGTACCGCACAGACGACTTTATCACCCGGCTGTACTATGAGACGCCGCGCTTCACCGTGCTCAACCAGACATGGGTGCTGAAAGCACGCGTCAACGACTCGGAGCGCAACCCCAACCTTTCCTGTAAGCGCACACTATCCTTCCAACTGATCTTGAAGAGCAAAGTAAACTCGACGCTGGAGTGTTCCTTCCTGTTGCTCAAGGGTCCATACGACGATGTAAAAATCAAACCCGTCATCCAGCACCACGTCTTCTCCAACGATGCCAATGAGACGGAGTACGTGCCGCTACCCATCAGCGACAGCGTCGAGTGCAACAAGCTGCTTGCTGCCAAAAACATCAACCTGCGCCTCTTCATCTTTCAGATTCAGAAATAGTTACGGAATGGAGGAGCGGAGGACGCGAAGGGAGGCAGGGAAGGAGAGGACGGGTGAAGAAGTGACACTGAACCACACATACCTCGACAAGAACAAGGATGAGAGAGCAAGCTATTTAGAGATGGCCCATACAACCTGCCTGTGTTTGTTTGTGTGTGCCTGTATGTGGTTAATGGAAATGCTTTCTGATCAAGTATGGTCCAAAATTAGTGTCTGTTAATCAACAGTCTGACCATAACCGATCTGTCGCTATTTAAAAAAAAAACAGGACAGTCCTGATTGGACCCCACCTTCCTGTTGTTTGTGTGGGAGCGTGTACATGCATGTAAGTCTGAATGAGTGAATGCACAAGATAACATAATCCAAGCACTACAGACAAGTCGACTATCTCAGCATGTGTGAGTGTGTGTGTGTGTGTGTGTGTGTCGCTTCTCTTGTGACTGTGAGACTAACTGGCTTGTTGGAGACCTAATCCAGGAAGCACTGGGTTTAGCATTTTTAAACAGTTTCCCATATAGGCAGTGTTACTTCAGGCAGTACCTGTGGTACTTGGTTCTGCACTTGTGTGTGTGTCCATGCAGTGGTTCTCTCCTGGACAGAACCTGCCTCTCAAGGCTTGCATGCACACGCCACACACATACACACACGCACACGCACGCACGCACGCACACACACACACACACACACACACACACAATCTCAGCAGAATATAGGCTGCACCTGCTTTAAATGTATTTTTGTAAGTGAAGGGAGACATTTTACTTGAGGCACAGCAGGTCAGAGCCTGAACAAAATGGCTGACATCTGAGTGCAGAAGAGTGGATGTGGTTGCATGTTTTAGTTTCTCCTTGGTGTGCTTTTAGGAGTACACAGGTTTATCCCAGTAGCAGTACAGTCTTGTAAACCAACTTAAGTTTGATATTTTTAACACATTTATTATTTAAGAACCTGTTAAACTTAGTTTGTATCTTATTTAGAGTTTGATTTGTCATTTCATATTTTCCCCTTCTCTCTCTCTCTCTCTCTCTCTCTCTCTCTCTCTCTCGCTGTCTCTCTCACACACACACACATATCACTGTACAACCCAATAATGATACCAGCTAATCCATTGTTATTACTTTATTTTAACCCAAATGCATTACAGTTAGCAGCAAAGAATCTACACGCCATAGAAACAGGCTGCTTCCCCCCAAACACACACCAGAAAACCAGACAGGGTCTAATCACATCCCTGTGGCGTTGAACTCGACTGTAACTGATCCGTTTGGACATACTTGAATTCTTGCACGGGAGAGAAAGACTAGAGCTGACCTAGACAGTGTGTTCAATATCAAAGAGTCTAGTCTCAATCTGTTTCTGTACTGAAAAAGCTTTTAATTCTCACATTACACTCTGCCTGTATTTGTGCCTTTCTATTAAAGCTCATTGAAACTAAATCTCTGTGCACTGATTTGGTCAGATAATAATGGACTTCACTTTTATTTCAGTTACTTTGAAAATACCACCAATCAAAAAATAAAAAAATAAGAGACATACAATTGTGTAAATGTTTAAAAGTGGAAGCTTAGGTATTATAAATCCTAGCTGCACCCATTGAGTGCATAGTCCTGAGTTCTACAAAGAGACATCTAGCCTATAGTGTTCACAATTTCATCAGCAACAAACTAAACTTGCTCCTAGTCTTCTTTTTTCTCTATTTAACTATCAACTTTCTTTGCGACATTATGACAGTACGACATTTCAGGGAAAGTGTTAAAGTCTAAGGTTTTTTTTTAATATATTGATTATTAATAATATTCACTTAGAGTAATAAGATGAAACCTTAAAGTGACGCTGTACATGTTTAAAGATGGACTCTACAACAGATTAGGACAGTAAGTTTCAGTTTATGCCTCAGCAAATCACTAAAATTATCAAATAAATATCACTATGTTTACTCATTCATTTGCCAAGCAACTTAATCCTACTAGGGTCACGGGAGGCTGAAACCTATCATCCCAAACTGGGCGAAGGTGGGGTACATCCTGAACGGCTCGCCAGACCATCCCAGGGCCACCATACACAAGCATTCACCTATGGGCAATTTGGAATAGTTCACACAAGAACAGGAAGAACATGCAAACTTCACAGCCCAGGACTCGAACCCAGGACCTTTTTGATGTGAGGCGGATGTGCTAGCCACTACACTGCCGTCACTAAATTTACTTTAACCAAATTATGATTGCTTAAAGAAATAGGACTTTTTATATATTTGAGAAAAACATTTAGGATTTCCGTGTTTGGGTCAGTAGCTGTGTTCACTGATTAAAGATTATACACAGTATACAATACACAATACACGAATATAAGGTGAGGTGGATGTCGCTGAATAGTCCCCGAGCCTGAGGTAAATAACTTGTAGTATATACTACATGGAAACATAACCAAAAACACTAAAACAAGATTTTTATGGTTTATTTCTTACATTTTTAAAATCATAACACCCAGTTATATAAGAGCTGTGTGTCTGCGTCTCCTTAGCTCGCTTTAGGAGTTTACGTGTATACTATGAGGAAACTTCAAGAAAAGCAAATGATAATGAGAATTTAATAGTTTATATTTACATATTTGGACAGCTGCAGGACAGCATTAGTATATACTGCAAGGAAACGAAAAACAAACTAAAGATTTTTATGGTTTATTTTTCCATTTTAAAGCATGATGATGACACCACCTGCTCCAGTTGACCCTGACAAATTGTGATAAAAATGATAAAAGCATTATCCAATCGGATAGCCTGACCAATCAGATTTCGCGGTTCCTGTGTAGGTGAAGCGGCGTTTCAGTTTGTGTATGGTTTCTCTGATTAGCAGTGATTACTGTGTTACAGCTGGAATTGTATTTTAATGCTGGTTCATTTTCGAGCCATGTAGGAGGTTATGTAGGCCCTCATACAGTTTGCTATATCCTAGGTTTCGGGTTTTGTGATTCTTTCAATGTTTATTTTAGATTTGTACATTGAATGTTATCTCTCCCCAGTGCAGCTAACTGGGTTATCAAAGGCTGGCCATGTCTCTCACTGTCTATGGTGAGAGGCATGTAAAAGAACCATTGCTGATTTTCGTCAAGAGTAGGCTGCATAGCCGTCAGCGTGTTCCTGCCCTGCGATGGCCTGGTGAGCTGTCCAAGGTGTACTCTGCCCTCGCCAAGAGTCGGTCGAGATGCGCGCCAGCCGCCCCGCCACCCTAATTAGGATTAAGCGCTTCAGAAAATGAATGAATGAATGTTATCTCTGATTATCGGGCCTCTGGGTGAGGCAGCAGAAGCCTTTCGGCTTTAGAACCCATCAGATGGGTGCTGGAATGTACAGAATTCACTTATGATGAGGTATCAGGTAAATGTTTTATAAGTGGACATTTACAAAACTGTGGCAAATCATATTTAACATGGAAGTAAAAATAAGTTTTATTCATGATTTATAATTATGATTTTTTTTTTTAATAATTAAAATAGGACAGATTATTATACATTGCAGTAGTAGATATAAAGTGAATAAACACAGATCTGAAGCAACTGGCACAAAATCTCCTTCACACACATGAGTGTATGTAAAAGAAACTTTTCAATAAAACAGCATGCACAAAACAGTAAAGGCTGGACGTGCCCACACTGTGCTATGGCTTCTCTGAATGTAGGTTGTGCTTTGGAGTGACTGACATTGAAACAAACACCATAGTGTGTAAGCTGGTGAGTAAAAGTACTGGTTCTTTCTCGCTTTTATTTCTGTGTGTTTGTGAGAGAAGTTGAGGGGGAGAGTTCAGGGCTACAGTTCTGCATCATGATTCTCATACTCTCCCTGAAACTGTGCTACAATGTGTGTGTGTGTGTGTGTGTGTGTGTGTGTGTGTGTGTTTTAGTACCAACACTGGTTCTGGGTTCTATTGCATGTATTTCTGCAGCTGCCTGATTGGCAGGTGATGCCCACACTGAGCGGTGGAGGTGGAGAATGATTCAGAGGGTTGCAGTAAACTGACACTGCAGCTGGAGGCCCTGCACTCTGATTCTGCCCGGCTTGCCTGTGAACCAACACTGTAGAAGGGTAGGACTGTAATGGTGGGGCCATCAAGGAAAGAGAAATAAAAGACATGATTAGAATGTGTAACTTTTGGTGTATTATCTGGTAGTTCAGCTCTAATGGCATTCCAGCCTGATGTTGGTATGATCACCTGATAGGATGATGTGGAAGGGTAGGAAGAACCTATGATGCTCTTCTGTGTTGGTGGTAACACTGGAGTTCCCACCATGTTTGAGTAAGCTTGTTGCTGATTGGTTAAGACAGCAGCATATCCTAAGAGAGGGCAAATAGGGAGGGGCAAATATTTTAGTCATTAAAGCAGTGGTTGTCTACTGCCCTCCCCTGGCAAAGGATTTCACTTGCACTTTACTGTGCCTCAGATTCATACAACATTAAAAATGACCAAAGTTTTCATGAAAAGCTTTAAACATAAAGTTAAGAGTTCGGACATACAGAAAGGAACACTGTGGTTTACATTATTTACAAAGCTTACTAATTAGATACAAGTATAAATCAGCATGGAATAACAACAACAACAATGATAATAATAATCTACATTATTATTCTGCGATGGCCAGACGAGCTGTCCAGGGTGTACCCCGCCCTCTCCCAGAGTTGGCTGAGATGGGCGTCAGCCTCCCCACAACCCTAATTAGGATTGAATTACTATTATTATTATTATTATTATTATTATTATTATTATTATTGGGCGGCATCATGGCATGGTGGTTAGCCTGTCCACCTTACAGCAAAAGGGTCCAGGGATCAAGTCCCAGGCTCGAAAAAGGCATTTCTGTGTGGAGGTGGTATATTCTCCTTGTGTTTTAATGGGTTTCCTCTGAGTAATCCAGTTTCCTCCCACAAACCAAAGACATGCCCATTAGGCTAATGGCGGTGTGAGTGTGTATATTAATAGTTGTGTGTGTGTGTTGGCCCTGTGATGGTCTGGTAAACTGTAGGCTTAGGCTCCAGCCTCCCTGTGACCCTAGTAGGATTACGCGGTTTGGCAAATGAGAGATTATTATTTATTTGGTAGTTTGTTTTATTTTGTTATGGCAACATGATGGTGTACTGGTTAGCACGTCCACCTCACAACAAGAAGGTCCTGAGTTCGAGTCCTTTGCGAAGGCCCTTCTGTGTTCTTCCTCCCACAGTCCAAAGAGATGCACATTAGAATAATTCTCGGTTCCAAATTGCCGCTAAAGTGAGTGTGAATGGTTGTGTATGTGTTGCCCTACAATAGACTGGCAAGCTGTTGAGGGTGTACCCCACCTTCATCCAGAGATGGCTGAGATAGACTCAAGCCTCCCTGTGACCATAGAAGGATTAAGCAGTTCAGGAAATGACTGAATAAATGGATGCATTAATTTTATTATAGTGTTTATGTTTATGATTTTTTGATAATCAAGAAAATCTAAAAATATCTGGCCACTATGATACTGTGTAAATATCTGTAGTTATTGAACTAGCAAAATTATTAAGGGCTCCTAATGAGATCATGCAGTCTTTAGAGTACGTTTTACTGCCACTCTCTGCCTACTTCAACAGAAACATTTTCCTACCTGTCTGTGTGTTGTAACCAGCTGGTCCATACTGCTGAGATGTGTTGGCACACTGACCAGGATAACTATACACAGAGGCCTTGGAGAAAGACACAATGAGAAAAAAATACAATGATGACACTTGATATATTATTAAACGGGCAACTTGTTACTATAATCATTTTACCAAGTAAAGATACTGTATATGTCTTTGAAGATATTTTGGATTGCTAACTGTAGATCACTAAATACCATCTGGTGCTATGCAAAATACTGACTGCTCTTTACCACCTGAATCAACACACCACAACAGAACCATTATTGTTGAGATATTATGTGGATGGTGGACCATCCTCAGCTTAGTGTCACTCAATATTGGTGTATATCAGGGATTTTAACACTGACTGGTCTTACTGGTCACACACCTACCTTTTTTACAACCCAGGTGTGATACTAAAGTTTTAAATAACCTTAGCAGTACTGCTGAACCTGATACTACACATACTACACCTACTAATGTTATTATCATATCATCGATGCTAAGACTGGGCATCCACCCAAATAGTATCTGCTCAGTAGTGGCATTTTTCCAGTGACAACTGATTATACAGTGGCTGGCAAACTGTGCATAGCAGTTACAGTAAGTAACTATATACCTACAGTGTTTCTACACTAATCAGCAATAACATTAACGTCACCTGACTGTTCTACGGCTAGGCAGCCCCAAATATAGCAAGCTGTAATGCACTGTGTTTTAACACCTTTTTATTTTAGCCAGCATTAAGAGTTTCAGCAGTTTGTTTCAGTATCAGTAGCTCTACTGTGGGTTCAGACCGGACGTATTAGCCTTCACTATCAATGCACTTCAATGAGCCGTGGGCACCCATGACACCGTTGCCAGGTTTTTGGTTGTCCTTCCTTGGACCACTTTTGGGATGTACTTAGCACGGCATACCAGGAACACCCCACAAGACCTGCTGTTTTGGAAATTAATACATCCAATCATTTGTGACCCATCACATCAAATCGAGTATTAAGTCGCATTTTGGGCATTCATGTCTATTTCCATATTCCTGACTCAGTAAGCTCCATCTTGGTACCAGAATCATTTATACAGCATGTTGAATTTAGGAAATTTCAAAATGGATCATTCTGAGAAAAACTGGTTACTCTATATTGAAACTAACACCATGAAATCATTTACATCCATTTAAAGAATCATACTAACAGTTATTTTTAATATTTATGCAGATTTATAGTATCAAAATCTATGAAAAGGTTGATGTACAAAAGAAAAACACTTTTTTATTAGATGCAGAAAATTTACACATTTTCCAAACTGGTGAAATTAATCTAAAACTGACCAAATAAGTCCGAATGGTTCATGAATTATTGTAATAATTACATTCCTATTGTTTCTCCTCCTTCTAAAAATAGAAGTAGGCATGGTCAGGATTTATCAAACAGAACATGGCAAATTCTGGCTCCTTGCAAGCTAACCGTGTCAATTTCTCTGTTTTCTTTGCAGGATTATTTCTGACAACTGTTTCATTTCTTTTTTGGGCTGCAGACTTTTTTCTTTCTCATTGCTCAAAACTGGCCGGTGTGACTTTATACCTGATTTGATGTGATGGGTCACATTTAGCCATCACATCGTGACCCTTGTCAAAGTCACTCAGATTCTTACGCTTGCTTATTTTTCCTGTATTCAACACATCAACTTCAAAAACTGACTGTTTACATTCTGCCTAATACATCCAACTCCTTATCAGGTGCCAGTGTAGTGACATGATCAGTATTATTCACTTCACCTGGCAGGGGTCGTAATGTTTTTAATGTTATGGCTGTTCAGTGTGTATGCAATCTGGACTTAATAATGCGAAGGCTAAACAGTATACATAAAACAGGAATACACAATATATGATAAGCACCTGATTGGTCTGTTGGCCACAGGTTTGCGTAGGTGGAACTGCAGGCATAGCCAAAGTCATTCCTGAGCTCATATAGCTATCTCCAGGGTAGGATGGAGCATAATTCTGTTGGGGTTGTGCGTAGGTGTGTGTGGGCTGAGCTCCCTGCAGGTAGTAGGTGGACAGGTCAGAGGTTTCAGTTAAAGGCTGATGGCTTAATGTCATGTGACTGAACTGGGACGAAAGATCCTCTCTCTGTGGAGACAACAACATCTTTTCTGTTCGTTCTATATTAGTGATGGGTATAAATATCAGACATATTACTGCAAAAACTGTGTATAAATGTAAGGGCTTTGACACTTACATTGTTCTCCGGGGTGTGGAACTGTGAAGGAGAGACCGCTAACGCTTGCTGTGGAGGAAAGTATGTCATGGAGGAGTACTGAACCTGTGGAACAGAGGGAGATGGAGCTACTTCGTTAAAGGAAGCATAATTTTACCTTAACACCAAGTCACAAGTGTCCGAAGAAATGCTGAGACAAACTTGTAATGAGGAGTGAACACAAATGAATGACTTTAGCAAGCTCTTACTTACCTGTGGAAGAGAATGACTTATTGATGGTTGTGGCTGAGGAGGGGGCGGGGCCTGTGGCTGTATTGTGTTTAGCTGATTACTCGCTGGTGGATTGTAAACAGCTGGGGTTCCGTCGGGATTCAAATATGGATGTCCTAAGCAACAGACACATGCACATGTCTTTTAGTATCACTGATGCATCATTTAATGTGTGTAAAGTGTGGGTCTATATACCTGTGTTTGGGTTGAGTAGGATTGTCCCAGGTAGTATGGATGACTCTGCTGGCACTAGAACATAGGCAGAACTGTTACTTGCTGCTGCCTCTGTCCCTGGAAGAATAAAAAAATAAAGTAAGTAATAATAGTATGTTTAATTATGACACTAATGACTTTCAGTTTGTTTTGTGTGTTGAATTATTTCCTGTAAACTGTGTGTAAAGTTTTTCATGTACCTGGCTTACAGAGTTTAGGATTGTTGTCTGAGTGTGAGGGTTTGGAGCTCCAGGTGGAACTGTCCGAGTCAGTACTGCTCCAGGGTCGAGGGTCATTCCAGTGACACTCTAGCTCAAAGCTGCTCTGTCTGCTGCCTGACAGCCGGCCTGAACCATCCCTGGTACCCCTGTACACAAACAAACACAAGCTATACTACTGTTCTAGATAGATCACGTTCTAGTCAGTGAAATTTATATGCTACATTCAGAAGGATTTGCAAATTGGATTAAATGCATCGTTAAAAATAAACAGTTCACTCAAGTCTGATATTATTAAACAGCCTTACATGGGGCCTTACATGTAGCTGCCATGTTGTCACCTTTCGCAAACCTTTTTAAGTCAGGTTCAATACAACCTCTTTACCACCTATTCACACCAGGTCTTCACCTACTGCTCACAATTGTTGGTCCACACCGCTGTTATTTTAAACCACGCTAAACTGCTGTCATAACTGCCAGAACAGCCGACTCTGGGCGAGGGCGGGGTACACCCTGGACAGCTCGCCAGGCCATCGCAGGGCCAACACTCACACAACCA
>JAQMYF010000001.1:44856846-44867878 GCA_030014195.1 Neosilurus mollespiculum
TGTGTGTGTGTGTGTGTGTGTGTGTTTGTGTGTTTGTGTATGTTTTTGTGTATATATATATATATATATATATATATATATATATTTAGCTCTACTTCGACGTATCAAGCACTGTTCTACGAAAAATCGACTCAAGATCGTATATATATTTATATATATATATATATACACACATACCTGACTGTCCTCCTTCTCCTGGCTGTTGCCTCTCTTCAGTATTGATCTTTTTTCTTCTGGCCTCTCCTCCTGGATGTGTTCAGAAAACCGTTGCTCTGGTCTGGAAAAAAAAGAACAACAACATCATTACACGTATTGCATACACTGACATATGCATGAAATAAACACATCTAGTAAACACACATCCTGGAGTTGCTCGCTTTGTTGATAATGACAGCCTTTCCACTGTGATCCACATTGTGTTCTAATCCGAAATATGCCGCAACTCTGTGCACCAGCATCCTGTGATAGGACGACATCTGAGGAAACTTCTTGTAAGAGCTGCAATACAAGTGCAGAATATGTTTTGAATGAAAAATAAAAATGTGCTTTGTGTATTATATAGTAGAAAGCTAGGACAATCTTACCAGTTGTCTGACATAAAGTCAAGCATGTCTTGCTCCAGTTTCAGCAGCATCAATCTGTCCCTGCAGGCCAGGAGAAAATAACATGACATGGTATATGTATTTTTAAATATGACAGCAAATAAAGAAAGCAAGAAGGAATGAAACCATAAGCATTTTTATCTTTTTTAATCATCATTGGACATTTGTCTCTCTCTCACACACACACACACACACACACACACACACTACCTGGGACTGCTCTTTAGCGTAGCAATCAGAAACACTTCCAGATCAATGCCTGTTGAGTCTGTATATTCCAGACTGGATTCTGAAACACATTCAAATATGATTCACTTACATTCATATGACACCATGAAAATCCAGACACTGTCACACACTCGCACTCACTCACTCGTTTGCCAAACCACTTAATCCTGTTAGGGTCGCGGTGAGGTTGGATCCTATCTCAGCTGACTCTGGGTGAAGCCGGGGTCCACAGGGCCAACACACAAACACACAATGAGTTACACTCATACCCAGGGGCAATTTAGAACACCCAATTAGCCTAGTGTGCATGTCTGGACTGTGGGAGGAAACTGGAGTACCCGGAGGAAATCCACACAAGCATGTGGAGGACATGCAAACTCCACACAGAAACGCCCGAGCTCGGGACTCGAACCCAGGACCTTATTGCTGCCTGGACATTATATATCCCCGGTTCTCTCTCTCGCACACAAACACACACGGAAACAATCATGCATATACACACATTTTAAGGCACACACTAACAACCTTTGGATAAGCTTGGTTTCTTTGTGGTGTTGCTGTTCTTGCATTTCTCCTGTTGCTCTTCGTCACTCTCTGGGGTGCTGGCTGTCAGTGAGGTTTCAGTCTCAGACCCCTACAGGACACAACCACGTAATTCAGTGTTGTCACTCACTCTGATCACACATAGCATCATAGCTGGCAGTTGGTCTGTTCACAGCGTGGTGTATCACTTGTCTTTAGCACTAGCTGGCCCCTCTAAGATACAGCACTGGTTCACAGTAGCACATGGTGCTAAACTGTCTGTTAAAACACTATGGCATTATAAATATAAATAATGGAAGGTAGGGTACTATTTGAACATATTGTTTAGTATTTGGGACAAAGACGTTCTACAGTAATTAGTTTTCTGGGTAATTTCCCTTCTAGCAAGACTAAAATTTGTTAGCATGCCAGCTGTCTGCTATAGATTTTGTGGTTTGTTGGAGTGCAACTTTTCACAGAAAACATGAATCAGTCATCCTCAAGGCGTTACACCTGCAAGACCCCCAACCCCAACCCCCATCAACCTGAGAGCTAGACTTACTGATGGAGGTGTTGTGGTTTTTTTTCCCCTTTACTTTTACCTTGCTGCCTGATTCAGTGGGTGAAGGATCATCACACACAGCTTCACTCCTGATTAATTTCCCCTTGGCCTGAAAAATAAAAGTTGATGATGATTAAAAACTTCATTTACAGACATTCAGGATCATCACCTTATATTATTAACTTTACTTCCTTATCTCTGTTCTTAAGTTTACATGCACTATAAATGCAATGTTGGTAAAGCATACATGAAACCTTCTTCAGTGGTTTTCCTCATGCCAAGTCCTAGACATGATTCTATAATTCAATAGGCTTATTCAGGGTCATGGGTTTGATTCCCAGGCTTGGGAGTTTCTGTATGGAGTTTGCATGTTCTCTGCGTGCTTGCATGGGTTTCCTCTGGGTACTTTGGTTTCCTCCCACAGCCCAAAGATATGCACATTAGGGTAATTGGCTGTTTCAAATTACCCCAAGGTGTGAGCGTGAGTGGTTTTGTGTGTGTGTGTGTGTGTGTGTGTGTGTGTGTGTGTGTGTGTGTTGCCCTGCAATTGTCTGGCAAGCTGTTCAGGGTGTACCCCATCTTCTGCAGAGTCAGCTGAAATAGCCACCAGCCTCCCTGTGGCCCTAATAGCATCAAGTGGTTCAGCAAATAAGTGAGTGAGTGACTCCATTAGTGTAATCTACAGCATCTCTCTCTCTCTCTCTTTTTCTCTCTCTCTCTTACACACACACACACACACACACAGTATGTCATTGCTTTATATAACATAGAGCTTGTATACAGTAGAACATGCAATATTTGTTCCTGTCATGTTTTTTCCTATTTAAAGGGTTTTACTACAATAATTATGATTTTATTTTTACACACATTGTTGGCCTACCTTCTGATTTCTTTTAAGTTGCCCTTGGTGTGCATCTTTCTTTAGCTGTTTAGGGGAAGAGAAGGCGAATGAAATAAAGTTCATAATTGGAAAGGAGGTGTAAAGGAGGAAGGGTAAATCACACTACAAAAAACAACATTGGAAAATCAGGACATAGCAAGTCCTTGTCACCTGCTGCTCTAACAAACTGCTGCCATGGCAATCCTCTTCCTTCCTTTCCACAATGCAGCATGAAGGTGGAGTCTCGCTCTCTGTGATGGACTCTGGGAGTACCTTGTTTTCCTCAGTTTTTATATCGCACATCTTGACACTGACAGCTTCACAGGGTGGCACTTCTTGACCCTTTAATGGCTTTCATAACTGATTACAGAAGTTGAACACATCAGCTGTTTGCTCTCTTCAGCCAGAAGATAAATTAATGGAGTCGCTCCTTCCTTTAATGAAGCTGTGAGAAAAAGACAGTGGGTATAACGTGGTGTTTGAAATATGAAACTATCCAAAACCAACAGAGACTCAAACATAGAAAGATATAATTTCTTATATTATAATCTCGAAGCATTGGTGCTGGCGGTGTACGTCTGCCTCACAGCAAGAAGGTCCTGGGTTTGAGCCCTGCGCCCTGCATGGCCTTTCTTTCCATGGGGTTGCTCTGATTTCCTCCCATAGTCAGAAGAAAACATGCACATTAGGCTAATAGGATACTGTCCATTGGCACAAAGTGTAAGTGTGCGTGTGAAAGGTTATGTGTGTGGCCATGTCAGATTATAATATTTTTTTTAATTTAATTTTTAAAGTGAAACCTCTATATCCTTTATATAGAAGTTTGACTTTAAAAATTAAATTTAAAAAATATTATAATCTGACACTTAGCTTACACCATGAATGAGATTCCATATTATAAATCAGTGTAATTGGGATCCATGACTGAAATGGCGAGGTATAGTTATATGAAATGAAACATGTCATTTTCCATAAATACATCTCTTGATGTATGGGGCATTCCACTGTATTTTTTTGGTCACGGATTGGACATTTTTGAGAACTAAATCCTCTATAACACGTAAGTAAATGTACTATCTAGATTTTACTCATCATGGAGGTAATTTTTAACCGGTAGGTTTGCAAACTAATTTTTATTTTGGTTATACTTGCCAATAAAATATCAGGAAAAATGTGTGGCCTTGTGAGCTCTACCTCCCCTTCCTCCTCCTTCATGGCTGAAGTGCCCTTGAGCAAGGCACCTAACCCCCATCTGCTCTCCAGGCACCCCAATGTGTGTGACAGCCCACTGCTTCAAGCGTGTGTGTGTGCTCACTTTAGATGGGTTAAATGGAGAGGCCATAATTTCCCTTGCGGGATTAATACAGTATAGCAAAATCAAAAAATCAAAAATAAAACAAGTGTGTCACGGACAGGACACATTTTGATATAAAATTTTATAGGTGAACATTTCTTAAAATTTCTCCGTAACTTGAACAGCTTTGAAAAAAAAAATGTAAGACAGTCTTACTGGTAGCTGTTTCTCTCAGTCTCTGACAGTATTTTAATATTTTTAAGCATAATCTGTTTGAAGAATCTAGCAAAATGTTGTGCCACAGACAGGACATGGTCCTCTACCAGGAGAATTTACAAATATAAGAGCTTTTGAGAATTCGATTTAGTATTGAAACAATATAGATTCAGGAACTTTGATGTCTCTATGATCACAAACTAACCAAATTTTTGTTCACAGTGGAATTTTTTTTATGACCCACAGACCAAATACTGTGGAATGCTCCGCATAATGTATCTCCACCAAAATATTGCCCTGTAAATCTTCGTGGACTAAATATATGCGTGCTATTTATTCATTCCGAACTTGATTTTCTGTTCAGATGATTAAACCTTACGTTTACGCTAGTTTCTTTCAATTAGATGCACCAACCAGTTTAAAGATAATTAACTGCAGATTTAGAAAATCCATTAAAACCACTTTTCATTTTTTTAACCAACAGCACTCACTTTTTGGTGACACGCCCCATATTATGCTTCTAAAAAATGTTCCCATATGAAGTAATATCTGGTGACATACCCTTTTGACATACTTTTTTTTATAATTACAGTTTTAGGACTTTCCACCCTGAATGCGACTTAGTGTGCCAGCAAACTACAAATGAACCCAAATTCATGATGGCAAAAAGCTTAACCAATATATAATACATATGTGTTTCTTGCTCAAAGCCAGAACTCTATATAACCAGTGTGTAAAGATTTCAGCGTTTATGTGAATGCCACATTCATTTCAGTCCAGCACTTGAAACGCAGTTAAGCGCATCTATAAAATTATGAATTTGTTTTGGTTTTGTTTGTTTTTTGTTTTTTTTTTTGGCGGGGGGGTTGTAAATTATTTGCTCAAGTATTGAACAGGAGGTTATATAGCCCATCTGATTTCAAATCTGAAACCTCTTGCCATCCTTACAATGTAATGCTTCACTATTTTTCTTCCTCACATTCTCAGTCTGACCAGATCCATTTTGTGACTTAAGTATGGAAAGCACTATTAAAGTGCATTGTGTGTCTGTCATTAATATTAATGTCTATTAAAAAAATTTACTGTATATATTTTAAAGTAAATATTATCTGAACTGTGTTACATAAGCAGTCCGAAATAATAAAGAAAGTACTGAAATGAATAAGATATGAGTTTCTGATTCACAGTGATTATGGAATCCCCAAAACCTGGGAATACGGAGACTCTGTTTGGAAACTCAGGTAATAAAGCTCTTAGCAGCACTTATTTCACATGAATCTGGTTTTATCTCAAACTTGGCTGAACTGCCCCTTGTGCACTGAACACACTTTTCAAGATTCAGATTGCTTTGTGGCTTGACCTACAACATTACTGGAAATGAGTCATCATACAAATGTAAACTTGCCGCAGATCAGGTTTTACATATATGACACTTTAAGTATGTTGACAGAGCACTGTTATGTCTCTGATGTAACACACATACCCACATCACTCTCCATCCACTCTCCCTCCCTCCCTCTCTTTCTCTATTTGGGAAGTGAACAGGTGTTAGTGTCAGCAGAGAGATCTTGTGAAAGATATGATTACCGGCCATCTGTGTAATCTCAGGAAAAGGGAAGAGAATAGTTACATGGTGTATGGAGGTTAAAATAATGTGTTTGAAGTGTAGCCCAGTGAGGGGGTGGTGGTGTGAGGGATTGGGTGGTGGAGTGCAGGTCCGGTCACTCTGTATTGAAATGGCGTTGCATTCCAGGTTATGGCCGGCGCGTTCTATATTTGTATGGCTGTGACGCACATCAAGCTGAGCAGCTGCACTCTGTAAAAAGCAACCCAAAGACCTAGTCTTTTTAACATGGACACAAGTCGACCCAGTCTCTACTGAAGATAGCTAACTGGACCTACAAACAACTAATGAAAAAAGTTCAACTATCTAGGGATCCAAAAGGCCACGAATAACAGCTCCTTCCTGAAGAGACATCATACACTGTACATCATTTCATCACATCACTATCCTAGTAATCAGGCCAGCTGAAAAAATAAACAAGATATTGTATGCCTAGATGACAAATAATAACTTACTACATATTTAATAATAATAAGTAGAACATTTTCTCAAAATTATGACTTGATATCTTATCATGAGAAAAGTCATGGCTATGAGATACTAAGTATGTGATAGTAAATCAAATCATTGTTATGAAATTGCAAGTCATAACTATGGAAAACTAAATTGCAATTATGAAAAAAACCTCGTATTTCATTACTATGAGATAAGTTATCAATATGAAAAAATGCTCATATTATTCTGAGATATTTCATCATTTTTATGAGAATGGAAACCAAAATTATGTGAAACATCCTCATTAGGATAACATGGTAAAAAGGAATTCCATCCCATTTGGCATGAACTAAAATAAATAAACACGAGTTCAGTGGCACAGTGGTAAGTCTGTCCGCCTCACAGCAAGAAGGTCCTGGGTTTGAATCCTAGGTTTGGACGTCGCTGTGTGGAGTTTGAATGTTGTTTGCGTGGAGATACTCTGTTTTTTTCCCCCACAAGTCCAGAAACATGCACAGTAGGCTAATTTGCTGTTCCACATCTGTGAGTGTGATAGTGTGATGGTCTGGCGAGCTGTTTAGGATGTACCCCACCTTCGCCCAGGATCATCTGAGACAGGCGCCAGCCTCCCTTCGCCTCCAGTAGGATTAAGCGCTTAATGAGTGATAAGACACAAAATAATCCAAATAGTGAAATATTCATCATATTAACCATTCACTGGTTCTTTATTATTCCTGATGTGTCCACTACATCCTCTTAAAGGACTAAAACGTTGTTGTGGTTCAGTGAATTCCTTCTTACTGCTGTTTGTGTGTCATGTTGAATCTCAGATGATGAGGGATAGAGGACTTGGCATCATGAATCAATCCTAGTACAAATTTAATAAGCCTTCTTAATGCTGTCTGGACACTCAGTCCTTCATTCAAAACTTTCCTTACCTCTGCATCCGAGAGGGGAGAGTCGGTAGAGCTGAGTCGGGAGTCGGGCGTCGGGGAGTCGGGAGTCGGGAGCACTCCAGGACTGAGTGAGCTCACAAACAGCTCGAGGAACTCAACCGTCTGCTCTGTTAGTGTCAGCGTTTTAAAGAGCCCGAGCTTTCAACACTACCGAATAAACACACACACACATACACACACGCACGCGCACGCGTATTAAAGCGAAACCATGCTCAGTCTGAATGCACCTGTCAGGCAAAAGGAAACGGAAGAGTGAAAAAAGTGAACAGTCGAGAGTGCTAGATGAAGTGAAGTGCATCAGCAGCTCAGTGTTTGCTCTCAGCACCCCCCGGCTGAATGGAATATGAATGGGATGTCTGCAGATTTTAGTGCTTCAGTGATCATTAAGCGGTTATGATGCGTCCCTGGAATATCCTGGAAGTGTTGCATGGAAAAGTAACAAAACACACTGCACACGTCATCAAGCACTTCAACTACACAAGGTGGTGGTGGCCACCAAACCCCAAACATCTGCTAGATGGCGAGGTGTAAGAGTTCTGTGTCTCTCAAACACACACACACACACACACACACACACCCGACTTTTCTTTCACATCACGGAAACCCATCAGTGCATCTGCAGCATGCTTGAGTTTTCTGCTGTGCAAACAAGGACAGAAGTATGAACTCATTAAAAGAAGATCTGATCATTATCCAGAAGATCATTTAAAAGAGCTTCCAAAGAGCTAGTGGTGGCACCCTGCTTTCTCTACCACTTCTCTGTATGCGGCTGCGACCAGCATGCATGCAGTGTAGGCACTTGGACCATGTCAACTTTTTTTCTTGATCATAAATAATAGCTTTAAAAATCATTAAAAAGGGACCTCATTTGTTAAAACTGCACACGAGGGGGGACATCTGACTTTATCGTTATCGTTTTCCGAGTGCAAATCGTGGATTGTTAGCAAGCAAATCATTCGAGCCAGGCCTTCAAAACAATCGTTTAAAGCCGACTCATAAATAAGCGATATAGCCACGAAAACAGTGCAACGACGTTTTCGGTAGGTTTCGGCCGAAAAATACCGCCATTATGTTCGAAATTAGTGGTCTCTTCGAATATCTTCAATTATCATACATGGAAAACGTGTCCAAAATTCTAATTTCGCACCCAATTTTGCGCAGGTCCAAAATTTATCACCAAGACTGCGAATACGGATCATTTACCTTGAATTCAACTGACTATTTCCAAAAATATGCAGCTTTCAGTTCATATGTATTCAGTTCCCTTCGAAATAAAATTCACTTGTACTTTCGGACAAGATCACTTACGTGCGAGTCACCTACTACTCTCCACAGACTGCCATAAAACTTAATCCGAATTTAGATGAGAACAGGGTGTCACGGTGGCGCAGTGGTTATCATGTCCGCCTCACAGCAAGAAGGTCCTGGGTTCGATTCCCGGGCTCGGGCGTTTCTGTGTGGAGTTTGCATGTTCTCCCTGTGTTTGTGTGGGTTTCCTCCAGATACTCTGGTTTCCTCCCACAGTCCAAAAACATGCACAGTAGGCTAATTGGCTGTTCCAAATTGCCCCAGGTGTGAATGGTTGTATGTGTGTTAGCCCTGCAATGGTCTGGCAAATTGTTCAGGGTGTACCCCACTCTCACCCTGAGTCAGCGGAGATGGGCACCAGACTCTCTGCGACCCTAATTAGGATTAAGCGGCTTAGGAAATGAACGAACGAATGAATAGATAATAACATATTCTTACATCCTACCAATGAAAATGCTGTATCTTGCTCATGCACTTTCTAGATTTTATGTTCAGAGGAATGAAGAGAAAAACTGACGTCACTTAAGGATTTCCAAGTGTCTATGTAATGATAATAGGTAAAGACATAAGAAGTTTTCTTGGCAGCAGTTGCATTGTTTCTTTTGGAAAATATAGTATATTACAGGGTAATATAAAGGGGACGGAACTTGAGCCAAGGTCCAGAACACGTCAGGGCCCTACAGCATGAGCTGAAAGTCACTGATGGTGTGATATGGGGAAGGGGCTTCTCAGGAGCTCAGAGCTTCCAGCCTCAGCCCTGCATGCCCGAACATTTCCCAAATGAAAATAAACGTAAGCCACTGAGGAAAAGTAAGATGTCTTCCTGTAGAACAGACAAGCACAGGTGTGATATGAGTTCACATTCTTTTCTCATTACTAGAGCTGCTCTCTGCTGGCAACTTGCAACATACTTTCATTGAAAATATGTTTTCATATGAAAATACTTTCATTACTTAAGGGGGTTGGCGAAGGGGGGGGGGGGGCACAACAATCAAATACTCCTAGTCAAATAAAACTCTAAAGTTTCTTTATTAATTGATGGTAGAATGGACAGACCCTATCAACTAAGGATTAAATGAAATATCCATTCAATATCAAGTCAGATAAAAGTGTGGGCCTCAGGGAGCTTTTATACCTCTCCAAGCCAAAGATAGATAACCAGAAGCCTGAAATGAAGAAACTATTTGAATGTCAGTACTGTGTTTGTATTTGTGATTATAAAGTTGAGAAATAGGGGAGAAATGATGTGTACTTTTACTTACTTATAAAGTCATGCTGTTTAAAATGCAGCACTGCTGACACACTGCCAAAATATTAAAAGACTGTTGGCTGCATTTACTGTAAATGACCCCTGAGCGTGCATCCTCCTGGGAATAAAATGTCCAGACTAGCATTTGCCCAGTGTACACACACACACACACACAGGCTTATCTGTCAGAGTTTTAGACTACATGCCTCGTTTGAGACCTTGAGCCAAGAAAGGAGTTTTGTTATTTAACCACACATGCGCACGCACACACACACACACACACACACACACACCTGGAGGGTTGGGGTTTCTCTGGTGACACTTTCCTGTATTGGTGAGTCATTGATGAGGACTTTTTTTTTTGTTGTTTTTTTTTTTTTGGAAAGAGGTCACACAGAATAAAGATACATACAGAACTGGCAGTTTCACAACAATCTAGCACCTGCCCCTCTCTCACCCTCCCACACTTAACCATACACGCATGTATACACACACTGCATCCCTCAGTAAATCTCTCAGCAGATCCATAGAGAAGTCCCGCTCCAGTAGATACAGTAAGCACAGAGCGAGGTGGAGAAAGACAGTTCATTTAAACACCTGGCTTTGATTCCACTTTTGGTAACTGATAGTCAGTTCACCAGGAAATAACTAATGCCCTGATACTGACTACCATGAAGGCACGGAAATGAACATGCAGAAATGATCTTGAGAATGTGAGCCCTACTGCTAGATTTTTTATTAAATCTTAAGCTCTAAAGTGTCACTGGAGCACTCAACAAATTTTGAAAAGGCTGTCTTACCTATAAATAAATATCCACTGTTATACATTTGCATTTTGCACAACATTTACACTCTACTGTTTATCATATTGGTAACACTGTACATATTACTCACTATCAGGATTCATTCTGTATCTGTTTATATAGATATTAGTAACTTCTAAGTTTAGACTTAGACACACACACACACACACACAATATATATATATATATGTAGATTTCCATTTGTATATTTGTATATACAGTACTGTGCAAAAGTTTTAGGCACCCTATTATTTTTTAGTATAAACTTTGCTATAAATTTTTATTTTATAATTTGTATATTAGGAAATTCATACAAAAAACACTTTAGAATTCCAAACATTACTTTTCCAGCA
>JAQMYF010000001.1:44879985-44889985 GCA_030014195.1 Neosilurus mollespiculum
GGTGTTGATCTCCTTAGGCCACACCCTCCCTCGTTACACAAACACACATCACCTGATATGCATTAAATCCAATAAGAATTCAAATTTATACAGCTTGGAGTTGGAAATTATGGATAAAATGATGATATGGTCAAAATAAGCACTTGCCTAATAATTGTGCACACAGTGTACTTTAATCAAACAATAAAATAGTAATCCAAATAAAGCAATTTCAATAGAACTCAAAATACCCATAAATCACTTCCATTTTCATATTCACATCAGTGTTAAGATTTAATATATTGAGGCGTAGATGGATAATGTATAAGGAGAATATATTTTCTCTACACAGTATATTACAAGGAATATGGATGTGATGTACTGCTGTTGCACAAAATCAATTGACCATTTTTACATGTATGATTATTCTTCCCTTTACTTCTCCTAAAAAGACAAATATTTGTAAATAAATACATTCTATTTATAAAATTCAGTGAGAAATTTACTTTGTTGTTTCAGTTGTTTTTTGTCTAAAATAAAAGTCTGACAACACAATAGTCCAAAATCAAGTCTTGGGTGTTTTCACACCTGTGATTTTGACTCCAGTTAAACTCTGGCTCATTTACCCCCATGATGTGATTTATTTGTGCAGGTGTAAACAGTAGAAGCACTTGGCTCTGGGCCAAAACAACCACAATTCGACTCGCTAGAGGAGGCGTTCTCTGTCCAGTTCCAAACAAACTTAGAAGTGGTTCATTTGTGGAGGGAATTTGATCAGACCAAGCCAACTTAACTACCAGGGACACGCTGTGTGTTTGAGTTAAAGAACTCCAGTAGTCAGATGTGGCAGCATGGTGGTGTAGTGGTTAGTACACCAGCGTCACAGAAAGAAGGTCCTGGATTCGATTCCCTGGCTCAGACGTTTCTGTCCGAAAGGGTTTTCTCCAGGTACTCACACAGTCCAAAGACATACACATTTGGCTAACTGGTTGTTGCAAATTGCTCCTTGATGTGTGTTCCCAGGACAGGTGTGCTTTGCAATCTAGAATGTGACTGTGCACGGAGTGTGTTAGTGTGTTGAGTGTGTTACTTCTATTTTACAAAGTATAGTGCAGTATAGTATAAGAGATGATACTTTGAAATGCATTTGGCATTGTGTATGTATAGTTTTTCCTCAAATAATTACCATAGTCATGTTCAAATGCCAGCTCTCACTCATGTTAAATGGTACAGCAATATCTCTCAAAGAGACAGATGCACTACTCTATAACACAGAAGCTTCCTCCTGCTCACTGAACAAAGGGGAAAATGCTCGGACTAGAAAACTGATTCAGGCTACAGCAAACCACAAATGGATGAGAAAACACCCTCTTAAACTCACCCATTACAGAGGTTGGTCGCCTCCCTCAGACTGCCCACGAGTCTGTTGACCATCTCGGCCCTTCTGGAACTGGATATGCTCAAAGACTGCTGCACTAACATGGGCACCATCTTCTCAAAAAGATCTGAAAAATAAAATATGACATTCACAACAGTATCTTTACAACATTAAACATCCGAAATAATTAAAGCTGTACATAACAAATCCAAGCGCGATTTTAGTGGCACACAATAGATAATTTTGAATTGAGAAACATTTAATATATTTAAAAATGTAACTTTTTTGCTGATTATGTCCTACTTCCCTGGTGTTACAGGTAATTTTAGCTGTAAACATCTAGGTTTTCCTCATGAATATGAATGAGGTTCTGATGATTCAATGCCACTGCGCATGTGTGCAGGAAAACAGGATTGACGCAGTGATGAAGGAGGAGGTAAGCGTACTTGGGTGTTTACATTACAAAATTGCATATAGAAGTCGAAATTGTGTGAATTTGGGGTAAATGGGAAATTTAGACATGTAGTTTGAGACACAATTGCATTAGCAGACAACTAAATTTGGGATTTAAAAACAGTTCATGAAAATGACAGCAATTAGTGTTCTGTTAATGTTTATGTGGGTTCGGGGGTGTTGTGGTGTTATATCATTGTACATGTACATGTTGCAACTGCAAGTATATGTTCCATGCTGATCAATTTCTTAACTCTGAAATAACTTTGGATAAAAAGATCATGCGTTAAAAATAGAGACAATATTTTTGCATAACAACCTTATTACTCTGAACTGCAAACAAGCATGTGAAAAGACACTATACACACACCTATGAAGTAGGAACCCCACAACTTCATAGTTAAACATCAAGTTCAGCTCGCCTTTTACTCGATTCCATCTCTTAAAATGCTGTCTAACCAAAATCTCCATTTCTGTCTCTGTCTTTTTCACTCTTTCCTTTCTGATTCAGTAAATTCTCTGCAGCCATCTGGCCTACTTCAGTTTCTCGTCGTCACCATTGTTGTCAATAGTCCGAAAATAGCGTCATGTGACTTATTATAGGCGGGGTAAAGTAAAGAGTTTATATTTTTTGCCAACTAAGAAATTAAATAAGGTATTTGTTGTATATTTAAAAGATCTTTTTGTTGTGCGAATGACTTCAACTGTGTAATTAGCATCCAAGTTTTATCTTTATCTTAAGTTCTAATACTGACTAAATGATCCTCGTAACTTATAACAAAACTACATCATGTATAGCTTTAATAGAAATAACAAGGTGATCTGAACAAAACACAAATCAGTTATGTTTAGTTAATTTATTGTGAGAGGAATTACTGCTAGTGTTAACACAAAACTGGCGGCATCCAAATTGTAAACAGTGCACAGTATTTCCAAATACATCACACATGCACATAATCTTAAGTTAAAAATCTTTTATTAATGGCATTATTAGTGCCATTTTAAGTGGGGACTGAACAAGTGAAAAATGCGGACAACCAAGCAAAAGGAATGGCCCTATGATATTACTGATTACAGCATGGAATTACTTGATTATAAATTAAACACAAAATAAACACAACTGAAATGTTACTTGCCAACGTTGCAGGAACATCTGATACTGAAAGTTTACATAGTCAGCTTGTTTCTGAATGCAAGGAAAGGAACATACTTTGGCTGTCATTCACTCACCTGCAAACTTCTGGCTAAGCGGTACTTGAATGGCAGTTGCCTTGACAAGTGTTGCCTTGCCAATGTGCTCCAGGTCCTTGACCTCAGGTACACGATCGTGGTAGATAAAGTCATTGTCTTTCTTCGCAGCTGTGAGAGCACGGTTAATCTTATCAGCGAGATCCTTAACGTTCACATACTCGTCATAACGTGAGGCCACAGTCTTAACCAGCTCTGTGCCGTGCTGCACAAAAAAGCATTACAAATAAACAAATTAGTTGAAATTCAGAATAAAAACAAACAAAAAAACAAACAAACAAAAAAACCCCAGATTGTACATTTTCATGAGGTAGCTCACAGAGTACACACCTGAAGACGTGCAATCTCCTCTCCAAAACGTTTCTTCTGTTTGGCCAATGCTGACTGATGGAGCTCTGCGGTGGCCTGCATCATGCAGTGTTTGGCAGCCAAGACTGGAAGCACTTCCTGGAAATAAAAATACTGACCAGGGAGAGGCAACCACAAACACCACAGCAACCACGAACAAACACCACGAGCATCCACAAACGAGCAGACACACAGCACAGAGCGCAGAAAGAGAGAACAGAACAGCAAATCAGCACGCAACCTTCAACCAAACCTTCACACAACACTCATGCAGCATTCACACTCAGATCAGTGTGAGGAAAGACAAAGGCAGAAACTGACTTCATTATAAAGTTTGTGCATCTAAGTGAATGACTAATGGCCATTACAGACATGCACCCACTGTGGTTACATGCACTGTGTCAAACAATGACATATGTACACCAAAACCTCTAGTGGATACATCTCAAATAGCAGATAACGCGGCTTTGAGGTATACCTTGGGCAGGTTCTCTTTGTACTGGCACTGCTTGAAAGCATCACCGTAAAAATCTGCAGCCTGATTGGCTAACTTAGCAATGATGCCATCCTTCATCTTGTCTGTAAAGCAAATCAAAGAAGGCAATATAATGAAAGAAGACAGATTTAGATCCATGTAAACTTAATTCATTATTTTACCAGATTATTATTAAATGTATATATTTATATAAATTAGCATGAATTGAATTAAACAGCTCTTCAAAGACAAATTACGACAGAAAAGTGGACATCAACATTTACTATACTGATTATAGGATTTTTGATCCAAATAAATTCTTTGTATGTCCGGAACAGTATTCGTGGTAGAATGGTGCTTGAAAGTTTGTGGGCCCTTTAGTAAACAATATATTTCTGCATAAATATGATTTCAAACATTATCAGATATTCACACAGTTCCTAAAAGGAGACAAAGAGAATTTAATTAAACAAATGTGAAACATTTTACACTTGATCATTTACAGTATTTACTGAGGAAATTAATCCAGTATTATCTATCTGTATGTGAACTTTTGCTTCCTTGATCTGGTGTAACCCCTTTGTGTAGCAATAACTGCAACTAAATGTATCTGAAAACTGTTGATCAGTCCTGCACCTTGGCTTGGAGGAATTTTAGCCCATTCGCCTATACAAAACAGCCTCAACACTGGGATACTGCTGGGTTTCCACATGTCTCATGGTGGGATGAACTTCTCGTTTCAGGTCCTTTCACAACATTTCAGTTGGATTCAGGTCAGACTTTGACTTGCCTGTTCTAAAACATTAACATGATTGTTTTTTTTAACCATTCCTTAGTAACAATATGTGTGCTTAGGGTTGCTGTCTTGCTGTACAAACTACAATCTATTGTGTTTCAGTTCACAGAAAAATATCCAGACATTTTCCTTTAGAATCCACTGGTACAATTCAAAATGTATTGTCCCATCAATGATGGAAAGCCATCCTGGCCCAGATGCAGCAAAACAGGCTCAAACCTCAAAACTACCATCACTATGTTTTACAGACTGGATAAGGTTGTTATGCTGGAATGCAGTGTTTTCTTTTCTCCAAACACACCAGCTCTCACTTAAACCGCAAGGTTCTATTTTGGTTTCATCCGTCCACAAAACATGTTTTTCCCCAAAATTCTTCTGGCTTGCTCTCATGATCTTTAGGAAACTGTGGATGGGCAGAAATGCTGTATTTGGAGAGTGGTTTTCTCCTTGCAACCCTGCTATGCACACCACTTTTGTTCAGTGTTGACACATGAACTGAGAGAGGCCTTTAGTTCCAGACATTATTGGTCAACCACTCCTGGAGAAGGGGCAATGAACTTGAATTTCTTCCATTTGTACACAATCTGTCTGACTGTGCAGCGGTGTTGTCCAAGCTCTTTAGAGATGGTTTGTATCCTTTTCCAGCCTGATGAGCAGTAACAACTTTATTGAGACCATGAAGAGCCTTTATCTTCATGACAAGGTACACCTCCAAACAGAAGATCAGACTTTGACAGTTTTGGGGTTTTTTTTAGTTTTTTTTAAATAAGACAGGACACCTTCTCATAACTGACTGTCATCCAGTTGATTGAAAAACAACTAACTGCAAATACTAGAAGTTCACATACTTTTGCAACTCACAGATATGTAACATTTGATCATTTACATCTAGAAATTAAATGATCAAGTACCATATATTGTCTTATTTGTTTAATTTGGTTCTCATCATCTTCTTTTAGGATTTATGTGAAAATCTTATGATGTTTTAGGTCACATTTATACAGAAATATGGAAGGCATCCTGGTAACCTGATCATTATTTATTACATGCGTGCAAGAAGAGCTGTAAACACTTGTTTCTATTAGATGTCATCCAACAGTATAAGCATATAAATATATTTCCCACACACGATTACATTCCAGTTACACACCAGCGGTGGCTTTGATGACGAAGACCTCTTGTGCTTGGCTGATCATGATCTGACTAAGTGTTCCCACGGTTTCAGGAGAAATGTCCATAGTCGGCTCACGATTAAGAGCAGACAGCACTGTGTCCTTTATGTGTGCAAATGCGCCACTCGCCAGCTAAAAACAGAGGTGGCAGTGTTAGACACACAAGGCTTTTGTTAAATTTTCAGTTTAAATATTTAATAAATGCACAATGGCTCAGCTCCTGGCTTAGGATGTAAACCGGAATTCTCACCTGGTAGAACTTGGCAGCTGCCTTCAGTCCCTCGTCATTGTCCAGGTTCTGCTCTGAAGCGATCTGACTGGAGAGCGCCCCGATGTTAAACAGCACACAGGTTTTCTCATAGCCCACACTGGCCAAAGCTGAAAAACACAAACAAACCTGGTTAAAATTGCACTGGAAACACTTGTCCCTTGATAAACAAAAGCATTTGCATATTATAGTGGTAAATATATGAATATACATTATTGTATTTGAGGCTTCATGGAGACGACTTACCAAGTTTAACTGAGCCTCCAAATAGAGATCCTTTATCAAATGCATCTTTCCACGTGAAGGTAAGACACAGCTGAAACACAAAGTACACTCAGTATACATGCAGTGCAAGTGGATTTGTCTGAAAGTCTGTACTGGATACTCCTTGCATATTGATCTTACAGATAAAAGATAGTAAGAAGTGTGCAGTACTTCTTACAAAATAAACATTGTCATACACCACAGATTTCCATATATGCTACTTTCTAAAAAATATTATATATAAAAGCCCATATCTCACCAACCTATTAACCGATTTTCATCAACTATTCCTTACCTTAATCCTACAAGTATACAGATTGTTTTGTGAAAGTAACAGGAAATTGTACATTTATTTTTTGCTTTTTACAGCCAATAAAATATGAACATATCCATTATAGGCTGGACAAAAATCTTGTCGCAATCATGTAACACCAAATTCTGGATCAAAGTAATTAGTAAAATTAGTAAAATATAACTATTAAAATGAGTAAAAAATTATGGAAAGTGCGTGATTAACTAAATATACATAAAATACAGGTATTAAAGCAGCTTTCAGGCAATTTATAAAATCTTTTTGCAAAAACTGTAGAAACCTTCAAGATCTCTTAAAAGAAAATGAAAATAATTTGCAAGCAGTAGTAAGAAATTTCAGACCCCCTTGGTACACATAGGTACTCTCGGTCATGCAAGGAAAACTATCCACAAACAAATGGCTGCACAAAAGTTGTAGTCGCCTCCTGATGACTCCTGAAGCTCCATTAGGACTCATAGCTAGCAATGCCTGCTTCAGCATCAACTCTACATCATATTTCTTGCTATGGTCACCACACACCATACAGGTCCTGTACAAGACACAGCTAGAACACCATGACGTGCTAGAACAAGCGGAAGAAGATTAAGATGAATTATAAATTCAATATCATATCGCTCTGCCACCAATGTTGTTACTGACCATCTAGAAAATTGCTGGACCCAGAGTTCACCAAGAACTGGTAAGAGCCAGTATGAAAGTGAAACATGGTTTAAGGTCACCTCCAGTACATAGGGATCACAAAGCTATGTAAGATGGGTGGGAACATTACCAGACACAAATATCAACAGATTATTGCTTCCCATTATGTTTCAAACCTGCAGGTGGTTCAGATTTCTCACCGTAGGATTGATAACAGACTGTTTTCTGACCATTTGATGAACAAGCTGCCCTCTGAAATAGCTTACATGTACATTACAAGTGTCTTGGGCCTCAAGAATTTTTAGTAGCATTTACAAATTTTATTATTTGTAATTTGAACATCTTGAAGGTGTCTGATTCTTTTAATATGATCATCATTCATCATGACAAGCACCTGGGAGTCTGGTACCATCATGGCCATGTGTGAAGGTACTATTGACCTTGAGTGATGCTTTTAATTTTTCAATTTGATGATATATTTGCTACAATATTATATATTTAGTTATAAACAAGGGAATTTGATTATGTTTTTGTAATAAATATAGTCTTGAATGTGAAATGAAGAATAAATTTCTTTCCAATACTGCTGCTAGCACATATTATTCAGTACCACCAGAGAGTTATTTTAAGGCATAGTTGATTAAAATCGGTTAATAGGTTGGTGAGATATGGGCTTTTATACATGAATGTCCACATGTGCAACAAGACTTTTGTCAATGACTGAAAAGTTGGAGTACACTATATTCATTTAACATGCATGTATTCATGTATGAACGTTACCTCTGGGAAAGGAAATTTCGCCTCGACAGAACACAGCTGATCATAGTACCTGTACAGAAGGAGGAGCATAAAATTAAAATCCAAACAATGAATACTCCTTTTAAATGTTAAAAATAGTGATGAATGATAATGATTTTTCAAATAATTAACACTAGCTTGGTCCAATTTATCCTAATCTCAGTGTCATTGATAAAATACAACTGTAGTGATTTTTAATGCTGTCCACAAACTGCAATTTCGGATGCTAAAATCTGACTCAGATTGCTTTATCAGGCTCAAAAATGCAGCAATGGCATCAAGATGGATTTGTTATTCATTGTGGGTTTTTTCCTTTTTATGCAAGGAAGTGATTAAGATTACCCTTTCCACTGGTCACACTGGGCTAACTCTCTCAGTTAGTCACACTGTTTAATCCATATTTCATTCTCTGGATGAATTTCATCTAACTGCTTAAAAGAAGTCTGGAGGGGCTGAGTGTTTTAGGCGATACTCTCGTTCCTGTAGGCGTGTGTTTCTTACGATCACTCTGTAACTTCAAATTGTTAAGTCTGAACTGTGCGTGTTGAACTGGTAACAATTTAAAGTTAACCACAATAAACAGACCACAGTGCCTATAATATACACACAGCAGAGCATTTCAATAACTATAGTCATATGTGCTTCATTAACCACTGTGGTTGAAAGCAGGTTTTTTTTGTCCTCTTCACTGGCTGTCGGGCTCTCACTCCCTGCACCTGAACTCTCACCAGCAATGACCCAGCGCAACCACTCGTTGGCTTTCCCCCCCTCCACCAGCCTCCTCCTCCATTTCTACGCTTTATTTTTTAAAACAATATGCTATACCACTCATCTTCAGAACACAGTTAAAGTTAAATTGATTATTTTGTACACGTGCACTGATGAAAGTGCCAGCAGAGAGACATCGTCTGAACCAATGAAGAGGAAAGGGTTTCAGCCACAATGGCTAATGCAGTAGCCGTGTCAGACAGACACCAAAGCAGCCTATTTATCATCATACACACGTACAAATGCGACCACGTAAAATTTTAACTTGCACACACTTAACATGTGACCACATATGTAACCATTTAGACTGACAGATGACCCATATGATTATTGTTTCAAACATATTTAGTCTAGAGGAAAAAAAACAGGGTTTCTTTACAGAAACAGCCATCACACAGAGATCGGATTAGCATCATCATCATTCCGCGCTCCAAAACAGCTTTGATATTATTGTCACAATAAAAAATATCATTATTTGCAAATAATGTAAAAGGAATTTTAAGCTAAACATGACGCAGTTTTGTTTTAAAAGTTACGAGGACTATTTAATCAATATTCAAACTTAAAGATAAAACTTTGCTGATAATTACACAGTTGAGGTAATTAACATAAACATCTTTAAATATACAACAAATACCGTATTTAATTTCTGAGTCTGCAAGAAAAATACAAACACTTTACTTAACCACGCCTAAAGTTAGTCATGTGACACTATTTTCAGACTATCAACAACAATGGCGATGACGAGAAACGAGGTTGGATAGCTGGCTCCAGAGACATTACTGAATCAGAAAGGAAAGAGCGAAAAAGACAGACAGAAATAAAAGATTTTCATTGGAGAGCATTTTGAGCCGTGGCCTAATGGTTAGAAAACCGGCGTTGGGACTGAAAGATCACTGGTTCGATTCCCGAAGCAGCAGGAAAGACATGTGGCGGTGGGAGAGTGAGCAGCTTCTTCCCTTCCTCCACCTTCTTGGCTGAAGTGCCCTTGAGCAAAGCATCTAACCCCCAACTGCTCTCTGCTCCGAGTGTGTGCTCACTGTTGGTGCTCACTTTGGATGGGTTGAATGCAGAAGTCAAAGTTTCCCTTGCGTAATTAAT
>JAQMYF010000001.1:44898871-44922894 GCA_030014195.1 Neosilurus mollespiculum
AGTAAACTTCAAGTATACTGTGTCAGTTTTAGTATAAAATTAGTATACTTGTAGTACACTTGAATAAACTACTTTTTTCTAAGGGCTGTCTTGTCCATCAACATAACAGTGATGGCCAAAAATGGTTTTCGGAGGCTTTACTTGCTGAAGAGCCTAAAAAAACGCACAACTCTAACAATGGCTGTTGGTCAACTTCTACAGGAGTGCCATAGATGCTTAGTGCATCACAGTATAGTGCTCTTACAGCACCTGCAAGGACAGTAAGGATCTTCATCAAAGCATTATCAAAACATTCCAGAGGATTACTGGCTGACAGGTACACTGGAAGAAATTTACAGTACATGCTACTGCCAGAAAGCTATGAATATCTGCAGGGATCTGACCCACCCTTCATGCCTGCACAACCAGACTGTACAGTAACTTTTCCACAAAGCTCACTCCCACACTTAAAACAGCACCATTTGCCCCCAAGAAGATACCAGACCTCAGCCACACTACTCACATTGCAACACTGTTATACAGTGAGACTGCACTGAACCTGCACCTTACACACATCTTTACACTTTACATACTGTTCCAGGTGCAATTCATCATTATTCAGCACAGCCATGATGGTTCTGCATCACATTTCAACTGTACTGCACCCACTAAGACTGCTGCTAAGATAGTATTGTTTACCTACCTCACCTCAACACTGATCACCACTTCATTTATTACTACAGCTACATGTATATTTATTTACTTACCACCTCCAACAATCAATGCAATAACTATTTATTATCCTCCATTTCCATGTACTGTGAAACACTGGATACTGTGCAATACCTTATGTGCAATTCCCCCCCAGTCTTTCCTTAGTGATTACTTTAAATTTTATTATTAGTACCCAGTCTCATACCTATTGTTTGTTATACTCTCTCACTCATTCATTTGCGGAGCTGCTTACTCCTAATAGGGTCGCAGGGAGGCTAGAGCCTGTCTCAGCCGACACCGGCCAAGGCAGGGTACACCATGAACAGCTTGCTAGAACGTTGCAGGGCAAACACACACACTTTACACTCACCTAATTGGCTGTTCCAAACTGCCCCTAGGTGTGAGTGTTTGTTATTCTGTAATATTTAATTCCCCTTTCAATATTTACTAGGTTTCTATGAGCTTGCTCCAAATGAGCTCTGCTTGTACCTGTACAATTACAAAGATATCATGCATCATCAGATTCACAGCTGAAAGATTGGCTCGTTCCTCTGTAAGCTGCAAAATAATCGACACATTACCTGTATAACCTATCCACAAGGAAACTAGATGCAACAATACCTTGAGAAATGACAGAAAAGTGGCAAGGATGAATGTGTAAACGAGGTCTGGTTTAGAAAAACAATGGTGGACTTCTGGAGACATATTAACACTAACCTCAATGTCATTCCTAAAGTGTTCAAACTTACTGGAGTTGGGCCTGTCTTTATCTTACTGTATGAAATTTATTAAGAATAAAGACATGATGCATGGCAGTTGGGACCTTCTTAAACACAAGGGAACACTTTTTCACCTGTAGATCATGAAACTGGTCAATTTTGAAGAATTGAGGAACTGGGCCCTTATTGAATTCACCGATTCAAATGTTAGAATAGAATGCAAGTGTTATAAGCACTCAAGAGCATGATATATTAAAATTATTTTATTTGTGGTACAGGCATAAAGTGTGTATATCCCAGCATTTTACAATACATGACAGGCTTCCTTAAAGACACAGTGATATGGAAGTACCATAACTGTTGTCATGGAAACACACAGGACAGTCCATATGATCCACTGAGGATGAGAGTGCTGAGTCATCACCATGTTTTATCTGCTGCCTTCTGAGGAGTGTGAATGAATTATTCTGAACAGCATTGAACACCAGCATGTACAGCAGGGTGGAGCTCCTGTATGTTCACATCAGTGCAGACTTGGTCATTTATCATAGAATAAAAGAGGGCGAAGTTCCTCCCTTCCATGCTTAGTGGTAAAAAAAAACAAAAACCCAAAACAACAAACAAAAACAAAATAACAAACAAAAAATACACACAGCACATGCCAACGCTGCCCAACATGAAGCTACTGAGCCAACCATCCAATCACATCAGTCTCAAATAAGGAAAGAAAAAAGGGAGGAAAAAAGACATTAATGACAAGATACATGTCTGCATTTCAAACAAATCATTAACTTGAGCAAATAATTACAATTAATTTGAAATGTTGCTGGTCAACCAAAATCAAGGTACAAACTTAAAGCCACCAGTCATCTGCAGCGGTCTTACAGAGTCGAGTAAACATAGTCGAGTATTTTGGCACCAAGAGATGATTGGTCTCGGCAGAAGCAGACAAACAGCATATTTTACTTTATATCAGGAAGCTTTATGCATGAAAACACTGCCCAGGCTCTATACGTCACAAGCTACAGGTGATCATACACACAGGAATCACTTCATCTGTGCAGACACAAAGGTGTCAAGAAAAAGAACAAAAACAAAAACAAAAGCAAACAAAAACGACAATAGAAAAGTATAATTAAAAAAGTGCAGTCCTCTTTTTTGACAGACATGTATGTTAGGCAATCAAACAAACACAGCCACTATTACACACGGTAAACTATTCAAGTGGAGATGGTGCGATCACCAAACCGTAAATTGAGGGCAGGTTCGTGACAGAGGTCGATGACTGTCCCGTCATTCAGAAAACCCTGCTCACTTTGAATCCATCCTTCCATCCCTCCCGCTACATCTTTAAAACACAGAAACGCCTCAGTGCTGTCCCTCCCATTCGCACACAAAAATGTCATCAGTTAAAGTGTTTTCAATATGAAACAATGTATACACTGAAGTCAGATTCTAACAGGTAGGAGGCCTCGACCATCCTCTGCTCTATATCTCTCACAGCAGGAGAGAAAGACAGAGGGAGGGAGAAAGAGAAGGATGGAGAGAGCACATTCAGTGCTCAGGACCGGCACTGAGGAACCTTAGTGACGTCAGCGCCTCATCTTCAAAATGCCTCTATTTCAGAACCAGGTGGAATCTGTCACTGGTGTCATCTGGCAGGAAACATGGATATAGAAAAGTATCAGTGTGCTGAATCCAGAAATAGGTTCATTTTTACTTTATAGGTTCACTACATGGAGCAGGGAGGTAATGCACTATTTGCACAAAAGTACACATTTTGAAATTCAGTTGCCCTACCAATATATACTATTAAAGTTTCAGGAAATGTTCTGCTCGTTAAAAAAAAAAAAAAAAAAAGAAGCAAAAAAACACCACCACCACACATACACACAAAACAATTTCCTAAAATCGGTTGTTTCTGACATTCTGTGAGTCAGTCATGTGATAGTAATTTAGTCAGAGACGAGTCTGGGTATTAGGTCAAGACTGACAGAAACATTATGTCCCAACATCAGGCATGAAAGAAGAACTGAGTGTCAATAGGGAGCTGGTAGCCAGCCAATCAGGAGAGGGGAGTGACATGCTGATATTATACTGCAACCGGAAACATAAATCAGGACTCAAGAATTTTTTTTCTTTATGAACATTTATCTGTTCTCATTTTTTAGTGGGAAGCTCCTAACAATCAGCTACTTGATCCTTATTGTGGAGCACATGATAGCAGATTATGGATTAAGAGGAAGGGTTTCTCTGTTTCTATATTTAAAACATACGTTTTAATAACAGTAGTAAGGGAGTCATCCAGAAAGCCAATTCATCCTCTGTGTTTTGGTTAGCTTGCTAATGTGGTAGATCGACAAGGGATTCTTTGGCACCGATTATGATATTGCTAAAGAGGTTGTTGATTTTGATAACCAATAATATCTGCAACTACACACTCAGAATATATATTTTAGCTTAACTAACTAACTAACTAACTAACTAAATAAAAAAAAAAATAATAATAAAAAAAATCCACAATATTGCACCAAAATAGTCAAGCAGGTCTAAATGTGCATGTTTTTTTTATTTTTTAATGTACACAACGATCTATATAAATAAGTATGTAAGCAACTATTTATTTGTTAACATGCACATTTTTAGTTGGTTTTAAGATAGAACCTACTTATTTCTGAAAAAATGTTTAATCCATTTTCACCATTCAGATGTAACATGCATACAATGACAATAGAACTAAAATACTGTAGAATACTTCAGTTATATAGGAGCTGTAGTTAAAACAAACAAAAAACCCACTGATTAGTAAATATATGCCATGATTCAAATCCAAACTTAATAAAAGCTTGCATACATCACATGCGTCTTTGCACATCAAAATGACCCATGGTTATTATAAGCTTCTTCGTGAAGGAAAAAAGTAATAAATCTGCATACGAGGGGCGTCATTGTACTGCAAAAGGTCACATGTGCATCATATTGATGTGACAGTAAATATGGAAGTAATTTGCATATGTATAATGGAGGAACATACCATTCGTGCCTAGTTTTGTTTTATTCAGAAGTTCTCTAGTTTCTATCTGTTTTGTTACTATAATACCTATATACAGTTATTTTTGCCTTTATATGAACTGATGAATTCATGTCCTATACTTGTGATTTGGAGCACTTGAAACATACGTTCATGTCTAATAGGAGAGTTTGGAAGGCTTGCCTTTAATTTTACAACTGACCTTTTTTTATTTTTAATAAAATCTGAAGGTCTTCATCTGGTTGACACTCTATCTCTACAGTGTTCAACTCTGCTTAAATCAGCAGATTTGTTGTTATTTGTGGCATTCTGATAATTTGTGATGCTAGCACTGGCACTGCTTTCGTAGACAAATCTTCCATTTCAGTTTCTTTTTAAATTGTTTTTTTTTAGTCATTGTGAACATTAATACTGATTTTTTGGCAATTAACTCATATCAGCAACCAATATTACAGGTTGGGCATCTCTGATGCAGACAGAGTCAAAGCAGCTGCATGTTCTGAGATTACAATAGAACAATAATGTCTTTTTTAAGTGGACTTCAGTACATAAAAATTAAAGTGATGCACACAAAGACATTGTCTTAAAGCTCCTGTAATAATAAGGAAATGCTGCAGATAATTATATCCTCAGAGTCGAGAATACATGGACAACATCTTAAACCACATACTGAATAGTGTGTCACTACATCATTGGTGTGGTTACTATTCAGGCATACGATTGAGTGTGCATTGTGCAGGCTGGACTACAGCCCTGACTCTCTCTGAACGGCACTTACTGCAGTGAGATTTATTCCTGAGATTTTAAATGCATGGCACAGCCCATGTTAAGAAGCTTGGAAAAGCATTTTCTTCTAGAGAGGCAAGAAGTAATTCTACACCAAGCAGTTTTAAAATTAGAAAATAAAGTATGCCATAAATTATGTGCTATAATACATTAAGTGCAAGAGACATTTTAGCAAAAAAAAAAAAAAAAGTATTTCAAACATTTATATGTTTACATATCTGATATGATGAACATTCCATAAGTATTCACACTGAACTGTGCTCATGTTCTTTGGACCTGTACATAAATCTTACCTTTTAACAGACTGACAACGAAGCAACTCTCATCAGAGATATTAGACACCATCTGCAATGCAGGCAGCACACACCCAATCAAACATTTATTGCAGATTTGCTACAATGCATGCATGCAGAACAGACATGTTGGACTAAACTTTGTTGCAACTTCCAAACATGTAAATGTGTGTGATATGCAAATGAAAATACAAAAGGAGAAGTCATACATCATGGATCTCCTTCCTGATAACAGTCGAGGAACAGAAAAGGGCAATAGCTAACGTAATGTTATGCATATGAGTGTGTACCTGGTTACTGAGCAGTATGTGTATTCCTGTAGGCCCCTGCCTGTACACTTGATTAATGAGGGTTAGCGGCAGGCTCAACACATTGGATATTTTTCTGGTCAGCTCATGAGCTGTCAGCTCTTCGAGGTAAAGCGCATGGTAAACTACAAAAACACATCCAGTTACACAATAAGAACAAAAAAGGACTTCACCTTCACTCTTAACAATATAAACATACTGTATTACAGACTCAGACAGAGAAATCTAGCCTTCACAGTGGTTCTGCAAGCACACAGACGCATACACCCACACACCGTTTATGGCCGTGGGACTTCCGTGTTCTCCGTTCTTGCTGTGGCAGCGTCTCTCCAGCAGAGGACTCTCACATCCCTGACACACGTACACAGTCAGCCGAGGTCGAACTGCCCTGTAAACAAATACACAAATGCTTACATTCAGGTTTATTTACTACCACCATAAAACATGTCTGTCTCAAACACACAAAAACAAGTTTTCTTGAAATCTCAACTTATTGCCTTATTCCCCAACCCTTACTCTAACCTAAACCTAATTCTAACCTGAACCCTAAAACCAAGTCTTAACCTCCAAACAGCACATTAATGTGATGACCAGCCAAAATGTCCTCAGTTTCCATAAATCATATACTGGTCCTCAATTTGTAACAAGTTCAAGTACATGTACATAAGCAAGCATGCATACATTCAGTGTATACACACACACACACACACACACACACACACACACACACACACACACACACACACAGGGCAGTTACTTTGATTTTAGTGCGTTGTAGAGACGGATCCCATCGGCTGGCCCACAGATCTGTACCAAATCTTCACGAGTCAGTTTCAGTAGATCAGAACCTAATGCACACACACACACACACAAATTAACTACACTACCATGTGTTATTTTACAGAACTCTTACATAAACAGAAGCAGAAACACAAACCTGAGAAATGTGTAAAAACCCGGCTATAGGAGTTGAACCTGTTCTTAAGAAGCCACTGCTGCACCTCTTGCATGGAAGCTGTTGGGCTTAAAGACTAAAAATTAATAAAATAAAAGAAAGTTAAAATAATACTAAAAAAAGTTAGGAATATCAAATCATGCATTACACTAATCTCAGAGAGAGCAATAATTATGCAATTATTCTTTCAATTAAACAAATCGAACCAAGAGTTGGTACTAACCTCCATTAAGACCTGGCTAACATCTCCTTGGTGCTTGGGTGAAGATGATTCACTGAGATTTAAAAACAAAATGCTGGTTTGAAATGTAGACGTCTTAGTGCACACTACTTAATAACCTTGTTAGTTCAGTCACTACATGGAAATTCCAGGCCTCAGCCTTGATGCATTAACCTGATCATCGCTCAGTCAATACATCAAAGCCTTGGTTTGGAATTTACATATACTTAGCAAAATATCAAGATTAAGAAATTATTTATTATATGGTTTTGAAACCCGCCAAAAAAACAAAAATCAAACAGAGGAAGTGAAACTTGATGCCTATGTTCGTTGCATGTGCAATTTTCATCTGAAATGAGGCTGTGCTCACTGGGCCATAACACAGCTGGCATCAACGAAAATCAATTTCACCAACAGTAAGGTTGGATGTGATACTTTTTTCAAATATGGAGTGTGGGAAAAAAAGTGAGAAAAGCTTAATTTAATTTGTTTTTTTGAGTGGATGAGTCTGAACATACTATCGTTGCCATATCATAAAATACATTTGAAACAGATACTGGGTAAAATAAAGTGGTTTCACTGGGCTGGAGATTTAAATTAGTGAGATTTTTTTTAGTGCCGTTTACTAGAGTCCTGACATCATGTACAGTTTCGATCGGCGTTTCTCACCATTTGGATGTAAATATTTGTCATTTTTCAGTCCTTATTTAGAACACAGAAAATACTCACATACATACACAGTAGCGTTTAAATATTTTGGGCTGATTTCTAATATTATTTAACAGTCATTTTTATTCCCTAAAAGCATCAACAGTAACGCTACATAATATCAACCCCACACCAAAATGTGTGTTGGAAGTATTTTAGGAAAGTAAAGTTAGAATTAAATTATAACAAGCTAAATTTGATTATATTGCCAACACTGACACTTATTAAATGGTAATGTACTTTTTAACCCCGGTTACCTTTCGGGAACGGCGTTACTGTAGGTGTGTGTGTTGGAGGTGAAGGTTGGAGGAGCTACTGTGTTTGGGTTCACATAAGCGTTATCGGGCCAAGGAGAACACTACAGAAAAAAGAAAAACAGCCATAAAGACCATCAAATACACTTAGTGACAAAATTTATTTTGAAAATAATAATAATAATAATAAAATAATAATTAAAAAAAAATTTTAAAAATAAAATAGTAATGTAATTGCTTAAAGGAGAAGACAGCACTTGTTGAAAGTTAATCTAAAAAAAAAAAAAAAACCCTCTATCCTAAAATCTGTCGGTGTGCAAAATCTCAGACCGATGCAATTTTAAAGATTTGATGGGTGGATATTTAAAAACTCAGAATGATGACATCATCAAGGCCCAAGTAAACATAGAGGATTATGGCTTGAAACATCATTTCTTTCAGTATTTTTTGTGCATAAATATATTAACCCTGGTGTATATATAGTTTCTCAATGCAAAGGTAATGATTTTAATCTAAAGCTTTTCACACCTCCAACACAAATCTGTCAATAAATGCATAAAAATCCTATACGTGTACATTTTTACCTTGGGCCCCGATGACATCATCAATCTGAGACTCAGTTTTCAAATAACAGCCCATAAAATCGTTAAAACAGAAGCTATCGGCCTCAGATTTTGCACACGGAAAGAAATTAATCTTGATATTCAAATGAGATTGACTTTAACAAGTGGCATCTTCTCCTTTAAAGGTGTTCTGGAAAGTGCAAGCTTTGTGTGTGTGTGTGTGTGTGTGTGTGTGTGTGTGTGTGTGTGTGTGTGTGTGTGTGTGTGTTTACACTGCCTCTCTTGCTCTTGGCTGTTGAGTCTCCACAGTCTGCCGGCAGTGTGCGTTTACTCGATTTTTTCAGCTCATGCTCCACAGCCTCCTCTATTACTGGCTCCAAACGAGTCTACACACACACACACACACACACAGCAGTCTAAGTCATTTCAACTTTAGATGAACACACAGCTTGTAATTGTGAACCCATCATGTGATTGTAATATAATAATCTATACAGCCAAAAGTTTGTGGACGTCTGTCCATTATACCCATAGGTACTTTGGGAAGGCTTTCAATCTTCCACACTAACCTTGTCTGAACATGTCTTAATGAACATCGCTTTGTCCACAGAGGTTTTGTCATGCTGCAGCAGGATTGTGCCTTTTAGTTCCTCTGAAGGGGAATTATAATGCTACAGCATACAAGACAAATGAAAGTCACTACATAGATTGTTTGATTCCAACTTTGTGGCACCAGTATGGGGAAAACACAGATATGGTGGTGATAGTCAGGTGTCCACATACTTTCGGTCATATAGTGTAAAACAATAGGAATTTACTCCTTGCAATACATTTCAGGAAAGCAGTTCTTAGTCATGATTTCGTTGCTCCTATTTGGCTCGGTTCTTTAAGAGCTTAATCTATAAATATTACAAATATTGACAGTTGCTTTTAAGGCTGGATAAAAAAAACCCTGGTTTCTCATCAGTGCCCACACCCAGAAATTGGCGCCACATCCAATTTGCCATTCTCAAAACCACGGAAAACCCCTTAGACAGCGTGAAAACGATTCAGTGTTAGATGCTGTGATTGTGAGATTGGTTTATTTCTGTCTGAATTAGTTTTATTTTCTAAAGATTTTTGAAACTGTTGGGCTGCTGTTCTATAGACAGTTGTTCAGAGTTTAATACAATGCTAAATGTACATGTACAGGTCATCGAGGGTGTATTGTGAAGCAGAAAATTTAAATAAACAAGTACTTCTAAAAGGTTCTTGTTATTTATTCTTGTTTATTTATTCAAAAAGTTCCTCAACAAATTGCTGGAAGTCACCTCAAGCTCCTAGCTTTAGTCACTTTACCTTCATTTAGCTTTAAAAGCGTTTGAGCTTTAATAGTCACCTCATTTCTCTATTAAAATTAAAACAAAACCAAAAAAACCCACGTGCCTCGTTTAGGTTTTCAAAAATCTGAATGTCTGCTGAGAAACCAGGAATTTTTTTATCCAGCCTTACCTTCATAATGCATCAGTAATTTAGCATGGAGATGAGGGTTAGGAGTATTATAGGCTATGGTTACCTATATCTAAACTGTAGTTGGTTAAAAATGTTAATTTCTTTGGCCAAATACATCAACTATAATTATAACATTATAATAAAACACAGCCATCATTTATGTGGACAGGACTAATTCACTCAGGACAATCGGTTCACACGCACAGAGTAAACTTGCCTCTGACAGAATAGTAGTATCATAAGACGGCTGGTATTTCTCTTTCTCCTGTGCACTCCTTTTCTCCATCTTCTCTCGGTCAGTCTTTTGCTTGCGGTCGGCTCCTTTCGGCTACACACAGAGACATACAGAGACTCAGACTCCACAATTTTACTCTCTGAACATTTGGCATCCCAATGAACCCCAACAGGGACCTGGGGGACACGCATTACCTTAAACACTTTGATCTGGCAGCTGGCCGAGTGCAGGTGCTGCATGTACTCCCCGTTCTCGTTCTGTTTGAAGGTGTCGATTTGGATGCGGAACGGTACACCCTTCTCTCCTCCGTGCTTTCTTGGCGTGAACTCTGTGCTTATGCAGTGCACCTTACCGCAAATGCACAATTACACAGTGAACCAGAGCAGCTCCAGAGGCTGTACAGTCAGGGATATAAACATTGGGTGCGTGCGTGTGTTCTCACCTGTACGAATACAGACGCGTGTTTGGAAACGTCCCACAGAAACTCAGCAGCGTTTAGCTGGGAGGCGTGAGTCCGGGGTTCAGTGATACCCACACACAGAGGGATATCTACAACAAATAGGACGCACTCTGAGTTTTTATAAATCGGGACATTTCAGGAAAAGTTTCTGATCCGTCACAGTGCAGTAAAAAGCTACCAATGTCAAGGAGACGGTCGCCAGGGCGATTCCACTTCCAGCCTTCTAGCTGTTGATGCTCCATGTACTGTAGCCTTCGATCATGAAACACAACTCTCACTATACTCTACACACACACACAGAGAGAGAGAGAGAAAAGAGAGAGAGAGAGAAATCTGAATTTTAAATAAACAAACTGTACATTACAAAGCGTGCTTGCTAAGGCAGTATATATACTAATATTGCTTTAATGGGGGCATGGTGCCGTAGTGGTTACCATTTTCGCTTCACAGCAACAAGGTCCTGGGTCCGAGGCTTGTGTCGTCAGCGAGGGCGTTTCCGTATAAAGTTTGCACGTTCTCCCTTGCATGAGTTTGCTCTGGGTTGTCCGGTTTCCTCCCACAGTACAAGGACATGCACATTCGATCAGCTGGTTACTCTAAATTGCCCACAGGTGTGAATGTGAACGAATGTTCCGCATAGGGCTTGCAACCCACTCAGCTAAAAACATACATTGCAGCAAACCATGAAACTGGCCCAATGCAGCGGTGCAAAATGGGAGAGAAATAATAAAGCATTGCTTCTTTTATAAGGTATGTAGTCACCTCCAATAAACCGTGTTCACTTGTAAGCGAGGTGTTTTCCTTTTCAGTTCTCACTCACTAGGGTAGCGGGGTACTGCAGCCTAACTCAGCCAACACTGGGCAAAGATGGGGTACACCCTGAACAGCTCACCAGACCATCTCCGGGCCAACACGCACAACCATTCGCACTCACCCCTAGATGTAAATTGGAACCGCCAATTTGCCTTATGTGCTTGTCTTTGGACGGTGGGAGGAAAAAAAAAAAAAAAAAAAAAAGAGTACTCGGATGAAACCAATGCAACGTGGGGAGAACAGGCAAGCTCCACATAGAAAAGCCCTTGCCGAGCCCGAGACTTGAACCCAGGACCTTCTAGCTGTGAGTCGGATGTGCTAACCACTGTAACCACCACGGTACACCCCTGAACAGCTTGCCAGTCCATCTCACAGCCATTCACACTCACTCATAGGCAATTTGAAGCAGTCTTTCCTCTGCGGGAGGAAACCGGAGTACCTGGGGGAAACCCACATAAGCACAGGGAGAAAATACAAACTCCACACAGAAATGCTTTCACCGAGTTTGAGACTTGAACCCAGGACCTTGCTGTAAAGTGGACATGCTAAAAACTATGCCATCACGCTGCCCTTGGTCTATTAAATTCATTCACAACAGACATTTAGATAAAAGTTGCCTTATAAAAATATGGGTCCAGATCTGGGTTCCTAATTGTGATTTTCTTTGAACAAGCTCTCCAAGGTTTTCAATATTTTCTTTGCAGAAGGTTTTTGTACAGGTATAAATGGAAACTGATGTGAATTATTAAATTGTTCAGACAGATGAGAAATTGTCTACACTGATTTACCTCCAAGATCCTGTTTCAATCTAAAAGGAGAATGATTGAATGCTAGCACTGGAGTTAGACTTCAATGCGCAGGTTCCTCATGTATTGAGAATGAGAGAGCAGTAAAAAGTGAGAGACCTCCAATATTTTCTCTTAATATTAATAAGACAAATGAAATGCAGCTTGTCATATTACTGAGATACTGCAACACACAGCACCTCCCTTTTACGGTCCTGTTAGGTAAGTCTGCCCCCAGTCTCTGTTCAGGTTAAATCCACTGCAGTTCCCCTATAGTTTTTATATAGTAAAATGTTCTTGAGCCAATAGCTCCAGTGTGGCACAGAAGAAGGATGTTCTCCCTTTCATCACAATCTTACAAATTCAAATCGCAATGATGCTTCAGTCATCAAAAGTGTGAAGCCTAAGTGAGCAAAAACTGGAGTAAGTGGTGGCATTCTTTCTCCTGATCAATTACAAAAACATTAGCTAATCATGGGCACCGGTGAGCTTATGCATATGGATAGCAAAAAGACTGGCAAACATGGTTGGCTGGCTTCCCAAGTAAGTGAGGAAGATTAATTAAAAAAAAAGAAAAAAAAAAAAAAAGGAAGGCCTTCCAAACTCTCCTGTTACACTGAAAATATGTATATTTTCATCATCGGGTGGTTTTTACTTACATTTTCGAAGATGCAACCTGGCATATACATATACGACTCATACGCACATATACATGAACCTATCGTTAATAGCTCAGTGCATTTAAATGCACAACAACTTCTGCGTTTAAAGTTTCTTCTGTTTGAGTCACGTCCCACTTTTTTTGCGGTACAATTCCAGCCCCTGAGTAAGGATTTATTACTTGTATTTTTCCCCCCACGAAAAAGGTTGTATTACACATAGTACGTTTTGATAGGTATGGACATAAATTATGCATGCAAGCTTTTATTAAGTTTGGGTTTAATTCTACTTTAAGGAGAAAGTAAGGAGAACACAGTAAAAAAAATTGATGATTTTGCAGGTTAGTCAAATTGCTGATTGTTAAATATTCAACTAAAAATTTTGTCTCTATCCAGCATGTTTTTTTTTCTTTTTCTGAACTGTTGCTATTATACACTGCCAGGCCAAACAAATTTGTGCACTTTAACATTTTGTTGGACCACCTTCGGCCTTGATTACAGCGCATGATCACCATGACACTGTTTTGACAAACTTAAGCAACATCGCAACATTTGTTTCCAATCAGAATTGGGTTCATTTTTCTTTGACAGCTTGAATTGATGATGGGAAAACTGAACCGGTCTTTGAAGTCTTTTCCAGGACATCCCAAAGTCATTCAATGGGGTTAAGTTCAGGACTCTGTGGTGCCAGATCATGTGTGAAAATGATTCCTCATGCTCCCTGAACCACGTTTTTACTATCTGAGCCTTAATTTTGTATCTGTAGCATCAGGCAAGAAAAAATTAGTTGATGTAAAACCTGGGCATTCAGGACATCAGCTGACTTCATTTTATCTCGACGTAAATGTTGCTGAGCCTCGACCTGACCAATGAAAGCAACGATGGCATGGTGATTACACGCTGAAGGCTAAAGGCCCTCCAAGAAATATTAGAGTGGATTTTTTTTATATGGGCAGTGCACCTTTCAAGTGGCTGTTATAAGTTACGTTGCGTTGAATAAATACAACTAGAAAAATATTGTTTGTGCGTCTTCATTTCATGTGACACCAGGAAACTGCAAGGATTATACTGACGTCAGGCACCTGTATTCTTGCAGAAACTGAAACTGAAATGGATTTAATAGGACAAAGGAAAACAGGACTGCCGTATACACATGAACACACATGTGCACAAACGCACCTTCACAGTGCTGTTGCTGAGTTCTGGCATTTCCTCCCTCTTCCTGTTATCTAGCAGACGGATTTCGTAAGACTGGCCTAATGAAAAATGAAAAATAAAAAAGAGGGATTTTTATAAGTGCTCATGGTCAAAACACTAAATCAGTGTTCATGGAACACAGGATGACTTTAGGCACCTTGGTTCAGGTAGGTGAGCGTCTCCTCGTGCAGTTTAACAGCTGGGGAGGTAGCAGCACATAACACGTACTGAAACGGAGGATTCTTACTCTCAGACTCGACTGAGGCGTTCCCATCCTCCTGCTTAAAGATGGGCAGAGCCAGCACATCACTGTGGAGATAAAGAGGGGGGAGAGAGAGAGAGAGAGAGAGAGAGAGAGAGAGAGAGAGAGAAAGAAAGATGAAACTATAGTAACCAGGTAAACAATTACATTTTGGTATTTTACACATCCAGTTGCCATAGAGACCAACAAAACACAATCCCCCTTCCTCTTGACAACAAACACAGATGCATACAGTCTCTTTAAAGGAAGTGTACCAGTAACAATAATAACACCACCTTGTTCACATCAGACTACAGATGAAACAGAAAACCTAGGAGTTCCCTAAAAAAACATTTCGAGTGGGTGCTAAACAAAATACCCAGTGCAAAAAAAGCTTTCGAATTCTCAGCATTTCTACACACACCCACAAGAAAGATACAATTTTTATTTGGAGTTCCCTGGCAGCTATGTACAGTCTGGTGATTTGTTTATCTTTCATTATGAACAGAGTGAGATAAAAGGTAGTGGTGGCTCAGTGGTTAAGACTCTGGATTACTGATCCAAAGTTTGGGGGTTCAAGTACCAGTACCACCAAACTACCACTGTTGGGTCCTTGAGCAAAGCCCTTAACCCTCAATTGCTTTGTTGTATAAATGATGAATGTAAGTCACTCTGGATAAGGGCGTCTTCCAAATGCTGTAAATGTAAATGTACCAATAAGCTGCCACTGTTGGGCCCTTGAGCAGGGCCCTTCACTTCTTAGTTGTAAAACGATAAATGTAACTCTAGATAAGGGCATCTGCAAAATTCCATAAATGTAAAAAAAAAACCCTATAAATCAGAACCCAAATTTTGGTCAATAACTGTCTGGTCAAGGACACAAACATTATAGTGCATTGATAACTGGTGAAACCAAGTCATTTTCTCTGATGGAAAATCACATAATACAGACACTGAATAATAATATATACGACAAGGAAACGGGAACAGTGCGGGCTGATTGGTCCGCTGTCTTGGGGTAAAAAGTCAAGAGTCCTGAGTGATATAATGCATGAATCAAAATGACAAACATTCATGACTTGTCATGGTCACTTGGAACTGGTGGCATTACTATCATCATGCTTAAAAATGGAACAATAACCCATAAAGATCTCATTTTAGTTTCCGTGTAGAACGCTCTTAAACTTTGTACGAGTTTAAAAACTTGAAAGTTTAAAAACATACTGATACAGAACATGGTTTTATCACATTTCCATGTAGTATACACTGAAACACTGAATGAGTTTAAAAAGTCACCACTATATAGTGCTTATGCTCTGCTCCCCAACCTCACCTGGCCTGGCTGAAATATGTAAAAATAAAAATTCAAAAAAAAAAAAAAAAAAAAAAAAAAAAAAAAAAAAAAAAAAAAAAAAAAAAAAAAAAAAAAAAAAAAAAAAAAAAAAAAAAAAGCGCCAAAAAACAAAAATAATAATAAAACAAATAAGTAAACAAACAAATAAATAAATAAAATTTGGGGACACACACACACACACCGCAATTTAGTTTGCTTTTCTTTATATTTTCATGTGGTATATACCAAAGCTTTGAATTAGCGGTGACAACAACAACACATTCCCTACCTCTTCATACTTAAAGTATGTAAAAATCTCAATCACTTTTATTTGCCAAGTTTGTGAACACAAACAGTGAATTTGACTCTTGTTTAAATCACTCACTGTACAGAGAAGCATTTATGTAGATTTTACAAAAAATAATAAACACAAACTAAAAAATCTTGATTTTGTTTGATCTTTATATCCCCGTGTAGCATAATATTATTATGAGATATATATATATATATATATATAAAAATTATTCACCTCGGTGGATGTCAGTTTCCTTTTGTGATGACATTAAATGAGCTACTAGTATTTTCAGGCAACTGAAATGTGGCTGCTTTGGAGCTTTCACATGCCTGCTGGGCTTGATGAGGAATTTATTACTTAAGCACCTGTGAATACATTTTAATGTTTAAAATCCCATGTTCTACTTTTATTCACGTACCACACATCTATCTACAGGTTTTCTAAAGTTTTGAATGACACATGTCATTTATCGATCTCATGATTCAAAAAATTTCAGTACAAAGTGCTCATAAAGTAATGCAGCATAGGAATGTATTTGATTTTTAAGAAATTATACAGTATCAGTACAACATCTATATGATTCCTCGGCTCTCGCCACACCGTAGGAATGCCAAATGCCAGTTTCTCTCGCTTTCCCATGGTCCTCTGTCGTAAATTTTCATTGCATGGCCTGCATACTTCACGTGGAGCCCAAGACATGTCCTGTCCTCCAAGTTTACCCTTAAAGTAAGCCAAGTATACTCTCGTCACAAAGTCACCAATGTATATATAATATATAACAAAATACACAAGATTCCTTTGGGTCATTCATCTTTTCATTCACCTTCATTTATCTACTCAGTAAGCACTGTACCCTGTTCAGGGCTGCTGGAGGCCATCACGGGAACACTGACCACCGTGTTGCTCTCAAACGTACACCTGCGTCAAATACCATGGAGGGATGCGAACAGCTAAAGATAGAGCAGGTGTAATGAAATTGAATAACCAATATACCTGCTGCAGGTTGTAGGCAAGAGATGTATGATGCTATTAAAGTAACCTGACGGGTGAAAGACGCCGAGTCAGCATATTGGTAGCATCTCTTAACCAAATACATACACACCGAGTGCCACTGTGTACTGGCACATACTGCAGACTGGAAACCTGCCCCTGAAACCTGAACAGCCAGTGATATAACATTCCGTACCACAGCTGCTCTGTCCACACACACACAAAAACAAGCCTGATCGCTGATTAGATAATCGCTCTGTCACCATCACTCAGCTGCAAATTTCATTTATTAATACTTAGTAACACTGCATGCCATGTGCACCTATCAACACACCAGACAGATGCCATTTGCTCTGACCCTGTATGTGTATACTCAGCAAGTACTGCAGTCCACTTCTAACCTTACACCCCCTAAGGCCAAATTCCTACGGTGCTGGCACTGACCAGCTCCTATTCCTCCTTCTAAAGTCAAATTCGAGGCTAATGTTACCCTACGCTAACACTGACGCAGAAGGAGTTCTATCAGTAGGGGCAGGAAGACACTTGCAACTGCACTGCGACAGGGTGGGGTAACATGAAACTTGATAAGAAGAGTGATAGTGTGCGTGAGAAGTGTACTCTCCGACACTTCACTTTTGATCTTCAACCCTCACTGCGTGCACCGCATGCAGTCAACAAAACTCAACCGTACACTAAAACCTCCAAATGACCTGAACACTTCTGTGCTAACTGCATTTGACATGTCGTGGTTTCTGATATCATCACAAATTTGCAGCACAGAACCATTTTGGGAAGCTCAAACACAATTCTCAGCAGATAAAGAGAGTTATGTGATTTTTCTTTTTTTTTTCCCCGCTCCATTAAATTTTCCCTCCAAGATAAGAAGGAGGGAAGTGAGAAGACAGCTGTCCTTTTAAATGGGAAGCAATTTATTTTACGCCACTTTCATATTGTTGTGAAAACCCAATCTGCAACATTAGCTAGTTAGTCAGCAACAAGACACCAGTCAAGCCGCATCATGTCTCTGCTGAGAGAAATCTCTTCCTGCTTCGGAACATTTGCGTTGTTCGAGAAAATGCTGTTTATAATGATTTTATTATGCAAGAACTCAATGTTTTCTGGTTTCTTCTATGTTTGCTTATGTTATCTCTATTTTGATGATACGGATCTTTCCTTGTTTTGAATTTGTCTCCGGTTGCTTTACAGTCAAGCATTAGGAGTATTCAGATTACGCAGGTGTCAGTTTTTTTGTCCAAATATCACTGCATCAGCATTTGTCACCACCAGCAACGTCACAACGCATTAACCCAGTTGTTTTTATTCCCACTGAAGCTGCGGGAAAATATTACATACATCATAGATTAATAGGTCTTCAGATTAACATATTGCTTTTTGCTAATTAATTAATTTATTTATAACACCCAAGCCTACTGGCTTATCAGGCCAGAGCTTTTCTTGGTCTGTGACTAGGAATTCCCAGAGGCACCCTTGTGGTTAAGGAGTCTTAGCACGGTGGGGGTCTAATGGAGATCTTGATAACACTTGATCGTGAGCCCCGCACCCTAAACACTACACCAGCAATCCCACCGTCACAGTATAACAGCGATCGATAAATGGTTTGGAGTGTGGAAAGCATTGGGATTTAAAAGCATAAACATCGGCTCTTCTGACACTCGGACTGATTCAAAAGCAGAGGTGTCAAACTCATTTTCACTGAGGGCCACATCCCTAAATTTCAAGGTCATCGAGGGCCGAATAATCATTCAACGTCAATTCAAAAAGGCATTCATGAAATCTGCCCTCTTTTCCTTTATTCGCTTTCCTTTTTTACAACGCTAGACAATGACAAGCTAGCTTGGAATCTTTCCTGAGTTAAGAAGGGCTAGCTGTTTTCTTAAAATAGATTGCTGCCACTTAGTGGAAGGATGATGAATTACGTTTCATGGTAATAGCTGATGCAAGTAATTTACGATAATCATATACTTTAAAAGCTCTCGCGGGGCAAATAAAATAAGCTGGAGGGCCGGATTTGGCCCGCGGGCCTTGAGTTTGACACCCGTGTTCTAAAGTGTCCAAGACAGTACATATATTCTGAGTTAATAAGTAAAGTTAGCAAATTATATTTTTACTAATTGCAGCTGTGGGGATTTTAACTAGGTTGGTAAAACCAAAACAGTGAAGCAGGGAGTAAAAAAATCAGCTCAATATATTTAAATTTATAGCCTGACTATATCTCAGATCAGATAAAACTTTTAACCTTTTTACTGTCAAGTGCACAAAACTATATTTCCTTTTGCTTTAATTAACCATTAACACTTTAAAATCACTTTCGTGAAGTGGAAAAGTCCACTCCGACTTGTGTGAAATTCCACTCAGAGTTCAGAGTCAGATAAGTGATGCATACCGACTCCACTTCCCATCACCCTGCTGGGGAATATTTCGCAATAGTGACTGGCTTCCTGTACGGTCTTACTTACTTGTGACGGATTAAGTAGAAAATTTGACATGCTAAGATACTGATATAATTGGAAAGAGAATTTAATATGCTTTAAAATGAGGTATAATACATGATTATAGCATGAAAATTATCACCTTGAATATCGCTAACCAGGAAATGCTACTTCTGAAGAAATAGCAATTACAGTTACAGAACCAGTTTCTCAATGTCCGCATCCATAAACTCCCTAACATGCATACACTAAATGAATCCGGCTCTCGACCAATCAGTGCGATCTTCTTAGTATCTTCCTAAAAACAGAGGAGTTCTATTTACATCGAGTCATGTCTGTTTTGAGACTTCTCATTGGTTTACCGTTATATGTAGAGTATTCTGGTACCGAATATGGATAATAAGGAAATACCCTGAGTAATCACGTTACACGAAAATTTGGCAAAATGAGTGGATATTTTTATTGTTTTACTACGTGGACATGGAACCTTTTCTTAAAGAAGCATTTTGGCATGGACAGATTGTGTTTATGGATGTTTGAACTTGGTAATGTTGAAGACTATGCTTTAAAGGATGTATTTTTGGTGATATCGTGTTTTCGTCCAGGTGAGCCATTTTCAACGTACTTTGGCTCTTAATGAAAACACTACCTTGCGACTTAATCTGTATGATCCTGGAGGGGGTCACATTTGTAAAGTGTCTGATTTGATACTTTATTGTAGAACTTTATTTTTCCATGAAAGGGTTTTAAATATTTTCAGCATTATTAAAGATTTTGGCGCATTCCTTCAAAATACTAATCAGCCATAACCACTAAGGGGTGAAGTGAATAACACTGATTATCTTGTTACAGTGTCAGTTCTCAAAGTTGAGGTGTAGGATGGAGGAAAAAATTTAATATCCAATCAACTTTGACTTCAGGGCCAAACTGTGCTGCTAGACGACTAGGTAAAAGCATTTCCAAAAACAGGCCTTGTGAGCCGTTCCTGGTATGTGATGGTTAGTACTTACCAGATGAGTAAAGGATGGAACATATGGTGTGATCCCACAGGAGAACTGTTACCGCACGAATTGTTGGAACAAATTACTGCTGGCTGTGAGAGAAAGGTACCACAACAATACAGTATAAAATATGGTGTATTGCAGCTTGCTACATATGAGGCTCCATAGCCACAGACTGGTCAGAGTGCAAATGCTGAACCTTGTCCACTGCTGATAGCACCCACAACGGCCATGTGAATGTCAGACCATGAATACCGGACCATGGGACCGGGTTTCATGAACCATGTTTTCTCTTACATGACGTGGGTGGCCGGGTACATATACGTGTGCTTACCTGGGGAGGAGACGGCACTGGGGTACACTATAGGAACAAGGCAAACTGTGGGAGTGTGATGTTTTTGGCAATTTTATGCTGGAAATCTTGGGTCCCAGAATTACTTTAACACCTACAACAGTGCTGCAGACCAAGTGCACCCCTTCATGGCAACGAAACTCCCAAATGGCAGCATGGTAACGCATCCTAGCATACTGCACAAACTGAGCTCAAGGTGTTGCCTTCACCTTCCCCAGATCTCAATCCAAATCTTGCATCTGTGGGATGTGCTGATCAAACAAGTCAGATCCGTGAAAGGCTCTTGTCCCATCTTACAGGACTTGTAAAGGATCTGCTGCCAGCACCTTGGTGCCTGGTTCAACAGCACTCCTCCGGATCAGTCTTGTTGGGTCCATTCCCCGACAGTCAAGAGCTGCTTCGGGGGGCACAAAGGGGGCCTGCACGATATTAGGCATGTGGTTTTAATGTTATGGCTGTTCAGTGTATACAGGTTATAAATGTTATATGTGTAACATTTGCAGAGACAAATATACACAATATGGCCAAATATTTGTAATAAAAAATCAAATCCCATTCCGGATTTAGTTCCTTTGATGCTTTGAATACCCCTCCGTGTTCTCAGAAGGCTCCGCTCTAGAGTTTGGGGCACGGCTGTAGGGTACTCAGGTACTGATGTTGGGTGAGGAGGTATAGGACGCAGTCAGTGTTCCAGTTTATCCCAAAGCTATTCAGAGGGATTGGGGTCAGAGTTTTGTGCAGGACATTCAAGTTCTTCCATTTCAAGCTTGCAAAGCCATGTCTTTGTCTCTGTTTATACACAGGACCACTGTGATGCGAGAACGTGTTTGAGTGTCACCTGAAATTTGCTAAAGTTTACAAAGGAAGATTAGGGGCTTCCAGGGTTATTCCCAACACCTATGGAACGGACATTCCTGATTCATTCACACGCAGGAAAAATGGATTTTTCTGTGTTTTTGAAAGATAACTCACACTAGCATGAAAGTCAGCAAGCCATTTATTTCAATATTCATTAAATTCAGTAAGTGCTTTTTTCTTTGCTTGTCTAAAATCTGTTTCTACACAATTATTTATTCTTAATTCATGATAAGTGTAGCACTCCACCATGTACAAGAACACCAAAATGGAAAGATGCCACTCAAGGATCCAAGTAATAAGGAAAAATGAACAATATACGTGAAGCTTTAACGAAAAACGAGGCGAGAGTATAGAAAATAACCTGACAGACTCATTTCAAAGATTTTTGTAATATTTTTGGAAGGCAAATCTGAAACTAGAGACCAATATTTCAACTAATGAAAAATCTAAATATAAAAAACATCTAGCAATAGTGGCTGACTTTTATGGGCCGCCGTAACACTGCTGTGCCCTGACGTTTGTGGGCCGCCGTAACACTGCTGTGCCCTGACGTTTGTGGGCCGCCGTAACACTGTTGTGCCCGGACATTTGTGGGCCGCCGTAACACTGTTGTGCCCTGACATTTGTGGGCCGCCGTAATAATGTGGCTCTTCTGAGTAAACAAACTGGGACTCAGAGGCATGTTTACCGTTTTAAATTTTATGATTGTGATTAGATGTTAAAAAACATCTAGCAATAGTGGCTGACTTTTATGGGCCACGGTAACACTGCTGTGCCCTGATGTTTGTGGGCCACCGTAACACTGTTGTGCCCTGACGTTTGTGGGCCACCGTAACACTGTTGTGCCCTGACGTTTGTGGGCCGCCGTACACTGTTGTGCCCTGACATTTGTGGGCCGCCGTAACACTGTTGTGCCCTGACATTTGTGGGCCGCCGTACACTGTTGTGCCCTGACATTTGTGGGCCGCCGTACACTGTTGTGTCCTGACATTTGTGGGCCGCTGTAATAATGTGGCTCTTCTGAGTAAACAAACTGGGACTCAGAGGCATGTTTACCGTTTTAAATTTTATGATTGTTATTTATTTTTACAGCTCTAATAACTTCGAAATCAACTTTGGTACAAAATACAGACAGCACGACACATACAGAGATACACATCTAATGTTTCACAAACTTTGTGATTTTCAAAATATAATTTCCAAAACGATGAAACAATGTGCATTTAACTGCAGCCTCCCAGTGATCATTTGTTATACCTGTTGAGCGTGATTTTTGTACACTGTAGTCAGACATCAATATATTTCAGTAAACATACTGTACGAGTCATACAGTAATGCTGAATGTCTCCTTAAACATCACTATATCTACAGTTACCCACGTATTTGTCCCTTTAAGTGCAGTTCCTGCTGTGTGAGTTTTACAGTAATCAGGCCACGGGGATAAAAATTAAAAGTAATGATTTTTGTGTCAAAATATAAGAGATACATTCCTCCCAAGACAACAACTTTGTAGGGTTTCTGAAAAATATTTTGTGCATTCAGTAAAAGTGTCTCATAAGGGCAAGGACATGTGCTTGACGGAAAGTAGGACTTGTTTCACATCATGATGTTAGTTTAAAAAGTTTGCACAGGAGCTCTACAATTTGATGAAATAAAACTAGGCATTGGGCCATATTATTAAAATATATGGGCTGTTTCACTATCAGGGTGTACCTTTTGGGTTCACAGTGGCTCAAAAATAAAACTCCTACTTTTTGTGGTCTCTTGTTACCAGTCAACACCTTATGAGACTAGAATATTTTGTGTGAAGTATCAGAGCTACAGGTTTAATGGTGTCTAAATTACACTGGGTAGAATAAGTACATCTGCTTGTAGTTTATCACAATTGTAAAGAGTTCACAGCATTAAGAATAAAATCTCACTGAATACCTTATCTGAGCAGGTTTCATTCAACATTAGTTGTAAATATCATGAACTGCAGTAACAACAGCATCAGTAACAATCATTGTGTTTTTTAGGAGAAGACACTTTTTGACGGACATGCTTATCAGGATGATGTGGAACTCTTTACAGAAAGTATTTCACATCCAATCCAATTATATTTTTTAGCAAGCTATACTGTATTTTGCTGCTTTAGAAAAAGCAATTAATATCTGAAAAAAGCACTTCTGTCCTCCACATGTAATTTCTACTTTCCGGAGAAGACATTATTGCTGGACAAAGGATCCCAACAAAGCCATTTAGATTATAAACAGCGCTTACAAGCAGCAGAACATCTTTCTAAATTGTATGAAAATACCCCTCCAAAAGTAAAAGTTAGTAATTAGGAGTGC
>JAQMYF010000001.1:44927183-44942493 GCA_030014195.1 Neosilurus mollespiculum
TGTGTGTGTGTGTGTGTGTGTGTGTGTATATATATATATATATATATACATATATATACACACACACACACATCTTCAAATTAAACTGATTTGTAGAATTTACCTGCAAAACACCCAGCAATATTGGATCCAGGATTTGGATGTATTCGGTAATCAATACGTGGAAGCAGGATATTTATGCAGTTTTTTTCATAAAGTTTCATGAACAAAAAACATGTTGAAATACATGGCAGAAAGAAGCTTTCTGTTACAGACCTCCATCCTCAGATTAAAAATATTCATCATATTTACCAATAATGCTAAATTCCACCACAGGTTTTTACTTTAATTATATATATATATACATATACACACACACACTCTACACAGAAACAATATGATCTTGATTATTCCACTCTGTAGGCGTTTACAGACATTACTGAGTGGATAAAGCCTGAATCAAAATGATGGACACTCAGTTCGTCACAATCCCTTGGAGCATGACCGCATCATTATCACACTTTAAAAAAACAAACCAGAAAAATCTCTTTGGTCTTTGTTGTTTCTGCATTGAACATTAAATATATTTCTATGTAGTATATCTGCAAACTCCGAGTGAGTAGGCTAATAACAGATGCTGTTAACTACACAGTGCTTTAGCTTTGCTCAGGGCTCACTGAGCTCACCAGACCTGCTTCCATCAGTAAAAATGAGCTACATAAAATGTGTTTGTTTGTTTTCTTTGTTTCCATGTAATATATACTAAAACTCTAAGATGGGTTTAAAGAGACTGTTACTCAGCTCTTAAGCTGATTTGATAATGAATCTGCTCATTTTCGTGTTTTTTTTTTCTTTTCTGTTCCCATGTAGTATATACTTAAACAATTATGCATGCAGGCTTGGTGGATGTCACTGAATTGAGTATTTCCCTTGACAGAACTACTCAGTGACATCCACCTCGCCTTCGATGGATAACAGTTAATTGAAAATATGTTTGTGTATAAATGAAGACTTTAAAGATGACTCAGATATGCATTCACTGTAACCATCACACATGGCCAAAGAGAAAAACATTTATAAATGAAGTTAAAACATTTTAGTCATGTCTGTACATTTTTATTTTCATTTTATTGTTAGCATAGCTTTAGAAATGCAGTGGGGGAAACCAGAGGAAACAATTTCCTCACAGGGAAGAAAGAGAAACTACAGAAAGGAGAAAGACACACACATCAGTTTTTCCATTTGAATGCGTAAATACATTTCTACAAATTTGCCATCGGAGAAGAAATGACACTATGCTACTTAAAAGAATCTACACGCTCTCCAAATAACACAAGATTTTTCTTGAATACTCCGGGTGTGTTATATAGATACATATTGCCTATGTATTCAAATGACGTCTGGCTTCGCAGTCCAACTGCGACACAAACCTTGGACATGTGAGTGGGTCCCCAGACCCAGGAAGTCCTACGTGTGACCAGATAAAAAGGGTTGGTTTTAATCATGACATGCAGAAAGCCAAGCAAAGTATGTCATATAATAGAGCAAGCGGAACCAACCATTCAGTGTTATGAAGTGATACGACCATTATTGATCAATCAAGGAGCTGAAAGCACTGGTAATTAAATCTCTGCTCAGATTCTGCTGCTCAGTTTTTTTGGGTTGCATCTTGTGAATCTGAGTTTCCCTAAAAGCTTTTTGATCCTTAATTAATGATCTTGATATTACAGAGGGACACCTAAAGCCTCCCCTCTCTTCTTTTCATCTCACTGCTGGGATTTGAACAGGTAAGTAAACTGACTCGCTGTCACGCTCTCACTCACTCACGCACACACACACACACACACATACACACAGTTACCAGTTAACAAGCTCGACACAGCTTACCACCAGCACCACAATGAAAGTCATGCTCACACAAAAAGGAAAAACTCAGTTTAACATGAAGTGATGGAGTCTGAACCACGCTGCACTGCATCTGGATGGTACAGGAGGGGTAAAGGAAGGTGTCCAGCAATGCAAGTCCGTACTTTGTGTGTGTGTATTTGTAAGCCTGTGAAAGGTTATAGCTGTTTGAGTGTATGCATGTTAAAAAGCCTGCTAGGGCTCCTGCCCTCAAAGTCCTGTGAGCTCGGCTACAGTGCTTGACCACCCACATCTGACTGGTCACTTCCTCCGGTGCCGCTCTGAGCGCGCTTTATATACAGATTCAACAGCTTCAGCTGCAAAGACACAGATTTTAGATCAATTTCAGGGTTTTCTTTTTTCAAACTCAGTTTACTGTCAGTATGTTAGCTTTTACTACTTCCAGTTTATGGCAAAAGCATTTTTTATTCCAGCTCACCTTGCTGCCAGAGAGTTGGCTGAGGTAAGGTTTGAGATCCTCCCCGATGATGGCGTAGATGGCAACAAGGCAGAACACGCAAGCTTTCCGTACACTGCTCTCAGAGTTATCATAACCCTACACAGCACAGACCAAGAAAAAAAAAATTACAAATCAATTAAAAAGCCAGTTACTTTACATACATGACCATACACATACTGTCTCTTACAGTAAATAAAAATAAATCACTGAAGGTCTGTGCTACCGCTACATCATTATTATTATTAGGCCCACTAGAACTAATAGTATCATAAATAGCTCAGTTTGTACAGCTCCCAGAGTAATGAGTAGCCCAACGACAATTTAATGTTTGCTATATCAATTTAATCGTACCTTGTGCACTATACTGTCCCCTTATTTTGAGTACTATTACTACTACTACTACTGCTGCTACTGCATCTACAAGTTAATTTTGTGTAAAATGTTAGAGTGTAATCTTGTTCGATGTGTCTGAATGGAGATGTGTATGATTTGCATTCAAGCCTAGTTTTATTTTATTCAGAAGTGGTGTGAAGACAACATCGAGAGTAAAATAGCAGCCTTTTCAAAGTGGCTAATGCAAACCCTCAAACAGATTTTAGAAGATTGAAACTTCAAAACTGTAAGTAAAAACCACCTGATAATGAGAATATGCATATTTACATGTGTAACAGGAGAGTTTGGAAGGCTTACTTAATTTCATTAACATAAAAATATCCTGCTTTGAATGTTGCAAAAGAGTTCTTACCTGAATGAGGCCAGGGACAATCTCTGAGAGCATTTGGAGAAGACCTTCCTTGGGCAGTCGCTCAATTACTTTGGTGAGCATCTTAATGGCAGCCAGGTTGATGGGATAGTCTGCAGACTGAATGATGGGACACAGCACCTTAATGCACTGCTCCGGGCTGATGGAATTTGCCAGCATGGCCGCTGCTTCTTCTGCTGCCCGGATTACCTACACACATGTGCATGAACACATACTGGTACATGGTGTTCATATAATAGTAATAATAAAAGTAAACATGCTGTGTTATACTGTAAAGAGCTACTTGTTCTCTGGTCATTTCTGTTTCATGGCTATTGATCTTGGGTGAAACTTTAAATATTCAGTGTCTTGGGAACTCTTTAGTTGCTTTCCTGTTATTCATGACATGTCTTTGTTAGATAAGGAATATTTTAGCTAGAATGAATCCCAAACGGCTTCCTATACGTTGCACATCAGAGCTGAACACACAACTGTGTTCTTGTGCTTTCTTTTATACTGTTTGTTAGATCGGCACCCAAACTCACCTGTATTTTCACTAAACATTATTGACTATTAAGTGAAAATATGCCCAACTTTATTTTCACCAAACAGTAAACAATTGTAACTTTGATTTTATATATGCACGAGTATGATCTTTTTTTTAAACCAAAAACTGGTTTAAAGTGGGTAAAAACAAATAAGAAATGTCAAGTTGTAGATGTAGAATGTAAATATTTAATGATCTTTATGATGTGAATGTGCACAGGGTGTGTTTAGAAATCTGACCTCCTTGTGTGGGTCTTTGTGTGCTTCCAAGGTCTTCATAATGGTGAGCTCTGCATAGTTCTTAAAGCGCCAGGGCTGTCTGTTCAAAATCTCTTTCAGCACCCGCAGTGCCAGTGCACGAATCACGTGCTGCAGAAATGCCAGTAATTACCAACATAATCCACCTTAATATTTACTGCTGGCTTTAATAATTTTGTATGTCTATACACTGTGTCTGCATCCTCTCTGTACACACCTCTCCATCCCCCAGGGTTTCCAGCAGGAGCAGGAGAATAGTTTTAAAATGTTCATCCCAGACATGCAACTGGGTTTCCCTGATCAGCCGCATGAGTTCACAGAGCGCTGCCTTCCTCTCCTCAACCCGTTCGCTGTGATTGGACAACTCCTTTAACAGCTCGGCCACCACCTCAGACTGGTCCACACTGCTATCTGTTGGCATCATTATGCAGAAAAGAATCAGAGCATATTCTAAAATGAACAGACATGGAGACGTAGCGGTGTCCCTGTGCCACGCAAATGGCTAAAATGCACAAATTGTATAATTATAAATTTTTGTCCCTCCAGCACCAAACCAGTCACATGGGTCAATTAAAATGACCAATCAAAAATTATATGAATGAATCAATCAAATTTTATTTAAAAAGCACTTTACAACAAGCACAGTTGATCAAATTGCTGAAGAAAGATAAAAACAAGAATAAAAATATAATATGCATATAAATTATACATATCATTTCATTTCACAAGTGATACCACTTTCAAGTGTCAAAGGTTGATCTGAATAAATAGGTCTTCAGCCTGGCCTTGAACAGAGGCATGGCCACAACGGAGCGCAACTCCAGGGGCAAAGAGTTCCAGAGTTTCGGCCCCGCCACTGCAAAGGCACGATCACCCAACTGTTTGCACCTGGACCGTGGGACCACCAGCAGGTGTTGTTTTGAGGAGCGCAGGGCTCTGCTGGGGTTAGCATGTCACATACAGTAGATAAAGAGGTGCAAGACTGTGGATGGAAGAAAAAACAAACAATAGGATTTTGAACTGAACCAGGAGCCATTGTAGAGAGTACAGGACAGGAGTGATATGTTCATGTTTACGGGTGTTGGTGAGGAGCTGAGCAGCTGCATTCTGCACAAGTTGTAGCCTGATTTACTCCAGTGCAGAGGGCGTTGCAAAAATCCAAGCGTGAAGTGATAAAGGCGTGGATTGTTTTTTTTCCAAGGTCATTACGGCAGAGGAATGGTTTGACTTTGGCCAACAGGCGAAGCTGAAAGAATCTTGCCCTGATCATGGAGTCTATTTGTTTGAGTTTCAGATTACTGTCCAAAGTCACTCCAAGATTACTGACTGCATGGCTGAGGTGAGTGGTCAGAGGTGTGAGATGTGGAGCCACATACAGATGGAATGAGACATTATGATGGGATATCACAGAACCTAAAGGCAGCATGTACAAGGAAAATAGAACAGGGCCCAGAATGGAAACCCTGTGGCACACCAGGACAGTGGAGCTGCAGATCATTACGAAGAAAGTTCTATCTGTTAGGTATGATCTAAACCACTACAGCGCGGGTCCCTGAAGGCCCACTTGCTAGGCCAAGCGGGTCAGGAGGATGGAATGGTCCACTGTGTCAAATGCTGCAGTAAGGTCCAGCATAAATTATATATATATATATATATATATATATATATGAGAAGAGATTAACCCTTTACTTAAACAGTACATTCATAAAACTGTAGATCACTTGAAACTTTCTCAGCATAGTCTGTACACAGGTGTCAAACTCAAGGCCCGCGGGCCAAATCTGGTCTGCTAACAAATTATATGTGGCCTGTGAGGGCTTTTAAAGAATATGCTTATCATACATTGTTTGCATGAACCATTACTATGAAACCTAATGCATCATCCTTTCACTAGGTGGCAGCAATCTATTTGAAATAAACAGCTAGTCATTCATGACTCAAGAAAGATCACAAACTAGCTAATCGCTGTCAAGAGCTGTAATATTATGGAAAGTGAAAAAAGGAAAAATAACAAATACTGAAAGTAATCATCTTGCCATGTAGACCTCATTTCATGCACTTTCTAAAATGGATGTTCAGTGATTACTTGGCCCTTGGTGACCTAGAAATTTTGTGATGTGGCCCTCAGTGAAAATGAGTCTGACACCCCTGGTCTATAGTATAGTCTATTAATTGTTATACAAGAGAACATGAAAGTGCAGATGTTAGTTGGATCAAATTCATCCTCTACGCAATGAAGACTGATGATTTACTGCCATTTTCAGTTATTTCTAAGGCAATCGATCATGCATTCCCTGATTAAAGACAAGATTTGATGCATATAAGGTAGGAATTTATAATAATAAAAAAAAAAGACTAATTGTAAAGTTTAGACATTTTACTAGCTTTTGGTGCTAAAATCTGAAAATCATGCATTTTGTCCCACTAATGCATTAATCAGCTAAATCTACAAAAAAAATGTAAATAGTCCTGCGTCTTCTGACAGGTTTAGGTGCTGGTTTGCAACTTCTGACTGGTTTGGTGCAGGAGGGTCACAATTATACAGTAAAGGACTAAACCTTACATTGCCCCAGAAACACATGCTCAAAACACCAACAGTTTCACAAAGGGAACACAAAACCACAGTTAATGTCAAAGTGGGTAGGACTTCACCCCCAAGTGTGCAGCTACATCCTGGAGTCCAGTGAAACGTAGAATTAAAGTACAAAACACACAATCTCGATTGTCTCACCATCCGTAAGGCTCTCGCTGTCTTGGTCCTGTACATCTTTCAGGCTCTTATTAAAGGGAGAGGAGCCGAAGGAAGAGTCTGAGTAACTACCTGGTTGATACTCCTTGTTGGGGCGGGGACTAGAGGAGACGAGGGGCATGGTGTTCAGCAATGATGTTTTATTATCCAGTGCTGTCCGACCAGTATCCGTAGCGTCACCACCACCCTACACAGACATACAGACATGGGTCAAAAACAAAATGGCCCACTGCGTGATGTAGGGCTTAAAAAGAATCCATTTTAGTAGTATATCCAGGGCATGTTTTCCAAGTAAAACTTATTTCTTGCACAGTTATACAGAGTTAATAGTGCAGAAAATAATACACATTTATATGCCAATATACTTTAAGGGGTGTGTAGAAATATGCAGCTTGTTTCATGTTGCCAATCTATAGTAGGTTACCATTAACTATGGAAAAAAACCCAAGAAAGAAAATAGGTAAGCGATTACAACAGAAGGTAATGATGGAAATAATGAAGTGTGCCACATTCTAAACACTTAAGCGTAGCTGGTATTATCGGTCCGTTAAAAATAAAGAAAGGCCCTTACGCAGAGCATACAAGTCTCTAATACTACTAATGCCGGATAAAATAAAAAAAAAAAAAAAAAAATCCCGATTTCTCATCAGAACTTTTTGAAAACCTAAATGTGACGTGCATTTTTTAAAAAAAATTAGGATGCACTGGCGCTAATGAGAAGCCAGGAATTTTTTTTATCCAGCCTAAAAAAAATTACTGCCCCAAATGAGTACAGTGCGCCTTAGTTCCATTCAATAATCACAGGAAAACATACAGCCACTTGTTTTCTAACACAGAAAAGTGTTACTCTCCTGACAGTTTAAAGAAAACAGAATTCTGATTTACTTCACAGCACCATAATGGAAGTATACCACTCTTAACCTGCATTATTCTTCAGGAGGTTTAAGTCAAAACAGCATAAATAATCACACCACTTTTTCTAAAGCCAGTAAAAACAAGCCCCCCCGATGCAATACAAGAACAAGTTAATCACTTATTTATTGCATTCAAAGCATACTTATCACACATACATCACAGACGCAGAAAATAAAGATAAATGCTGACATGATTCTTTAACATAAGAGTAAATAGCAAAAAACATATGACCGGACAGTAGACGTGAGCACTGAGGCTCAAAAACAACCCTAGGAGGGAAAATGACCAGTAATTTAAATGGTTCTAACAAACCACCCTGGATCTAGTTTCCTTTTCTTGTTCCTCTAAGCGATTAGAAGAGAAGGTAAAATCTGAAAGGCTTCTGGCTTAACGACCTACAGCACATACCTGAAATGGTACTAGACAGCAAATTCGAGCATAATTTGAACAATTTTGGTGTCTAATCCAAGAGCTTACTACCTTTCCATCACTTCTATTACCTCTTCTCCATCTCCCTCCCTTTTGCGAGGAGGTTCGCTCATGTCCTCCTGGCTCCGTACACTGAAGTTCTGGATGGCCTGGGTAACGCCTCGCAGGGAGCTGTAGATCTCCTCTGAGTTCATATTCTCTGTGTCGTAATCAAATGCACTGGAGAAACAGAAGAAGGACGAGATCAGTGATGTGTGCATAAAAATCTGCAGGGAGTGCATCATTAGGAGATCTGTGAGGTGCATGTGTCAGTGTGCGTTACCTAGGGGAAGGAGTGTTCTGGGATGTGTTGGTAGGGGATGTTAGAGGACTGGACCAGCTGGCTGGGGACCTCGGTGTGTGTCGTGTCAGGGGGCTACCAACTGGGGCCTGCAAGAGAAGAAAAGATGATTTAGGATTTTATTCATTCATTCATTCATTTTTTTAAGCTGCTTAATCCTAATTAGAGGTTGGCGTCCATCTCAAACAATGCTGGGCGAAGGCAGGGTACACCCTGAACAGCTCGCCAGACCATTGCAGGGCCAACACCCCACACACACACACACACACACACACACACACACACACACACATTCAGCCTAATGTGCAGGTTTTTGGACTGTGGGAGAAAACCAGAGTACCCGGAGAAAACCTATGCAAGCACGGGGAGAACATGCAAACTCCACAAAGAAACGCCCCGAGCCCAGGAATCGAACCCAGGACCTTCTTGCCACGAGGTGAAAGTGTTAAGGGTTTTACTGTTATGGAAAAAAATTAACCCAAGAACAGAACAACTGCAGGCATGAGCTGGAGTTCAGCAAGCACGTATCCTGCATGAGCTAACAGACATCTATGCATATGTTCCAACAGTTTCTGGGACTGCAGTGTTAGTCAGTTGATGTCAGTAATTTGGACGTAGAACCCTTTACCATCACATGGGAAACAAACTGCAATCTATTAACAACTCTACTGATTAGAATCTGAATACTTTATTGATCCCGGAGAAAATTGTGTATAGGTGAATATTTACATCAACATGTATAAACCCCGATGAAAGCAGTCTGTAGCAGGATGACATGCCCACACAGGCAGTGCAAGATGACTCAATGGATGATTTAATGAGTATGATTAATGAAAATGATATGCTTTGTCCTAAATAACTGACATTAGTGACAGTTTTTGCTCGCTCATTCCTTGTGTTACATCTTTTCTTCTACAGTCCATATGCACATACACACATTTTATATCTGAATTCATGCACTTGAAGGTGTGTATCTTACTGGTGCTACGCCGCCAGTGTTGCGTAGGTGGTTCTGAAGGAGTTTGGTAGCACCATCTTGGAAGGTTTTAGGTAGAGCTCCAAGAAGCATGGTGAGCTCTGGAGTATTCAACTGGAAGAGCGCGATCAGCACAGACTGGGCTGCCTGCACTCAAGAAATACACAGTTCTCCAGTATCTCAAACACATTTCACAGAATAAAACATACTTGATACAATTAACAACTTAGCACCTAGCCTTTTTCTGAATAAAAGTGTGGGAAAGTGTGGATATATGTTTAAATATATATAACACGGGCATTCAGAGTATATTTAGAGTATATACATGCAGTTATAAAAGCTTTCTCCTACCTTCCTGACATCAGAACTCTTGGGTTCCGTGGTCCATGTGATGATGCGGGAGACTGCGAGTCTGGTCTCACTGGAGTTTACAAAGTCCTGGGGCTCCATTTGTAGCGTCAGGGTCTCTATGTACTTCAAAATGGCCACCTTTACCTGGAAACATCAGCCTCACGTTACTACTAATCTAAAACACAATCAATATCTGCATTACAAAAAAGCCATATGTGATTACAGTACAATAAGAATCAATTTATTTCATTATTCCTCTGCTAATTATCCTCACCTCCAGCACCATTTCAACAACTCATTACAGCCCTGATATTCACCCAGAGACAAAACCAAACTACAGGCACACACGCACAGTCATACATGCACAGTATCAAAAGGGATCATGGGAGAAGGCGGGGGAAAAAAAAGCAAATGCAAAAAAAGGGATGTGCAAGCATGGGTGTTTTAGGGCACAGTGTGCCAAAAGTATATGCACTAATCCTCATTTCTTTCTCTCCTGTGCATCGGGAGCACTGTATCCATTATCCACTTAGTAACCAGAGCTGTTAGTAAGAAGGTCCATTAAGTGATGTGATAACTAAACTACTCAACAATTTTTTTTTCCTCAGTGAGAGCACAGCAATGATCTCCACACGCCCAATTAAGTACAGTTTAGAAGCTTGCAAAGGCTCCATTTCAATTTGATTAGCGATTTGGATCGACGCCATAACAAATTTAACAGTTATGATGTCATTAATCTAGACTTCTATACTTCCAACCTTCATGGGAGGGGGGTGTTACTCTGTTGGGAGCCAGTGAGCTATGGGATTGCTTCCCCTGTGTCTCACTGACCTGTACAGCTTGGTTCCACACTTGGATATGTTCCTGTAGTGTGCAAGCATGTCGTCGCTTTCTGAGGGGAAGCAATTCTATAGCCCCGCCCCCGTACTGGCAACAGCGCCTTTTCCCCGGCTTCAGAAAGAGAGAGGAGAGCATATCAATGACCGAAAGACCCATACAGAAGGGGATGGAAGTGGAAGGAGAAGCTATGAGGAGAAGCGCAAGGAAAAAAAAAAAGCCAGTAAGGAAAAGCTAAGAATTAAGAAGAAGGCTGAAGAGGGCGGGGAGAACACACACATGGAGGACTAAGGGGGGAGTCGCAAATGGCATGGTGGTGTGTAGAAAAATTGGGTCAAGAGAATGAATCTGGGGTGTAATCCTGTATCAGGCAGTCACCTTCTAAATTGCAAAAGAGCTGATGAAGGTTACATCCATCTCATACTGCTCACACAATTTTTAGAATAAAAAACAATCCAGAAAAACCGGACTAAAATCTCAACTGAAGCGCAAACAAGGTATGGCACTGAACATTAAGATTAAGTGGGACTTGACTCAGACATAACCCAGCCTATGATAATGCACAACCGCACCCAAAAGCAGCAATTACCTTCAAGTTGGGTGTCTGTGTCTGATCTACGGTGAATCTCATGAGAATTGTGAACTGCAGATCATTAGGAAAAGACTCCCTAGAAAGAGACGTAAAACAGAGGTTCAGTGCTAAATAATGAAATTGGTTACATCAGGATGTAATGCTGATTTGTCTGATCTTCCAAACCTTGTGACGTCAAGGGCTTTCTGCACTTTGGCCTGCACAGAGCCGAGGAGGTCAGCGCCCATCTTTTTCAGCAGCTGTGTAAGCAGCACAAACAGCCAGTCCTGCAGATCCGCCTTATGCACCATTATGAAGTCCACCAGCGTCTCCAAGAACATGCTGAACACCTAACCAACAGACATACGCACCAAATCAACAAGCTATATCTTGAGTCCCTTGGTGGCCTGTAATAGGTGCAAAACAAATGCCCAGCTTGTAGGGATACACCAATGTGAGCAGCATCTGATCCTGGATCAGTATCCAATCAAACTGGGTATATTTTGTGGATGACGCAATATTTACAGGAACATGGCACATGACTTGTCTGAAAGCCCACTGAAATTTGAAACAGTGGATGTAGTAAACCGGTTGAGTTACTGAAATTATGCTAGTTATGCATCTTTATTCTCTCACTGATCGGTGCATCCCTATCAGCCAGGATAAATTCTGTAAAGCTTTATTAAACTAGTTTAGTGTTCCTGTAAAGATTTTCAACTCTGAAACTTTATCAGAAATTTTTGAGAATTTCATACTCTTAGCCGTCCAAAGAAAGCATGCCACTGCTCAGCACAATCACCAATTAGTCATTACAGACAAATAAAAACATTTAAAAGTGTAGGGTCTTCTAATTTAGTCATATTTAATTCCCACTTGTCAGGTATTGCCTTCCCTATCATACCGCCACCACCAACCAGGGAGGGGCATAAGCATGCACATGCCCCCGCCTCTTTATAAACTGCTGCACATGCGTATTTGGGGGCGGCTTAACACACTCAGAAGGAAAGCGCCATCCGCCCCCTTGTACGAATGAGCTCACAGACGGCCATAACTGCTGGTGATCGTTGTGGTATGCCATTCCTCACTCCTGTGAAAGCCCGGGCAATTAACTCCCATGGACTCCTGGTCCCGGATGGCTGCGGCACCACGCTGGATTCGAACCAGTGATCTCCAGGTTGATAGTTATTTGTAGAAAATTGTAAATATTTGATCATTCTCTTTATGGATAAGAGCAATAAGGCGTGAATAGGCGTGAATATTAATGTCACAGAGGGTGTGACATTAATGCCTTTTGTTAAACATCCCTCCAACTAATATTCTCACACTTTCTGATTGATTAGTGTATTAGTTCCACAGATTGCTTAGTTAGCACAGAACCCAAACACATTTCCAAATGTATTAAAATTATATGCTACCAAGCAGGTGCCACATTTACTAAAGAAGCAGCAAAACAAACAGAAATTTAAGGATTAAATCGACCATCAGACATATTGCATGAAATTATTTTCAACTTACTCTCTACAGTTCCACCCCAGGTGATGGCATGAAGAGGAAAAACAACAAAACAGACAACTCAAGTGAGTTTCCTTTTACACAACTCTTTAAATACATTCAAAATACACACAGATGACATCTGGCTTAATTCAGCAAGAAAGAAAAGGACAACTTACAGTAAACATTCTAAGAGTCTGAATGTTTTAAGAAAGTAATAGAGCTTGTGGTTTTGGTTGTGGTGTTAAATGAATTGTCATCAAGACATCCAGTAATTCAAAAGGTTTTTTTAATGGAATAAATGAGAGAAATTAATAGAATAAAAAGAGCAGAAACATTTTAAAAATGTAAAAGAAATAGAAGAAAAGTTTGGAAAAATCTGTGCCAGAGGATTTTGTAATCCAAGCCCATTAGAAGAAGGGGGTTCCAGTTTTCCAGACCCCTGAAGACAGGTCAGGCATGTAAATGTGCAGGATTGTGTATTGTACCTTAAATGAGGCGGAACTGATACCGGATTCTGCCGTGCCGAAGCCTCTGGACTCACGCTGCAAATCAAAGAAAGGGTTGGACCCGAAGGTCGTCAATCAGACTCATAGAGCTGGGCAATGGCCCCGGAACCGAGAGCAAGAACAGCGTCCAAAGCTCAAGAAAAACGCCCCAGTTTGCAGGTGAGTAAGAAACCAACTCAAATACCAAATTAGAAACCGAGCGTGTTAGTCTTTTCAAGTGTGTAAATGTGGATACGAGGGGTATTTCAATGCCAATAGATACATGTCTTTGTAGTACAGTAGAAATGACAGGGCTATGGGTTAAAAATCCTAAAAAGAACTTCAGGAATAAGGTGTATGTCAATGATTTCCTTTTTAAATCATTACTACATGTACACTTACATTTATGGTATCTGGCAGATGCTCTCATTCATCTTTTTTTTTTAATACAACAGAGCAATTCAGGATTAAGGGCTTTGCTCAAGGGCTCAACAGTGGCAATATGGTGGTATTGGGGATTGAACCCATGATGTTCGGATAACTAACCTAGAGCCTTATCCACTGAGCCACCACTGCCCTGCTAACCACCACTTCATTGGTGCACATAAATATCACGCCTTGATATTACTGGAGGGTGGTGGGGGGCACTCAAATAGAAAAGTGCTTAATTACAACTTAACTGGTAGCCATATCATTTAATAATGCTGGTGTTTCTGCAAGGGTCTGCAAATAAGTGCAAGTGAGTGGAGGAAAATCAGGTCCTGTCTGGATAGATAGCAAGTTGCGGTGCAAGTGTAAAGCTGAGCATTTTAACTGGCAGTCAGGAGCGACAGAAATCCACCCAAACCGTACAAACCATGCTGTTAGCCATTGGTCTCTCCCCAAGAATTAGTGTGCAGAGCGCATGCCTCTGTCAAGAGTGCTGCTGCATATGTATGTGTGTGTGTGTGAGCGTTAAAGGCTGTAGGTGAGGCAGAATCCGATATTTTATTCATACAGGTTTCATGCATGGGTATGTGCGTGTGTGCATACGTGTGCGTGCGTGAGTAAAACGCGCCCAGCTATAAGCGGCGTGCCGGTGGTACCTTGCTGTGGGGGTCTGCAAACATCCGGGTAAAAATCTCACACAACCTCTTGAGCTCAACTCGACTGTAAAAGAAGAGAGGGAATTAAAATTTCAACCTGAAAACACATCCACATGCATGCACACAGGCACACACCAGGTGACTTATCTACTGGGCACAACATCCTTTCAATGAAAGTGGAACAATTATTTTTTATTTCCAACAACACTAATTCAATCAACATTCTCCCTTTTTGTAAATGTACATCTTAACATGTCTTTATGATCAAACCCCTACCTGGTATTAACTGAACATGGTCTTAGATCTACAGCTGAGGACGTATCACACTCCAAAAAATCCTTGAGGACCCTGTATATATGTGGTACCTGAGAGCGCGCTGGTTCTTCAGCAGTGTCTGTAATCCCATCAGCCCCTCTTTCCTCTCAGACCAATTGGCCGAGGCACAGCGGTTAAGCACTTCGGCCACATCCTCAGCCTGACGCATGTACGTAGGAATACTGCCATTGCGTGAGCTATATGAACGCTCTGAGCAAGCACTCGATGCATCACTGTTGGCATCGTCATCAGAATACATGCCGTAGGTCTCGTACCGCCGTCGTGCTGGTTTTTTCTGCTTATAACAACAGAACAAAGAAAGTGTAAGAGAGCACTGGAATAAATAGGATCAAAGCAGCACAAACAGAGGCATGTCATAAATAGCAGAGTTCAAGACAACTGGAGACAAACAGACAGAGAGACAATAAACCTTTAAGGTGGTTTGCAATAATAAGAAAAGCAGCTTGAAAGACTGACCTTGCTCCGCATATCACCTAACAGCTGGCAGCATTAACAGAATTTGTTTTTATATGACGGTTAGTAAAAGAGTTACTCAGAAAATCACAGACACATTTGGGTGAGTAGAAGAGTTATGCTCATTTGTATAAATGTAATGCTTTACCAGTGCATCAGCGAGAGCTTCCTCTACATCTGAGCCCGTATTTAATACTCTCATGGCACTAACTGAGGAAGAGAGACGACTGGACTGAGAGATCCCCAAACCTGAACCTAAAAGCACATATTGCACATGGACATATAAAACACCACATATAGCAACTTACATTACATACGAACATACATATACACACACACACACACACACACACACACACATATATATATATATATTTATATATATATATATATATATGC
>JAQMYF010000001.1:44945915-44964081 GCA_030014195.1 Neosilurus mollespiculum
TTATATATATATATATATATATATACACACACACACACACACACACACACACACACACACACACACATTCTTACATTCATTCCTACATACATACACACACTTCAAGGGGAAAAAAAAGACATCAAGAATAACTTAAAACAATAAACCCAATAGGATACATGGGCAAAAAAAAATTTACCACCACAAAAATACATTATATATATTATATATATATATATATAAATAAAATAAAAACGACAAAGAAAGTGTAGGTTAGAATGCAGGAAAAAAATGAATAAATCACTGACGATGACCATTGGGAAAAGGATGTTGAACTTATTAAATCTACTGGAACTTACAGCAAAAAGCTTCAAATGCAGAACAGTTACTGACACTCTCCCGCTTCCTCTCCATCCCGTTTTTACACCGGAGGTATCCAGTGTCAGTGACCTTTTACTTATTGTTGTGAAGAATTGGCTCTAAAAGTCCTACTCTTCCATTATTACTGACCTAAAACCAGAAAACTCTGCATGCTTATACGAGATGACCTGTTGAACAATTCTATGGAGCCGGATTTTGATTTTCAAACCGGAAACGGAATTAGTCATTACCATGTTGCTGGACTCAAATGCAACACATATATACCTCCGGTGTGTAGCTCAACTGAGCTTGTTTATCTAAGGTCCGACAATAAAGGCAAAGTTTGTAATGTTGGAGTTCCTACACCTGAAATAAATCATAAAACCTTAAAGACAGCAGAAATTACAAACTGCTTCTTTAACTCTTCTAATTCTGCTTTGCAGTGAACTCATCACGTTATGGTTCCCACATTTGTGGCTGTTTGCTGGAGAGCTTGCTCAGATTTCTGAGATGGGAAGAAAGAGTTGTTATGGAAGCTAAACATAAAGCATGCAGTCCAATGAAGGCTGAACTGAAAAATAAAAAGCATGACTGGGATGAAAAAATAAAAACAACGCATATGCAGTTTGCTTTTCAATGAGGTCTGGGCAGGTTGCGGGGTCATAGTTCACCTGCTGCCCCAAAGGCATCTGGGGCATGAAGAGCACCAGTAGAGCGCGAGTAGTGTCGTGAAGCTGTAACACACACATACACACAACACGCATACCCGAGACAGTGTTAGAGCCCACCACACAAACCCACACAAACTGAACCTCCACCAGAGCACCAACTTTGTGACCCACACTTTCAAACGTAAAGGGTAAAGTCCAGTTCTGTCTGTATGACCAGCGTGTTTATTTTACTCTACAGCAGAATTACACAGTGAGTCGAATGTTATGCTTCACTGAAAACTTTTGTATCACCATGACAAAAACTTACATCCTGAGAAGGAGAGATCACCTCAATTTCAAACTATTACTGACTTTCAGAGAAATCATACAGAACAAGTTTGTGTATGCACCTTTTTTGCTTCGTGATTGATAATGCTACAATTTTTAAAAAAATATATAAAATAAAATAATTTGGCTTACAAACGTCTGAAATAAATCTTACAAGATATTTCTTTAAGAAATACAAAAACTGACCTAATGACCCTGAAGGCTTTAAAATACACCATTCTATGTAGGCAATCAAACGTAAGTTAGTAAGTAACACTGTTTTGTTTCTAAAACTTTTTTCATCTAATATCCTGCACAGAATCCCCAAATGCCTCTTGCAGCAAAATCCATCAGAATGAAACAAAGGAAACCCTGAAAAGCAACAAGCAATGATATTTTTTGCATGATCTTTATCCCTCTGAATCACATCAGCCAATAGAAACTGGACATGATGATTAATGATAAGTGCAATTCTTTCACTGTATCTTGAGGCACCCTCCATCATGGACCATGTTGTTGGATAACAAAATCATGTGTGGAAAAATAAGCCAAGTTCAGCTACTGGAACCCTCCTTGCAAAAAGTAGCGCACATGCTCAAAAATACAAAAAAAACCCTGTTTTTTTTTTTTAACCCCCCACCCGAGCCCCTTAAAGCCCCATACAGCCACAGCTACATTTGAATGGTTCTGTTTGCAGCGATGGCTGTGGCTACTCACCAAGCGGCGTGAAGGAGCGCACAGGGCTGGTGTCTCTGCTGCTCTCTCGACTGGCCTCACGACTGCAGCCCTGACTCACACTAGGCCGCGGTATACGACTACCCCGCGCTGACCCACCCCAAGAAAAAGGGACAGAAACAAGAAAAGACAAACAGGAACAGAGGGAAAACAGTGAAAGAGACATACCGACACACAGAGCCATAAATATGATGAAACGGCAAAACCAAGGGACATGGGAGGAGAAAAGAGAAAGAACAAGCTTAGCATACAAAACAGTAAAGTAATGAAACAGAGCAAGAGAACAGTTATGAATAGGGGTCCTGATTTAAAACCACGAGGAGCCCCACTGAAATGATCCACGGTGTCTATATTTATATAAAATACAAAACTGTGCTTGTATTTCCAAGACATGCGTTAACAATTCAGGCACTGACTCAGGAATGGAAGTACTGGACAAAGAAAAGTTATGAAGTTAGAAATGATGAGTAAACGATACTGATCTGTAATTCACGCTTGTGAACTGGAGTGTAAAGCAATACAGCCTTTTACTTGCATCTACATTCATTTGTGTGAGATGCAGCACAGTGAATGAGCTCAGCAGCTTAATATGAGAGCAAGTCCTGTCTCTCCAAGCAGGCCAAAGCAGCACAATTTCCACTAAACACCACTGCAAGACCGGTCAGTGCTGAGACAGACGAACGGATGGATGGATGGATTAGTTATCGGAATGTAATCAATGAAGGAAAGAAGCGCAGAAAGCATACCTCCTTTTGCTCCATTGTAGACATGGCTGACGTTTGATGGTGCTTTGATCAAAAAAAAAAAGCAGATTTTAAGACCGGTAAGAATATGATTTGCTGTATGCTGCAACCACCCCACCAACATCAAAACCCAACAACACATAGCAAGGGAAAAAAAAGAAAAAAAAAGTGATTCACTCTGCAGGCAGCAAATCAGAAACACTCAACACTGTAGGAGTACAAATGACAAACAACAGCTGGGAGAGTTTGTCTTTTATTAATCAAAAGTGAAGTGGTGAATTCCAATGTGAGTGATTTGTCAGAAGACAGAAGAAAGTCAGAGATGGCGGTGCTTACCCACAGACAGACGCGTGGGACTCGAATCACGGCTGCAGCCCTGACTGCGAGGGATTCTGCTGCGCCGCTGTGAGCCTGGAGCAGCACTCACCCGCTGGGCACCTGTACTCAGCGTACTCAGTGCTGTGCTGGCCAACACACGTCCCGGTGAGCCGGAGCGAGAACCCGCTGAAGAGAGAGACGGCAGGAGAGAGAAAGACAGGAATGAAAAAGAGATTAGAACCTTTTGACGTTATAGGAATACTCCTCAGTTTTTCAACCTCATCTCTATACAGCACACACACACACAAACACACACATACACACGAGTGTTCACTACAGTCATCATCCACTTTAGTAGAAACACCTGTACATTTAAACCTATTCAGCTGATCATATAGCAGAAGATTAGAGGTTAAAATTATGTAGATAAAAAGTCACAAGCTTCAAGTACTGGTTACATTAGACTTCAGAATTGAGGACAAATGTGAGCTCAGTGATATTAGGCATATTGTTGGTGTCAGATGGACTGGAGTGGGTATTTCAGAACTGGCTGATCTCCATGAAAGTACAACAGTCTCTAAACCACAGGTGTCAAACTCAAGGCCCGCGGGCCAAATCTGGCCCCCCAAATCATTTTTGGTGGCCTGCGAGAGCTTTTAAAGAATATGATTCTCGTACATTCTTTTCATCAACCATTACCATTAAACCTAATTCATCATCCTTCCACTAGGTGGCAGCAGCATATCTGAAATAAGCTGCTAGTCATTCATGACTCAAGAAAGATTGTGTTGTCAGAAAAGGACGGGGGGAAAAAGGGAAAATAGAACAAATACCTAAACTAAACATTTTGCCATGCAGATTTAATTTCATGCCCTTTCTGAAATGGATGATCAGTGATTATTCGGCCCTTGGTGACAGAACTTTTGTGATGTGGCCCTCAGTGAAAATGAGTTTGACACCTGCTCTAGACTTTGTACAATATAGTAGAAAACAAGAAAAGATCCAGTGACAGGAGGTTCTGCAACCAGAAAGGCTCTCCCCCCCAATTTGTAGCATCCCCGTCCCGGTGAACCTGCACCCACTTTAGCCTCAAAGCACTGTTCCTGGCTGACAGAAGAGGAACCCAACCTGGAATTTTACTGTTGCAGTACATCCTCCATAAGGTTTTATCATGTAAGCTAAAACCAGTTTAATCATTCTACTCTTCCCTCTCTCAAGAGTACCTTCAGAATAGTTACTCACAGAAAGTTTGACACTTTTTCGCACCAGGTTATGTGAACCCTATGAGATGGCTGTGTGGAAATATCCCAGGAGAACAGCAGTCTCTGAAATAGCATGTCTGACAATGGCAACAACAAAGCACAGTCAAAGTCACTGAGAGCCCTTTTTCTCATTCTGATGTCAAACATGTTATATTTGCAGAAGATTTAGAGAATTTTAGCAGACGATTCGGACATGTATCCTCATGTACTTATGAAGTGTGCTTCTGCTATGTGATTGGCTGATTGCTAATAGCATGAATGAAAGAAAAAGGATGGTGAGTGTATTTTTTTATTATATTCTTCTCTTACGTAAAGTGATTGGCTGGGAATATCATACAGAGATTAGTTTGAAAAACAGTGGAATCTTCCTTGTATATTTTCAGTAAAATATATATATCTAAAACAAAAAAAAACACTACATGGACTAATGAACAACACAAAGATATCACAACAATAATTAACACTGAGTTTGCTATCAAACAGTATTTTTATGACTAAGATGAAGCTTGCACATTAGAAATTCACTCACAGATACAAGAAAAACTAATTTACACGCAATGTCACCAAACATAAAAATGAGATGTACAGCAGTGCACAGCAGAAATTATTTCTAATACTAATGAATACACAAACATGGATCAGCTCCTCCAGCCTTTTCTCTGTAACGCCAAACCTGTTTCTATCAGACATTATTTCTGTAGTTTATTCTTACAAGACTAATTCAAGCAGAATTAAAAAATACAAAGTATAATACACGGCTAAGGCACCCAGAGCAAGTCAAGCTGAGAAGCTGTACACTGTATGTGCAGCACTTAGTGTGGAAATGGACAGAAAAGTCTACGTGTTTCCATCAACCATGAAGAAAAAAAAAGAAAAAAAAAAAAAGAGGGTGGATCCCAGTGATGGGTGTGTAAAGGGCAAGTTTTGTGCAACAGGTAAAATATATGGGAATTCTTACCACCAACAGGGTTAGCAGACTGTGATCCTGAGCCAATAATGGGCCAAAATCATAGGGAGGGACCGAGCCATGAGGCCCAAAATGTAGGAGGAGGAGAAGCACATTAAAACAACACAATGCATTATGGGCTAAAAACATGCAATCCGATGTACGCGGCTTATGAGTGAATAAAAAAGATATAAGCCTGGAAATTAAAAGAGCAAATGTCAGGAGCGCACACAGATTCTGAAAGCCATCGAACAGCACTGCAGTAAACTGGCAAAAATAAAAAATAAAAAAAGCTGAAAGATGATGAAAAAAGATGAAATCCCTAAAACACTCAGACTCTGATGCTGTACTTCACTTCCCTTTAAAACAAAATTATTTAATGCCTCCCTTTAAGTCAGAGATGTCTCATACACACACGTTAATGTGTGAGATTGCAGGAGTGTTTTTGGCTCACAATTGTCCTGCAGGCAGAAATGGACTCACATCAACACACCCAAGTGAATACCACACACGGCATGCAGGTACACACTCTCACTCACTCGCACACACTAACACACTCGCCAACACGTCAGACGAGGGTACCTGGCGTGCAATCAGAATCGTCGGAACCTAGAGGCACAGAAACAGTTGGAAGGAGCCGTGTGTTACATCCCGAGAGCAGGATGATTTCTCAGACACACACACTGTGCTCTTGGACAGAGAGTGCATGCTTTAGCAAGCTGTTAACATATATATGTTGTGTATATTTGTATGGATAGGTTTCAGAGTGTTTTATTACTTGAATGTGCATAGTTTAACTGTGATCCCCTTAATGTTTCCAAAAAAAGAAACAATATACATGAAGAATGTGTTGTTCATTTTGCATTTAATGACAACGTACTAGTTGCTGCACTGGTGGGGGTGTATCAGGTTAAAAAGTTTTAATGGTGATTTTAATACATGACTGAGCATCAGCAACTAAACTATAAAGCCAAGTCTTAAAAGGTAAATCCATTGGGCTTTTACACCCGAGCCTGCTGGCTCAGCAGAGCTGGAGCTTATCCCAGGATCTATAGCATAAAGCGACTAGGAGTTCAGCTGCTCCTGGTTGGGACGCTAATCCCAGTATAGAGGGTCCTTGACTTACGACAGGGTTCTGTTCCTACATCGCGGTGTAAATCAGATAACACCACTTAACTATGCTAATGCAGTAGCAAAATCATAATCTAGAATATAAAAACGCATTTCTATGACATAAAAGTATAACTAGCAGTAAGAAAAACATATGGAGAACGAATATAAAATGAAATGAAAAACAAAAAAAAAGGTGGATTTCCTTAGTGAAAGACAATTCTTAATGACTTATGGCATGAACGTCATAACCTTGAAATGTCGTACGTCGGGTCCGTTGTAAGTCGTGGAACCCCTGTATATTTTTTGGTACCCATTTATACTGCTGGGTGGACGGAGGCACACTAGTGGTTAAGACCTTGCACAGGCCTTGCAGGGTGGGGGTCCAACAGGGATTCAAACCCATAATCTCTCAACCATGAGCCCAGCATCATAACCACTACACCACCGATTCTAAAGCGAGACTATCCTAATTCATTGCTATTTAAATATGATTCAGTAAAGCAACAAAATAAAAACTACTGACCACAGGGGTCCAGACGCTCCCGCTGGCAGGACTATTTGATAATATTAGTCAAAAACTGAAAGTCAGCATACTGTGTTTATGTTTATGACCCCATATAGAAAAATCCACTAACTTGCCTGCTGTGCAAGGTCAAGGGCACCCACCAAATTTTGTGATCCTGTCGCTTCCTTCCAGAGTTACTGCAGTAACAAGTCGTACAGACATCTCTCATCAATCCAACAGTGCTAGCTGTACATTATCCCTAAAAATCTGTAGGGATGGTATTAAGATTGTAATATGATTTTTTCTCTTAATTATACCAGTACTGAAAGCAGAACAGGCAGCACTGGAGATTACTGATACGAGGGTTTTAATAGTTTAGCATCAGAACCTGTTTAATGCCAGGTTTTGGTAAAATCCCTACCGTTTTAAGGTGCTTTCACATACTGTACTGTTTATTCTTTTCTATTTTTAATCTATGATGTGGTTTGTTTGTGCAGCTTAGAATACAAGATTCACACTTTTGCACAGCCAGAAATTAGCTGATTAACACGGTCGGTGGTTCTAATCAAAGTCTAGTGCAGCCCAAACAGCAAATGACCTAAACGGGTGTGTTTTTGATTGCGGATTAATTTTTCTTTTTGTAAATGAGAGCTATGGTGTGGAGTGGTGGCCCAGTGGTGAAGGTCCTGGCTGATCTGAAGGTCAGGGGTACAAGCCCCACCATCACAAAGTTGTCGCTGCTGTTCCCCCAGTGCAGCTAACTGGGTTATAAAAGGCCAGCCATGTCTCTCACTGTCTGTGGTGAGAGACATGTAAAAGAACCATTGCTGTTGCTCGGAAAGAGTATGCCATTGGATTCATCAGTGTGTTTCTGCCTTAAGAAGTGACGGATTCGAAATTGTTCTTGTCCTGAACATAAATGAACGTAAAGCAATCATTCACTCACACCTACTGCAAATCTCTATCAAAATTTGAAATAGCAGAATAGTACATGATCCCAGGCGACAACTGTAGCAGTCTGTCTTCTTTTCACAAAAGACAAGCCGCAAACTAAAAGAATTGTTACTCACTAATGTCAGTGTCAAACAAGGCAAGTGTAAACCTTTAAGACTTTAAGAACTGGCTACTTAATTAGGTTTAACCCACTTGAAGAAACCCCAGTTACCCTCCTATTCAGTGTACCAGTGCAGCACCCACTACCATGTCATTGTAACCACTGTGCAAAGAAGGGTTAACATTATCTGGTGGTCACATGACATTTCCATTCCACTGATAAATGGTGTAGAGTAGCGGTCAGTTTGAGAGTGTTGTTCAGTAACTGATGACCAGCAAAGTGTACCTATAAGCTACCTGATTACATGAACAATAGCAGTCAATAACTAATACAAGTGAAGTGAATGAACTGAGTGGATATATCATCAGCGGTGTGTTTGTGCAAATACGTACGCTGGGACTGAGACACCATCCTCTTTTGGCTCCGGGCTCTTGAGTCCACCTGACTGCTGCCCATTCCTGACGGGGTTGACAATGGCTGCTTAGTACGTAGTCGGCCTGAAAATGCACAGACACACATTTATATTTCAACGCAATCCAGACAAATTTGTTTCTCTCTTTAATCCCCCATCCTGGCATATACATATCTAAGTGCTCTCAGTGTTCGGTTTAATTCTGAAATTCTTTAAAATTGACAGGAAGCTTAAATTCACACCGCTGAACGTTGATAAGTCACCATAATTGGCTTGAGACTAGCACGTTATATTGACAACACCTGAAAACAAGGTAGTGATTGTAATGAAAATAGAAGTACACTCGACACATGGAAAACAGCTCCAGCACTCTCAAGAGAATTCTTTCGATATGGTGCCAAAAAAAATAACCAAAGAAATCACAGGACACTAGCACAGCAGCAAGACAAAGTTATAAAAATGTTCTATTCTTGGGTCAAATTAGAACCCTGTAATATTGTGAATAATCATGATTAACAACACAACTCAATCCATTAATCCTTATAATTTAACATTTGACAAGCTCTTAAAAGCAGATGGACACATCTAGTGTTAGAGAAACAAGGAGACTGACAGTTAGCACCAAGCTTGAGTAGACACACTGAAGAAAGCATTAGGAAAAGAAATTAAAGATGAATGGAACACTTCCAGATTAAGCAGCTGGATGTAATTCACAATCAGTCTCGTTTACAGTCTGAAGATAGAGTCTGCAGTACCGTTCCTTTCCAGCAGGGTGCAGCAACAGAGCACCACAAACAAGAATCAGAAAGAGAGGAACCTCATCATTAACTAGCTACATTTACGTGAACCCTCATAATGTATTAATACTTCATTTCAAGCTCAATCAATATTAAATTTCATGTAAACAGAATGAATGGAATTAAATCTCATTCTGATTGAGAATCTAAATCAGATGGAAAGGGGTGGTGTTCACCTCTGCTAATCCATTCGGAAGGAAAATATTAGCTGTGTAAACACTTGATTGGACTGATTCTTGTACTGTTCTGTGCATATTCAGTACGCCTTAACACCGTGATTAAGCCGAGACTCCTTTTGGATGGGAAAAACATGGCGACGTGTGGTAATAAAATCTGATCGTATTATTAACTTCGTTCTGATGGCACACTTGGGAAATAAAAACAGGTAACATCTAACCGATTGCCTCGCTGATGCCAGATTGGCCTAATTAGCCACATGCGACAACACAAGAGACCCAATGATAACGTGGTCTTCGTTGAGCAAGGAGGACGACAGATATACATTTGGATCAGCAGGTATCAATAAACTCATTCCATATACAAAATTTCCACCAGAAAGCTGCGAGACGAACATGTGACACAGAGATCTAACTATAGACATAACGTCTTCAGTTAGAAATAGGTTGTGAACCTTTGTGTGTTTTGTAGCTGAATCTCTTAATCAGGCTCTATGTGCAGTTGGGGAAGATCTGTAAAGGTCCTCCAAAAAGCAGAAGAACATGAGGAGATGAGTGCCAAAAATGTGAATAAGGAAAAAAAAAAAAAATCACAAAGAGAGACAAACAAAATGAATGAAAAGATAAGTGAAAGCAGATGGGCACACAGGACATCTACAATATGATCTTACCATCCTTATCAGAGGCATCATCTTTCAGCCAGAGAAGAGAAAGAGGAGCACAGCAAACCAGTTAGAGAGAAGATTGTATGCACGCACGCTCACACACTCACACCGAACAGGAACATGCATACATACAACTTTTTAAACACTGACATACTTCAGATCACTTAATCCCAAATAAGGGAAAGGAGAGAGAAAAAAGATGTGTATGTTTGTGATGAAGGTGCAAGTGTGTTTCAACTTTCAATGTTCCCTGTGTGGTGTCAGTCCTAATAAGGTCCCTGGGTGTTTCTAAGAAGGTACCTAGCGAGGCATAGGTGCCCGGGGGTAAAGCTGTAGTGAGGCGACTGGCTCTTCCTGCTTGTCCACCATGCCTGGCCTTAGCACTGGCTGCTGCATTTACATCCACATCACTCCGAGATCGCTGCAGGGAACCTGGTGAGCCTGATGACTTCGAGCTGGTTGGAACTGAGGAGCAAGAACAGAAAAGGCCAGCTTTATAAAACAATTGCTGATCTAGAATATACTCCCAAACTTTATTAAAAGAGATGAAAAGAGACACACAGCTCACCTCTGCCTGGAGCAGCTGACCATTTTGAAGTCAATGGTCGACTAGAAAGATGAGAAACAGAATCGATCAGATATTTCCCGGCATATTTAGAAGCACCTGTCAGATTTTAAAAGAGAAAAGACATTCCACTTCTCTCAGAAGTCCCCCATATGCCTCTGATAGTGGGACCCAGATGACAGTAAAACGTATACAATATCCTGGATCTTTGTCTAGCTAGATACACAGAAAGAGAGAGCAAGCTACATGTGTTGGGTAGGTTTACCCAGGGTCTACCCATACAACACTGTAGGTCTACACAGAAACAAATTAGTCATATAAACGTGCAATCTGTACTGTTGTATTTCTGATACACATGATATATGCACAGGTAACATGTTCATGCACTTCTGCAGGGGAAGGGGACGCTTGGTATGTGAGGTTGGAAACAGGTTAGCGCTGATCAGGACAAGAACCAGCTGGCTTCCATCACTGGCCAGTCAATCTGTGTATCTGTCAACAGTAGTCCAGATAAAATAGAAATAGTCTGATCCACTTTTTTTTCAGTTCCAATTCCATTAGAAGAGCAGGGGCAGTGGTTGCTCAGTGGTTTGGGATCTGGGTTAATCCAAGGATTGGTGGTTCAAGCCCCACTTCCACCAAGCTGCTACTGTGGGCCCTTGAGCAAGACCCTTAATCCTCAATTGCTCAGTTGTTTAAAAACAAATGTAAGTCGCTCTGGAAAAGGCCCAAATGCCTTAAATGAAAGAGCTCTTTATCAGTCAGTAAGATTATACCTGAACCAGACTGAAGCTGCCGCCACGTTTACCCTCATCACTGCATCAACCATCTCTCAATTAGAGTAAAACATCCCCCAGTTTAAGTTTGTTTCTGTTTTAGGTCAGTTTTTAAAAAACTGCCTGATGATAATTCTGGCATCCCTCATGTGTGTCTGTTTCTTACTTGAGACTTTCCTGCGAGCTGGAGGAGGAGCGATCCGACTGTGGGAGTGATGCCACACTGCCCGAGCTCTTTAGACAGGACTGAAGCGTCTTCTGATAGGACGATTCTAATGAGTTATACAATGACTCCGCCTCCGTGGGGAAGTGAGACCGCAGCCCCCAGTAGGCCCTGAAAGGCAGATCGATATTCTTACATTAATCCAAACTCAGGAAATGTGAATCATTTACAGCCCATTGAAGCTAGCCATACTTTCTGGCTTCCACTCGTGCCTCTGAGTCAGCATCTCTGATTCCTTTCTTTATGCTGTCCACCAAAACTGCTGCATGCCTGAGACAGAGAAAGAAAGAGAAAGAGAGCACATAAGGAAGTGCTACAGAAACGAAAAAAAAATTTCCTTTATTTCCCCTTTTCTTCATACCTCTCCAGAGAGTGCGTCTGCCACTCCTGCAGTAGCAGATCCAAGAACACATAACAGCGTCTAAAGGGGGAGTGAGAGAGTTAGTAATGAGGTAATTACACATGATTAGTGTTTAGCACATGATTGGTATTGAGTGCTGCTCTCTCACCTCCTTACAGCCACAGATTTTGATGTGCAGTTTCCTGTGATGAGAGGAATCAGTCGTGGCACGTGTGTATGCTGCAACAAAACATACAAACAGTATATATTAAATCCTATGACAAAACTACTGCATGCATGTCAGTAATAACTGAATCAAATCAAAGGGAATTGCAATGGTGGATGCTCCATATAGTCTAAACTTAATAGTAGATGTTTGTTTAACATCAGTGGAAGGAGTCATTAGTATCGGCACTTTGTAATGATTCCACTAAGGTGAGTTTGTGCTTCTTGATGACATGACAAAGGTTCAATTTTTTTCCATTTTATTAACCTTAAGATAGATGAAAAGATAGAAAAAGAGAAAAGAGAAACAACGGTTTATAGCTGCCATAAAGTGATAGCAACAACTAACTTGTCTCACAGATGTTGCACAACATTAAATGTAACTATAAAAAAAATATGACATCATTCTCTAATACATTGCGGAGGGAATCCTGTGGTAGCCTGTGGTAAATGATGAAAAAACATTTGGATGTGCCGTTACTGGAAAATGGTATCAGCCCTCTGCTTCATGTTGGGAACCATCAAATGAGAAGTGTTTAATTTCTTTCATATTAAATGAACTCACACACTTTCCAAACACATACAATACTCATGTTAATACTGAGGGTCCCTCACCCGTATAATGATGCGAATTGCTGCGGTGCCAGAGGTTGCCATTACTTTTGCACAGTTAGGAATAAGATTAAACAGCACGGGAACGATGGCTTCTGCTCCATGGTCAAACCTATTCCCCAACACTGTGGACAAGTGCCTATAGACAACACCACCACAAAAATAAATTCATAAATTACACACACACACCTACACAAAAAAACAAGTGTTGACATATCACAACAGAAAAAAACCTATTAGTGCAAATATTCACTCATCATATCTAACATGTTTTTTCCAGCTTGGTATACTTAAGCAAATTAATTGCCATGCACTCCTTTATTCTGTCACTTATTTTCAACCCCTTAATTAGGCAGCTATGTGAAAGATGACCTCAGCATGCTGAGTACAGCGGCTGCTCTGAAATAAAGCTTTTCTGTCAGTCACTCACGCCACAGTGATGCAGGCCTCTCGCACCACCTGCGATCGCAGGTCTTTAGCTGAAAGCTTAAATGCTCCGTCCAGCAGGCGCAGGTGCTGATAGAAACAGTCGTAGTTTTTTGCCCCAGCGACTAGCAGAGATCGGATCTTCTTCAACTGATATGAAAAGAGACAGTTCAGTTAACATGCAAATCTGATCACAGACAATTAAACTTAGACCGTAACAGCAAATGTGAACATGAGGCCCAATATTTCCAAAGCTTTAGACACATCTGCAACCAACAGTGTAATGATCCCACTTAGTACTAAAGCCTTCTGGGAAACCGGTAATTTAGACATTTCTTATGAAAACAATACTGTGTGGGAAAAGTCCTCACGTCTCACCTGCTTTTGTTCAGAACCATAGACATGAAAATACCTTACACTGCAGATTACATTACTGCGCAAGTAGCAGATTCAATAATACAAAGGGAAGATTGCAATCTTTAATACTGAAAGGAACGGGAGCGCAGACAACTCATTCATAAACACGTACAAACGTGCAGAGTCCAGAAGCAGAGCACAAGCACTGCAAATATCATTGCTGTATTTACAATGTCCTGTGACATGTGATCTGCGGAAAGTGGGGTGGTTATTAAGGTTATTGTGTACAATCTGAAGATAGCACATTTTTAACCTTTATCCTGCATGTAGCAGCTCTTGTGATAATGATGAGACGTGCCAATGAATAAATTAGAAGGTAAAAGGTTTTTAAACTTGCTTGTACTTAGATCTATACCAGATATATATTCAGGGAGACCCTGAATAAAAACCCTCCCCTTTCAAAAGAAAGAAAGAAAGAAAGATAAATATATATGTATGTATATATTTTTTTTTACATTTTTTTCAAAATTAAAGGATAATCAAAGTATTATTCGCCCACATGAAACTTAGTGAGGCAGGAGAAGCAGCGTTAAGGTCTGTTTGTAGCCCAACCCCAACTAGAAGCTTGAACTTGATGTGTATTCAGTAAGAAGGAGCTACACACAGCTCAAACATCACTGCAAGTGCTGAGGGAAATGTTACCGGATTAGATGATGATATTGCATGGCAATGTTGGGTAGCCAGCCCATTCCTCTGACCTCGCCCTTTGTGTTTTTTTTTCTGTGGGGCTACCTTAAATCACGAGTGTATATTCATCGATCTCAAACTCTCGATGCCCTTAAGGTTGCTATTCAGCAGGAGAAAAAACGTGTGGCAGTGGGTGAGCTGCACCTTCTGCCACCTTGATCAAGGCACCAAACCCCCAACTGGCACAATAATGTGTGGCAGCCCACTGCTCTGAGTGTGTGCGTGTGTTCACTTTGCAGATTAAATGCAGAGGCAAAAATTTCCCTTGCAGGATTAATACAGTATAGCAAAAAATAAAAAAATAAAAAAAAACATTGAATGAAGTTTAATGTGTGAAAATAATCATTTGTTAATTTCTAACACTTTTGTTTCATTTCCCTTTGAAATGTGGGAGGTTTTACTGGGACATGCTGTATTTTAATGACACACTGAATCTCAGCAATTCCATGCAGTATGTAAATAAGCTACTGTGGAGTTTACATGTTATCCCTGTGCTGGCGTGGGTTTCCTCAGGGGTACTCCAGTTTCCTCCCACAGTCCAAAGACATGCACATTATACTAACTGGCTGCTCCAAACTGACCGCAGGTGCGGACGAGAGTGTAAATGGTTGTGCAATGGTCTGGCTACTTTCTCTACAATCTGTACAGTGTGTTTATACTTGCCTGAGCTAATAGTCCAAGCCAGATGACTTCTCAAGGAGCTCTGCCTGATCTGATACCGTTACAATCTCAGTGTGAAGGGTACAAATATGTGTATTTTATTACAGGTGTGTACGGCTATTCAAATACCCAAGTAACCCTTAAGGCTGCCAGAACTTCAATAATAAAATATGCATTCAGTTATTTGTTATGCTCTATGTTGAGAAGGTTTGAAGAAGAAAACACGAATCTGACAGTGATTAGCGGTTTTATTTGAATTTTTATACCACACAATCATATGAATGGTACAAATGGCATGTGAGTAAACAGGGCAGCCTAAATGACTGAATGTCTGTGTGCGTGAATAAGTCATTATCTTTCTGTGATAAGATATCTACAGAGTGTACGCAGAATGTAGGAAACACTCACTGCATTTGCTCTCTGATCCCAGTCATGTTTATCATCAGAAAGAATCTCTCGGATCTTGTTCAGGTTATCCTCCAGATCCCGAGTGGAGTAGATCTAAGAGAAGGAGGACAAAAGAACAGTCGCTTACATCATGTACCTGTAGACATCATTTTATACAGGCTTTTTTCCATTAACCTACAGTTCCTGACCATTTGCAGGTACAGTGTGCTTGAAAATATATATAGTGTCATACACTATACAAATGTGTGTGTGTCATACCTGAACAGTGGGGACGTCTGTGAATGCTTTAATGAAGTCCTCCTCATCTACAGCTCCAGCTCCCTCTTTAGACACACCTGTAGAGAAAGCATCTTTTAGCTTCTCATTTTATCCTTGAGGTTTTTAAAGCAGGAAGTTTAACCACCAGGATGTCTGACTACAATCCAACACTATCTCTCCCTTTTACCTGTTTTCACTCCGGGTACCAAAACGCAATTACAAAACAATACAAGATGAATCACACATTTCTATTTCTAAGCTAGTGCTTTTCCTATAGAAGTACTGCTTGTTTTTTATCAATCATAATAAAATATTACATTTAATGTATTCCAGCATTCTTTTAATCAAAACTGTGACTCTTTCAATATCAAAAAATCTGAACAAAACCCTCAGAATTAGATTTTCAGGTATCAATGCATAAATTATTACAATAATTTTTATTATATATTTCTTCCCAAAGTTTTTCCTCACTCTTACACAATTACATGCTCTCCAAGAGAGAATTAATTTTGAACTGTGCCTCCTCAGAGAGGTGAGTGGCGGTTGTGGCTGTTACCATAGAAACTGAGCACACTGAAGTGTTCCTATGGAAACCACAGCAAGGCCAGAAGAGGGGTTCCCTCTGTTCTGTGCAGCACATATGGAAGTTGAGGACGCTGTCATTGCCTTAATACATTGTGTTACAATTTCTGGTCTGAAACACTTTTTAAAGTGCTTGTAACAAGCTTTTCCAATGCACATGTGCCTAACCACACACACCCACCATTCAGTCTATAATAGACGTCCTGTCTGTGCTTCATGAAGATGCCTGTATCAGGTCCCGAGGGGCATCAGCCCCCGAGTATGCACGTGATCGGCAGCTCAGAGCTCAGACCGTGGGACGGATAAATGTCAGCTGAATAGGCATGGTCATCAAACCTGAGCAAATTCAGCGTAAACATCCGTACCAACAGCAAACACTGCAATCCCAGACCTAAAGACCTGAGGCTCTAAATCATCTGCTGTACAACATGGTTATTCAGATTTAAAGCAAATTTAGAAATATGAAAAACCCACTGAAACATGACAACACTTAATCTTTATTTCCAAAATGACCAATGCTGGATATTAAACATAGTACTAAAGGAAACTCTGCTCCCAATCAGCCCTACATATATTGTCTACCACATGTTTTCCCAACCACAACTAAGCAGGCAGCTGGCCAAAGCAGTCTCTGTGGTGCCTTTTTCCTCCAAGGCATTTCATACATCAGTCAGAGAAGAGCAGCTGGGCAGGAGAATATCCTCATCTCACCTTTGACATCAGTTTACAGTGCATTGTTCTAGCACTACAATTCTAATCCTGCTATAAAGGCAGTGTGGATGGGATTTCAGACAGACTCAATTTATAGAATTGGTTTCATCAAGTATTTCTGAAAGCATTTTAAACATTTAATTTATTTGTCAGTTACCAACAATCAGTTGTAATACATTTATATTTACTCTCAGTGAGAACGCATTAAATAATTGCTATTTTTATTCAATATCTCTAGTTAAAATCAATCAAACACAAAGAAAAAAAATCTGTCAATTCAACCGATAAACTGAATAAAAAAGGATACCTAAAGTGTATTTTTTTCTAAACCATGGGTGCCATAACTCATCCACATTGACAATCATTTTAATTAACTAAATGAGTGGCAAAAATTTTAAGGCCTGCCAGAGTCCTTATGAAAGGGGGTCTGAACTCAAGTTGGAGGGTGGTGTTACATGAGAAGTGGCGACTGTAGAAGCAAGGCCTATAGAATGTTGGCACACAAGATGATTATGATTGATAAACTTGTATTATGATTGGTAATGATTATGATTGGTAAACTTGTATTATGATTGGTAATGATTATGACTGATAAACTTGTATTATGATTGGTAATGATTATGATTGGTAATGATTATGATTGATAAACTTGTATTATGATTGGTAATGATTATGATTGGTAATGATTATGATTGATAAACTTGTATTATGATTGGTAATGATTATGATTGGTAAACTTGTATTATGATTGATAAACTTGTATTATGATTGGTAATGATTATGATTGGTAACTATGATTGGAAAACTTGTATTATGATTGATAAACTTGTATTATGATTGATAAACTTGTATTATGATTGGTGATTATGATTGATAAACTTGTATTATGACTGGTAATGATTATGATTAATAAACTTGTATTATGATTGGTAAACTTGTATTATGATTGATAATAATTATGATTGATAAACTTGTATTATGATTGGTAATAATTATAATTGATAAACTTATGATTAGTAGATTATGATTGATAAACTTGTATTATGACTGGTAATGATTATGATTGATAAACTTGTATTATGATTGGTAAACTTGTATTATGATTGGTAATCATTATGATTGATAAACTTATGATTGGTAGATTATGATTGATAAACTTATGATTGGTAATGATTATGATTGATAAACTTGTATTATGATTGGTAATGATTATGATTGATAAACTTGTATTATG
>JAQMYF010000001.1:44971778-44990577 GCA_030014195.1 Neosilurus mollespiculum
GTAATGATTATGATTGATAAACTTGTATTATGATTGGTAATGATTATGATTGATAAACTTGTATTATGATTGGTAATGATTGATTGATAAACTTGTATTATGATTGATAAACTTGTATTACGATTGGTAATGATTATGATTGATAAACTTGTATTATGATTGGTAATGATTATGATTGATAAACTTATGTAGTTGAACTGTTAAATGATGATTAATGTGAAATAAGACGATGCGTAATAAAGTCCGTAGGCCTTTCGTTGAGGCTCAGGCCTTTGCTGAGGCCTCAGAAGAGTGGGGGGAAGAAAAAAAACAAGGTCTGCCATGTAGCTTCAACAACACCTGGAGTAAACAATCTCTCAGCCACTGTCTTCTCTGAAAGCAAGGAATTAATGGTAGCAGAAACTTTAAACGACAGAACTAACAGTATATATACACCCATCCTTGAGTGGGGTTTGGTGGGTTTTTGAATGCTCATTTGGAGATCACACCTGCTGTGCTGAACTGCTAACACTTTGCTGTTTTTCACTCCGACTGAATAAAATTGTTCCTGATTTTGAATCCATGCCTCTTGGTGAACTGAACTGGGTCTGCCACGACACCACCTAAACATAGGTACATGCTGGTGGGTGCGTGCTAAAGTCGACGAAGGTGTGGTTTGACGTTTTCAGCGCCCAGGCAAAGATTAAGGTGAGCGACTTCCTTCAAAGATATTATAATCTGTGGTTTTAAAAGAACAACCCTTTTAAAGCTGTTTTTTTTTTTTGATTCCCGAATTCACACCCTACACCCTTTTTTTCTTTCCCGTTTTTTTCTCCCCTACTTTTAGTCACAGCCAATTCCCACTCAAGTGTTGCCTTCCTATCACATACGACATACGACCAGCACCAACCAGGGAGGGGCGTAAGCATGCACATGCCCCCTCTGTGACATGCAATGCTGCCACCTGCCTCTTTACTAACTGCTGCACATGTACATTTGGAGGTGGCCTAACACACATGGAAGGAAAGTGATATCCACCCCTTTTGTACGAACAAGCTCACCGACACCCATGGATTGGCTGGTGATTGCTGTGAGTGACAGGGGAGCATGTATGCCATCCCTCCCTCCCGTGAGAGCTCGGCCAATTAGCTCCCATGGACTGCTGGTGGCAGATGGCTGCGTTTCGAACTTGCGATCTCCAGGTTGATGGTCAGACACCTTGTCGATGCGCCACTTGGGAGCCCGACACCTCACAACTGCATGTGCTTTCTGCTGATTAGAAAATATTTAGGCCTTATATTTAAGCTACGTTATTTGTTTGAATTCACAGAGATCTGAGTTACTCTTCTCTGCAGATATTTTATTGACATTTGATGGAATGAGAGGAGAAATGTGGAAAGCTCACACAAACACTTTAATAAATAAATAAATAAAATATAGCTTCATCCACTTTTCATAGCTGAGATGTACATTTATTCTAAAGCAGTACAAAAAACTTCAGTCTTTAGACTTAAAATCATGATGTTTTCTAACACAGCAGGGAAGACCAAAAGAGGAATGATTCATCTAAAGGTCTGGCGAGTAAAGAATAAACCTCACACGGCATTTGATCTTTGTATCTGTAGCACTTCGACTAAACCAGAGACTTACTTGATTCATGTGGTGAGTTTAACCAAGTGCCCTCAGAAATCAAAACCAGAAGGTTGACTTTCACCTCATCGCTTCAATCATCTCTTTCTGGAACTGTGAGTTTAAGGCTTTTGGTCTATTGACTGGAAGGTCATGTGTTTAACTCACACTTAACTCCTTGAACAAGAACCTTAACCCTCAACTGCTCAGTAGCATCAAGTCAGTTTGGATAAAAACAAACAGCTGACAGAGCGAAAGAAATTCTCCTGTATTTCCGAGACCCAGTTCTGTTCTAGAGCCCTCCATTAAACCTTGAGTGTTCTCTGGAACATGACTGCAGCCCATTGAGGCAGATCTGGTGCACACTGCCTTACCACTCACAGCTATGCACACAGCAATCGCCTGAACCACAGGTACACAGTTACAAGCAATGTGCACCAAAGCCACAGACTATCAGCTTTCATCCAGGATTTCTGCCGCTCTTTCAACTGATGCACTGCAGAACAACCACAGGACTCAGACAGAAACTTGGTGGCCAGGTTAGAACTATTCACACATTCCCTATGAACTAAATGAACTGATAAAATAAACAAAATAAACATAAAACAAACTAAAAAGCCCCCAGAGGGACATGTTCGATTAAAAAAAAAAGGAAATAACAGCAGGCTTGAATGGGGGTGGAAGGGACATCTAAACATGAATTACATAAAAAAAAAAAAATATTGTGAGCAAATATTTGTAGAGTGCAGAATTACTGATATATAAACACACTGTACGCATTTTCATTTTTATTATCCAAGAAACCTTAAGGTGATTTAGAGTGTGCAGGAAAGTAACTCAGTTTTGTTTAATACTGAATGAAAGGCAATTAAGAATCTTTGAAGCATTTTGTTTTCTACTTTTTTTTTTTTTTATTTTCCCTCATTTTTCTCCCCTAATTTTTAGTCGTATCCAATTCTCACCCATGAAGTATTGCCTTCCCTATCACATAACCACCACCGACCAGGGAGGGGCGTAAGCAAGCACATGCCCCCTCCATGACATGCAATGTGGCCACCTACCTCTTTTCGAACTGCTGCGCATGCGTTTTTGGGGGCGGCCTAACACACTCACCCGCCCCCCTCGTACAAACGAGCACACAGACGCCCATGATTGGCTGGTGATCGATGTGAGTGAAAGGGAAGTGAGCGTTTGCCATGCCTCCCTCCCATGAGAGCTCGGCCAATTAGCTCCCATGGACTCCCGGTCATGGATGGCTGTGGCATCAATCTGGATTCGAACTTGCGATCTCTGGGTTGATAGTCGCGCGCCTTGTCAATGCGCCACTTGGGAGCCGTTTTTTACTTTTAAGCATGAAACGTTCTGGCACAAGTCATCCTTAATGTCATAGCTAAAGAGAGGCTTTCAAGGAAAGATAATAGTGCTGTAAAGTCAGTGTAAACTATTTCAGAAACACCAACAGGAAACAAGGCTTAAATCACTAGCCAGACTTCGAGCAGTTTGGGATTAAGAGTTTTACTAAAGGACCATGGAGAGGAACCTAGGGCTATCTGCCCCCTTTATGACAACCATGCCATTCCCATATAAGTATGGCTAATGGTGAAGTCCACTAAACCCTCGAATCCTGATGTTCGGACTGAAGGTGCTTTCACACGATACAAATCTTGATCCCGATTTGGCCTGATCATATTCCGATGATTAGAGGAAATCGGCACATGTGTGAATACACGGGAGAACACTGTAGAATTTGAGGGAAAACTTAGAGAAAGTGTAAAATATTTTAGGAGTGTTAATTTTTTTCCTTTCAGAGTAAACTCAGGTAAGCATGAGGAAAAACAGGAGTAACATTGGTACACAATGCAGTGATCAGTGTAACACTGGTATAAAATTTTGGGGCAACATCAGGAAAAAATCGATACAAATCGGAGTAACATTGGTACTCACTCATTTTGGTGGCTCCTGTAGCACTGGGTCTTCTGGAACTGCTGGCTGAATCTGCAGGTTTCTTCGGCACTTTGGGGACTTTAAAAGCTGCCTGGGCTGACGAGGGTCGGCTACCATCCACTGAGTCATCATCATCAAAGCTACGATCTGAAAGGAAACACAAGATGGAACTGAAATACTGGCCAAAAATATTGAACACAACGTAAGCTGGTGTCTGTGACATATCGCTCCAGCAGGGTTTTTATTCTTATAAAGCCCCAACAGACACGCTATTACAAAGTAAAATGCAAATAAAACATGTTTATAAATCAATCTAGGCAGCTCCAAATTTCTGGGGGTATTTGAACACACTGTGACATTAATACGATCTAAAGTTTAGTTAAAGCTGTACAGGAGCCAGTGTGGAAAATCAGTAGCCTGGGTATCAGAGACAAGTAGAGTTTGTATCGGGGCCAACAGTTTTTTTGTTGTTGTTTATTTGTCTGGAGAACAAACGGGTTCACTAGCCAAATAATATTCATATAAATATAATTCAAATAAACACACTACACTTCACTGTGGTGTGATACACCTGGATGCTTTACAGGCAGCGAGCATGACTCGCTCAACTATTCACACTGGAGAAAGTACAATCTGGTTGGTGGTACAACTTTTTTTATTGTGTGTATTAAGCATATTGTGGGGGCCGGTGGTGTAGCGGTTAGGATGCTGGGCTCATGATCGAGAGGTTGTGGGTTTGAATCTCTGTTAGACTCCCACTACACTAAGACCACTGCACAAGGTCTTAACCACAAGTGTGCCTTGTGCAGCATAAAGCTGTTACGTAGGGAAACACTCCAGTGAGTACATGCAGTCAGGCCTCATTCAAACAATGAGTGGCAAAAAATGTCAACTGGACACCAGTAAAATTATTTATATGCGATGTGAAAACAAAACAACGCCAAGCGTAACCAAAACGCTGGCTACCGATTTACTGATATGTCTGTTGAAAAAGAATAATGATAGGGGCTACACAGGGTAATCCTTTCTCCAGGAATGAAGTCTTTTAACCCTTTAATGCACCTAGCTACCTTGCCATGAAGTAGCATTACATTACGAACTAACTTTTTATGCCCAGTCAGACGTTTCCAAGCATCCAAAACATAGAACAGGGCAATGACACAGGAACTCTTACTTGCCTGGTGTGTTAATTTGATCATTTGTTCACCCCTAAGGCTGTTCTTTACCCATGGACCACAGGATCTCAGTGCACTTAACAATGCAGCAATGCATGCTGCAATCATAAAATGCAGCAATAAATTAATCAACACAGCCTCTTCTGATCTCTAACCAACATCTCTTTAAAATATAATAAAATACTAATTAATCTAAAAGCATTTATAACTATTTGAAGCATAGACTAGGCAGGTCAAACCCCTGCTCCGAAAAGCAAAACACTGCATTTGTCTACAATCTACTTCAGTTAACACACCTGATTTGAGCTGATTACTGATGCCTGCATGATATTTACTTGGTTCATTAAAAGAAGCAGCACACAGAAGTCTCTGAATGGATGCAGCCCTTCCACTCTGCATCTAACAGTCCTGAAGCAAACAGAGTTCAGATCAGTGATGACCAGTTTCTCCTCCAGGCCCTCATTAGAGTCAATCTTTCACACATCTGCACAATTCCAGCTTACAATTTATACTTCACACTCAATCACACAGAGCTAAACAAAGAGGACTGCTGCTACATCTCAAACATCCCCCACACGCCTACACACTCCGGCTGTGCAGAGCAAATACACGGATAGCGGAATGCAGACATTCAAGAGCTTGAAGAACCAGTGCACTGTTCTCCATGGCAACAATTGATGGACAACACCCTATTCCATGATCGATATTCACGCAGGGCTTCACTACTCCATTATACCCTCACTACACACACACACACGACTGCATTCGGACAATGCATTAAAGGAACACTTACAGTCACAGATGCTTTTACAGATGAGACGCCTCATGCCTATCAGCGGTCTTGCACCCTCTCCCTCTCCCTGTCTCTCTCTCGTATCAACGCCCAAACCAATGATCACATGACAGCAGGTCAGTCAGTGGCAAAATGTGTGAAGGAAACGTAGCGGGAGCCGGACAAACCTCCACCCTACACTCCGTTAGCATCTTCCCTTTCACTCGACTGCGCTCTTGCTCACCTTTACTCTTTTCTCTCCCTCGGCCTCCTCCCTTCCTCACACCCCACAACTCCTCCTTCACACGATGCTCAAAGAACCAATAGGAAGAGTGATGACATCACCTTTTACCAGCCAGTAAGCATGGAGATTGAAGGATGCTTGGTGAATATCAACGAGCTCATTTTGTCTGGAGAAAGCTAAGCTAATAGGCATTAATGCAGCACTCCTGTCTTAGCAAGCCAACACACACACGTTCAAAAAGCAGAGAAGAGTGTAACCTATACAAGTGACATAATAACAGGGATGGTGGAACAGGCCAGTCACACCCCTAGAAATCATGCTGTTTATAACTGTGTGTGTGTGTGTGTGTGTGTGTGTGTCAGAGGACAGACGTGACCCTCATTCTAGGTCAGGGGCTGTCAACATTACTAATGCTGATCCTTTTAGCAGGCTATGAAAGACCTCTGTGTTTCAAGCTGTAGCATTAGCATTATTAGCATACTAGTATAATCCACCATTGTCTGCCTGAGAAGGGCGTGTCCAAACAAACCAAATAATGAAACCCGGATCATGAAAAGCATAAACAAGAGAGCGGAAGAGAGAGATTAAAGGAGGTGAGGGTCTGAGAAAGTGGGTACTGGGCGAAGAGGAGAAAAAGAAAAGGAGAAAAGAGCAGGGGCGGGGAAGCTGGCACGTCTCCATAGGCTGTTTCTATGACAACAGCGAGAGTCCATATGCCTCCTGGAATTGGGATTCAAAAGCAGTGTGGATAACAGAACTTGCTTCATTTTGGCTGGTACTGAAAATGATATTTAAAAAGAATTTGCATGATTAAAATGAATAAATACTGAAACACCAAACTGAAATCGAATATTATAAGCAATGATACAGCAAGAAAACAGTCTGAATTTAAAATAACACAGTTTCAAACAATCCCATGCTAAAAATCCACAGCAAAATGCAGTTGGTGCAAAATTCAATTCATTTAAAAAAAAAGACACAATTTATAATCAATCCCTGAAAGCCAAGAATATCAGACATCCAGCTCCTAAAGCACCAGCACACCTTCTCACAATTTAGTTGACACACTAATCCAGAGCAAAGTACATTTTTGCTGGTGCAAATAAATCAGGGATTTTTTTGAGAATATCAACAAGCATTAGCCCTGATAGAGAGAGGGTAAACAACACTCCATGATGGTGAATATGCTGTGACGTAGTGCATGTTGGGGGACTTTAAGGCTCGAGCTCTGCTATCTGTGCTGTACCCAGCAATTTAATCTGATCTGTTGGTCAGGAAGTGAGCTCATCCACAGGAAAAGCACAAAACACACACACAAATAGTAAACGTTCAAGAGACAGCACCGATATGCAACCCACAAACCTATTTTCAAACAATTCTTATATCAGGCTACAAAAGAAGAATGTTTAATAGCTTACAGCTGTGATGGCGAGGTTGCATGAAAACATTTCTCTCTGCATGGATGTAAGCCACTGACGCACAAACACGATAATAACACACACAAATGTACCGACTTTTTAGTAAATTCTTAAATGAATACAAACTGCTCTACAAGTCGGAGAAGGACAGACAATCTTTATAAAATACGACTCTGCATCAGAATCACAAAGCCATAAACGGATATGCACTCACCATAATCACCACCACTACCACGCCATGGCTACACTGCTTCTAAAAAGAGGTAGCTCTTTCATTCACTCCCTTCCTCTCTCTCGGTCACACAGTGTCAGGGAAAGCAGTGACAGGCACAGCTCTCGCCAACCCTCTCCCCCTCCTGCAGCTCACTGGACAAGTTCACTGAATAACTATGCCTCTTCTTCAACTCTATCCAAATTAGACAAAAGTGTCAGCAGCTACTTCAAAAAAGTATTTTAACTATTGATTTTTTTTGGCACTAATACGGCATAAAATATTCTGGGACAATAATCAACTTCATCACATGTCCCCAGAGTGCAGTATCTCAGCATGGCCAAAAGTGTCCCATTCCTTTAATGTCAGAGCGATGTCAAATAATACACACAATAACATTAGACATCCCGCGTGTCTAATAATCATCTGCTGAAGGTGAAGTGATGCAACACTGAAGAGACTATTTACTGATTATCACTAACCCTGAGGTGAATAACTGTTTTAGTATGTATGGATGTGTGCATATATATATATATATATATATATATATATATATATGCGCACACATATACACACACACACAAAGATAAACAGTTTATCATACGTTTTTCAGTGTTTATTTTTATATTTTTAAAGCATGTCTTGGGTAATGTGTGCTCCACTATACGTAGCATCTTTTGAAACTTATACAAAGTTAGATTTCTTTTGTTTAATTAAAAAAATATAAAATGTGCAAGCCATATTGCATAGCTTCCTCTGTATTTTTTGTGATAACCGTCACACCGTCACCCCCCCCCCCCAGGATTTCAGAACCAGTGACCTTTACAAACCGTGAGTTTCTATCCAAAATTTTGATTCAAGCATTATCTAGATCGGGGGTGTCAAGCTCATTTTCACAGGGCAAATAATCACTGAACATGCATTTCAAAATGAGAATGAAATGAAATCTGAATGGAAAATGATTACTATTTTCCCCACTTTCCTTTTCTGACAACACCAGCTTGCAAGTATTTGAGTCATGAATGACTAGCTGTTTATTTCAAATAGGCTACTGCCACCTAGTGGAAGGATGATGAATTAGGTTTCATGGTAATGGTTGATGAAAGGAATGTATGATGATCATATTCTTTAAAAGCTCTCGAGGGCCACATAAAAATGAATAAGCGGGCCGGATTTGGCCCACTGGCCTTGAGTTTGACACCTGTGAACTGGAATGTGCGAGGTGGATAACGTCTATTATCTCACAATAGAAACAATCAGATCGCACTATTCCTGTGTAGCATATACAAAGGCAAGATACTTCCTGATATTTCTTATATTATAGCAGCTATAAACGATCTGCTCCTTCAACAAATTATTTAGTTCTTTTTTAAGCAGTCACTTAACCATGAAACAGTAAAATCCTCTAAATTTAAAAATTTACTGTGGCAGAAAATTTTAAGAAACAGAAAACACTCAGCCCTCCATTCTACGTACCCCGGTTTAACGGATATCAGAAGCTGCACACAAAGTCTGAAGTAGTCAAATTGTCCGGGAGGGCTCGGTGGTCAGCAAGGGCAGACGTGAGTTCATTGGCTAGGGCAGACGTTAGTTGGCATGCACGTCAGTTTGTTTACCGCAGTCAGCGGTACACCCACACATTTGCACTAGATAATGCAGTTGTATATACATAGGTAACATTTTCCCCTATTTTTTCGTTATTAAATTATTATCCACTTCCAAACCATTTTCGGAAGCTAAGGACAGTCGGCAAAACCGGACAGGTGCTTCCCCCTTTTGTTCGTTAAATAGAGGGTTGAGTGTACAGCTGACTCTTACAATGTGCTGACATGGGGATTCCTTTCATAAATATTAAATAACTAGAAATCTTTATCATATCACTGACTACATATTAGGCCTGGGCGATTTATCAATAAATTGTTATCCCAATACAACTATTTTTTACTGCCAGCCAACTAAATATCACGAGAATCGTAATTTACTTCCCTTCAGAAATTGACAATATTTAATCTAATGGGTTTTTACACCCATAAATACATGTGGGAAAACTCTATGATGCGCAGAACTAACTTAGAAAACATTAGGACTATTACCTTATCCTGTATGCTATATAAAATACAATATGTTTTCTTGAACTGGCTTCAGGTGTGTACAAGACCATCTGAGAGCTCTGGATCCTTGGCATTGGAAAACTTAGAAATAGTCTGCATGAACTCTATTTTTCCCCTCTGAATGTTATTTTCATAGCACAATACATCATGATAAAGATAGTAATCGTGGAAGTTTCCCAAAGTATTGCATTATAACCTTCAGGTCATATCGCCCCGTCCTGCAATACATTTTTCCTTTAAAATACATATTCATAATTTGTTCATTATTAGGCTGAGGTCATGTGAAGTGTCCACCATACAAGTCGCTGTAAAATATTTGTCAGCACTCCTGTCAGAGGTGTGGTGTTAAAAAACTCAAACTGTTCTGTGGTATAAATGAAATTACTGTGGTTTTTATTCTTTCATTTTGGCTGATTAACTACATTTACTTACACTTCACTCCTGGTTTCACTCCCAACATGCATCAACAAAAATAAAAGCATAACCTACAAAAAAAAGCCACAAATAGCACCTCCACCACACTTTTTCAAGGCAAGCTATAACTGTAACCACAAAGATAAATATCAAGGGAATAAACATTAGACATGTTCTTCTAAAGTCACACCAGTATTTAGTTAATTGTCAACCCACAACCTCTGCACGGACACACTTCATCTACCTGTGGGGAAGAACAGATGTGGCTTGGGGAACAATGGGGTTGAGGTTTGAGCCATGCAAGAATGAGCAACAGTACTTTCTGGGGTGTTTTTGTCAGCTCTAATACACATTACAGAAAACCCTTTTAAAAATGGCATTTTGATTTTCGGAAATAAAATACCTCACAGAGAAACTTAAAACAGGGGAAAATATACTCGGGGGATGAGTTTAAACCCAGAATCATGCTAATTACATCAACAGGCTACTTTAAATTTCCCTGAGGTGATAATGTGTAGATGGCTATTTGCCTGGAACACACCAAGCAGATGTCCACGGACTCGTGGCACAGCTCTGTTGCCTCAGAAGGCAAAAATGTTGCGCGTGGGCTCCCGAGTGCTAGCGTCAAGCTGCACCACCATCACCAAAGTGTTTACAGGTTCAAGCTTCAGTTGATGCATACAGCCATCTGCACCCAGGTCCTCATGAATGCAAACTGGCCGAGATCTCAGGATGGAAGGATGACATAGGATCTCTTCCCTGTCATTTACACGTGTTACTAGCCAATCAATGGCACCTGTGAGCTCATGTATGTGAAGGGACGGATAAACCTATCCAACCAGTGTGGTACACTGTTCCTGAATATGCATGTGGAGCAGTTTGAATATTGGGGATGGCCGGCATCAAGTGCTTCGGAGGAAGCTTCTCAACCCTGGTTGGTTGCGGTCATATGATAATCCTTAATGGGTGGGAATTAGCTAGAACTAAATTAGGGAGATGACTCACTCCCACTCACCGCATACGGTTTCGTACAGCCTTTTTTAAACGAGGATATAGCTAATAAGAATATGGCACTGGCATTTTCAGCCCTTGGTTTGTGGAGAAGACAGGAAGAAACAGAGGCAGCAAATAAGGAGAAACTGCATGAATTTGTGTGACTTCATTTGCTTTATTTTGTTTGGTTTATCTCTCTCCATGTTCTTATTCACTAATCTGAACACCCAATTAGAGAGATTTCTTTCACTGACAGACCCACCAAAAATGAGTTGAGTCTGACAAGTGACATACCAAAAAAGCTCGGGGCACATGCTTTCACTGACAGCATGACGTTGGCAAATGGTCATCTGTTGGCTTGGTGTGATCTGCACGTTAGCCCTCCCACATGTCCAGGGTGTACCCAACAGCTCATCTGAAGTCAGCAGGGTTTGGCAGGAGGTCACACGCAACAAATAAATAGCATATATAATAAATAGATGGATTCTACAGGAGTTCCAGGAAAACTACTTGAAGTCATGTGTGGAACGAAGCAGGCAGTGAGATACGGTTAGAGCAGTGATATGAGACACTCAAGTTAAACACCTCAATACAAAAACTTTGTTTAATAAAAATAAAAAAGGAACAAGTTTGGTTTTTTTGGGTTGTTGAACCATCTTATCCACTGGCCAGTTTTTAAAAAAAAGGAATGCCCTAGACTGCTTATCTCAGGCATCTGGGCTGGTGATTTTCCCCTGTATAAAACAAATTCCCACACTTCTATCTGAACACCTGCATATACATCCTACTGTCTGCATGGGACCAAGGCTAACTCTACACTCACCAATTCGGAGACACATCCTGCTTGTATTCAGTGTTTGTTCCAAAGAAATGAAAGATGCTACAGTATCTAAGTTTTTAGTCTGCACTGCACTGTTACTTCAACAACAGCAACAGATGGAACAACTCCAGCATTTAGCTCACCTTGACTCAGGCTGAGAGCCATGTTTCCAGAATCCAACACTTCATCAAACCGGCCTAAAATGGTCTGTAATCTGTAACGAAAAAAAATAAAATAAAAAAGAGACATGAACATTTCAGAACACACAGGCAACATGCATGAAGGTGTATTCCAGTCAATAATTAGGGGTTATAATACCAGACGCCGTGATTGTCAGGATAAAATCCTGTTCCTGTGCAGTCTAATGAAGCCCGTTCCTTTCTAACTGCTAAACGCAAACATGCTTCATACAGACCCTTCAGAAAACCTTTTAAGAGGAAGTACATTTTATATGCCATCTATTATACACTGAAATACTGTGGTGTTAATTTGCTGCAAGTAGATTTTAGATCCACTTCAGCTCTGTAGGTATATAAAGTAAAACGGTTAAATTGAAGTAAATTCATTCTGTTGAATCAGTAAGCAGTCCTGACAATTTCTTCAGGTTTGAATAAACACATTATGGAGTTGAATAATTTCCTATAACAGCAGTTTTGACATTAATTCGGCTTCAAGGCAAATTACATGTTCATATCAAGATAATACCCTAATGTTATCATTTCAATAAAGGCTTCTATGGTAGACACACTGCATTTACAATTAAATAAAAAGAGAAAAGGTGAGAAGACATTTGTTTAGCATTTTTTGGAGTGAGTGCTTTAGAAAAGTCAGAGGTAAAGCAATGTATTAGAAAAACTATCAGAGGGAAAGGCTTTGTTGTCTCGCTGCTCTGTATGATTACAAACAGCATTTTTTTCCCCCTTATTATTAAAGTTAACAGAAAAAGACAAGTGGGGCCAGAGAGGAATCTGCTTCTAGCAGCTGCAACACAAAATACTTGTTCTTTGCATGTTCCACAATAGTAGATGTCTTAGACAAAAAAAACCATGCAAAAATATAAAAGAACAAAATAAACACAAGCTTATTACAATAAGCTTTGCCTTTCTTACACATTTTCTCACTAATTTGGTCATCTGCCAACTCCCACCCATCGGCAATCATACACCAGCTACCAAGGAGGGAGAGTGAAGGCATGTACTTCCTCCAAGGCACACTAACCCGGCCACATTTCTTTCCAAACTCATGCTGCGTCACAGGGAAACGAAACACACTTGCCATCTCCCCACTTGAGAATATGTGAGCTCACAAACACCCACAGCTGGCATTGCTCCCTCAGCTCCCTAAAACTAATGAATTGTCAGGATTTGATCTCAGTCCCCTAATGATTATGTGTGAACCTTCCCTTGTGCATCTGGGGAGCCCTCAGATTTACTGCTTTATTTTTTTATTGCTTTATTCACATCTTTATTTTCCTTACATGCTACCATTGTAAGCCTTGCGCTAAAAGATCTGTAGGAAAAAATCTAGAGAGTGATTTAGGCAAAACGGGCCTGACTGGAAACTACAAAAAATTTATTATTTTAAGCTATATATTCTAAAACGCCTAGATAGCTTTTATATATAAATATATATATATATATATATATATATATAAAAGCTGATATACTGGACTATTTTAACTATAACAAAAACAAGAGCTCTCAAGAGTGCAACCCCCAACGCCGACAAGTAAAAATAAAAGAAGGAAAGTGTACGCAGCATCTCCTGCTGGGCCTGCTGCAATACCACATTTCAAAAAATAAATAAATAAATAAATACATTTTATTTCTCTTCGATTCTCAGCTTGGAATAGAACAAAACTATGATGCTTTCTTTAATGGTTTGCAAAGCCTGTTAAATCTGTCAAGGTGAAGGAAAGGTGAGTGTAATTCATCAATATAAACTAAATTCAACAGCAGAAATCTCCAGCTAAGAACATGTTAATCATTTAACGTGACAGTTCGCACTGACCGTGTAACAGGTATGAGAAAGTGGTTGCAGTAGTCATTGACTCCAGGTGTAAATATTAAAATCAGCTTAGATTTTTCTTCTCCCTTCTTTGTTAAGGTTAAATCTTCTTTCTTTACACTTTGAAAACATTAATATAATAACATTTAAATCTAATTTACCTAAAACTATGACACCTAAATAGCAATGAAACAAATAAACAGATCCCTAGAGACACTGTAGTCACAGCACCCATCTCCTAATGGACACTGTGCCAAAACCGAAAGTGGCAGGCTGCACTCCCTACTCAGCCTTTTAAATACACTAAAAACAAACCACATAATCACCTGAACCAAGAGACAAATTTACACAATGACTTTTAAACAGAAAAGAAGAAAAAAAAATAAATCACAATATTTGAATAAACTCAGCTGACCACAGGCTACTTATGGAAAGTAGTTAGACTAGTAACCACTGTGTGTAGCTGCTGTCTATTTAAATCAGCTGGTGAACTGAAGTATTTCTGAAATGGAAGCTAAACCAGCTTCCATACATGGTGTCTCATGTATCAGGCAGAAATCTATCCCATGCCGTCCAGCAAAATACTCCTTCTTGTAAATATATTCATTACATCAACATAAATTATATCACAAATATTGGCCATTTAATTTTTTAGTATCACCTTTATTTCATTCAATATGCACCTATAACTATTTTTATATTGTTCATATCTAGAGAAAAAATAGGATGTCTACAGCATGCGAGAGTTCATTTCCATATATCTATGTCCTGAACATAGTCTGAAAACTGACATTGCATCAACAACAGAGCTATATTTACATTAATTGTAATGCATTTAAATCAAGTGCATTCAACCAATGCCACTAGGATGAAAGCTGCAGAGACAACTGCATTACTTAAAACTACAAATGCCCACTGTCGAGGGGGAAGAAAAAGACAGTCAAATAATACATATTGCATACGGAGCCCTGTCCATATTAAGAGAGGAAATTTAAGTAAAATGTAAGAGAGAAATGTCATTGCAAGCCTGGCGGAGTCTCTGCACACGGTGCACAACTCCATGCTTGTGCATGCAAGGGAGCACAGAGGGACAGAGCACACGTCTGTTAAAATGATCACAGCCGATACGGATCAGCCATGTTATCCCCACATACGCAGAAACGCTAACCACGCATGCACACGTTTACCGATGGGCTACCATTCCTATTCAGCACAGCCCTGAACACTTTGTTTCCAAAATGGTGAAGGGATAGAGAGAAAGCACACCGGAGTCCTCTGAGGGGGAACAAGAAACAACGATGAAGCTGCTCACTACAGAGGATAGAAACATGAAGAAAAGAAAAACAAAAAGGGCTTCAAAAAGGGGTCAGGGAGCAAAAATGATCCCACCCACCTGCACAGACATCTTCAGCTTGCTTCATATGTATACAGGGTAAAAAAAAACAAAAGAAAACAGCAAACTCCTACCAAGTATCCTGCATGAGCGTGTGCTCAGCACAGAGAAACTGCATAGCAGTTTGTGTGTGTGTGACAGGCAAAGGATCCATTTCCCCTACATAGCCTCCTCATTAGAACACACGCCAGTGGGAGGGGACAGCAGCTTGGAGACAAGACGAAGGAGACGGCCCCACCCCCATCTCTCTCTCTCTCTCTCACACACACACACACAGTCCTCCCTCCCTCCTTTAACTTCCTTCACTCTGTCCGCGTCATTTCACTTTACTCTCGTTCTGATTGGCACATTCTTTAAGTCCAGCCTTTTCAGTCTGTATCCATGTCAACACAATGTTTCCTCTTCTCCTCATCTATCCTCATGTTTTCCTTATGGCATAGTTTCTGTCTCACGTACTTAATGGAACCTTTAGTATTAGGACACAGACACGGAGATTCAGCCATATGGAGTATGACATGATGCAGCAGAATTCCAGTGAAAATGACAATGACTCACGGAGGACAAAAACACAAGCATGCACGTTTCCACACCTTTACCACCTGTCACCAACTTAACATAATGTACCAAATGTATGTATTATTTGGGGTAGAGCAGATATAATGTGCATTACAGCTGTAATACCTATAATATATGCTCATTGTTAAGCCCCGATCTCATGTGGGCGATAAGGCCCAATAATGCTCACGACTGGATCAATTTTTAGGTCGGAGAGAGTATGATCAGTCTTCGACCGATACCGTGAACCATACCGCTGACTGTCAGTGATGAATTCACCCTTTGTGGACAATCAACCAGTTTTTTGAAACCTGTTTCCAAATGTTGGACGATTACACACGATAATCTACTAAACGATGATGGCCGCCAACTATCCACAATTACATTGCTGACAGTCTAAGACCGTTGTGGTCGATAAGAGAAAGTCATAGATAGTTGGGGACTTGGTTGCAGACAGTCTCAGACCTAGCTGCCGAACATCAGAGCATTATTTTATGATTATGTTTTTATGAGTCATTTAGGACATCAAATACACAGTTGTGGTTGGTCTGAGACAGTCACCAAACAAACAAACAATTTTTTTTTTTTTTTTTTTAAAGAAGAAAAAAAGAAAAAAAATTTCACGGCCAGTCGCCAAAGAAAATAAGATCAAGCCTTTAGTTTAAAAGAAGTGGACTTAAAATTATGACTTTCAGACAGAAGTGATAACCATTGGCAATTCCACACTTTACTATGTGGCACGTCCAGTCTATTAGTCCAAGACTCAAGAACAAATTACTTTTTCCTAAACACTTCACCACTTTACTAAATCCTCACATTCAGTATTCTTCACTAGTAACATTGTTCAAAAAAGACCAGAGCAGTGTATCCTGGTCATGAACACACACACACGTGTGCAAACACATGAAAAATATTTAATGCACTATGCGGCAATCTTAATAAACTCCACTAAACTTTGTCTCCTACACAAAAAAAAAAAATAATGGAGGTGAATCCAAGTGCCAAATTTTTGGATAAAAAGAAAAAAAGAAAGAACAAAAAAAACTTGCATCGCACACCATCCACATCACAAAAACTCTCAAAAAAGTTTAACCAGCTGCTGAAATCCCTCCAAACAGCCTGTGGCGTCTCTGGAACTGAGCACGAATGCACCACAGCAGGTATGCATTTCTTCACAAAATCCATATTTGACCGAGCATGCAAAGGCCTGGGTATGCTTCGATTAAATGTTGCAAGACCAAGAATGGGAATACGAAAAATGATTCCAATTATATTCAAAAACTTTGAAAGCTTTAAGTCAAGGGGAAAAATGCCCGAAACACAGCGGCTGACCTCATGTTACACAGCAGAACATTCATTGCAGAGCAATAATACAGGTATGCTCATGTCTATTACACTGTTATGAATCATAGAGCAGTGATGCCTGTGTTTTAATCCATTATATCCTCATTTACCCCCAGTTATATCCTCTTAGTCTACTTTGCAATTACACTATAAGATTCTACAGCCTCCAGATATACTACGTGTCCCTATTCCTTGAACAGTGCCAGCTTCCAGTGCTGCTGGCTACATATTTTTGCTTTAACAGAGCAGTGACACTGAGGTGCTCTCAATTCCTAGCAACATTGCTGATACTTCTAGTTCAACACACCCCCACTAACAACAAGCCTCAATTATTAGGAGGAATATAAATGGGCTTGTGGGTAAATGTTTGGTAAGCAAGAATAAATAAAGAAAATGAAATGGGGTAGCTGATTTATATTTAAGCCTAACTACAGCTTTAACAAATTATTACATAACTGAAAGAAATTTAAGGAGCATTTTAGTTAACAGGATACTATATTTTACTCAACATTGCCAGTAATTGTAGGTAATTATTGTTGGTTATTAGGAAAATTAAACAAAAGATTTTTATTTATCAGGAATATGAAGCCAGTAGGATATACTGAATCAGTTCTGCTTCAAGTATAAACTTAGGCAACTAACACAAACCTCAATTAAATCATCTTCAAATTCAAAACTTCAAATCACATGAGCTGCATAAATTACTGCAATTTTAAACATGGAATAGACTGTTGGGATTAAACTGATTATGTTATTATGTTCACAGGATTTGATCAGATGTACTTATTCAAAGCCACCTGCAGTAGTCAAAACATTTCATAAATGATTTGTTTAACATTACTATCATTTATTAATGAAAATGAAAAATAAAAAAGATACAACCATTCTATTAACATAAATAAAACTAAGCTTTCAAATATGAGAAATGACGTGGTGCTATAGAAATGAAAGACTTAAAACTTCAACAGACTCCTCATCTGAGTGAAGATTTAGCACTTGCTTTACATTAATATTTTACATTAGATTATTATTGTTTGTATGATAGTGGGTAGTAGTTCAGTTTCAGCTTTACCCAGGTTCATAATTTCCTTCTTGCAGCTGTCTGTGCACTTGAACTTTTATGCAGTTTTGTAGGTGTCACTACATGCAAATTAGGTGTGTTGTGCATGTGCTTGGTAATTCATGATTAGCATTTATCATCAACACATCCCCCCACGCACAAGGGAAAAAAAATCTGTATTTTTGAAACTTCAATAAAACCAGCTAAAATTCTTAGCTTGGTTTACCCAGACATTTACACGCAATGTTAATATAAAAGACAATGTGGCCCAATGTCAGGGTCTGTGCCATGCCCATAATGCTACCAAATTATATCTGTTCAGAGGTGGCACTTTATTAATAGCTACATCAACAGAAACTGGATGTAATGCAGACCCTTATGTGACATGTTCCTAATGTATACATGCTGTAATTGCTTCTCTTCTTTGGCACACTATAATATTGCTAGTCACATTTTAACACTGCAAGCAAGAACAAGACTTGATTTTGGGCCAATTAAACTTAATTTAACCATCAACTGCTTGAGCAAACATGAAAGCAATAATTTCGAGTCCACATTTCAGTATGGACCACAACCTGGTCCATACTGAAATGCTTTACTACTACCGTGTTTCCCCGATAATAAGACCTACCCCGATATTAAGACCTACCCTCACTTCAGCAGAACGGTCCAAAATAAGCCCTACCCCGAAAATAAGCCCTAGCTAAATCCAAATTTTGTCCGCACCTTC
>JAQMYF010000001.1:45009693-45021271 GCA_030014195.1 Neosilurus mollespiculum
ACACACACACACACACACACACACACACACACACACACACACACACACACACACACACACACACACACACACACCGCACCAGATGGGTTGGTTTAAGTATTTCTGCTGACCTCTTGCATTTTTTTTCCCCCATTTCCCCCCATTTTCTCCCCTAATTTAGTTGTATCCAATTCCCACCCATCACACGACCACCACCAACCAGGGAGGGGCGTAAGAATGCTCCTGCTCACCTGAAACGTGAAGCTGCCACCCGCCTCTTTACGAACTGCTGAGCATGTGTATTTGGAGGCGACCTAACACACTCAGATGGAAAGCGATATCCGCCCCCTCATATGAATGCCCGGTTGATCGCTGTGAGTGACATGGAAGTCAACATATATCTTCCCTTCCTCCCATGAGAGTTTGGCCAATTAGCTCTCTTGGGATTTTCTTAAATGGTAGTCTATAGAGTTTACTCCGAATGGTTCAATAAAGAAAAAACCTCCCAGGGCGCAGGAGTTCTGCAGACAGAAACACCTTGTAGTTGAGAGACGAGAGGTGACAATAACTCAGAAAAACACATGCACAATTGAGGTTAGCAGAAAAGCATCTCAGAATTCATAAGATGTCAGTTCTTGTGGTGGATGAGCTACAACAGCAGAAGACTGTGTTGGATTTCACTTCTCTCAGCCAAGTACATAAAGCTGAGACTGTAGTAGGCACAGGATTACCAGCACTGGACAGTTAAAGGATAAAAACAGACGAAACATAGTCTGGTCTGATGAAACTCATTTTTGCTGAGGCACACAGGTGGTAGGTTCAGAATTTTGCACCAACAGCAAGAATCTATGGACCCAAAACTACATTTTGTCAACAGTGCATGCTGGCGGGGGTAGCGTAATGATGTGGGGAATGCTTCTTGGCACACCTTGGACACAATACCAAATCAATTACCTTGATGCTGACCATGTGTATCTCTTCATGGCCACAATATACCACCTTGTAATGGCTACTTCCTGCATAATAATGCACCATGGCACAAAGCAAAGGTCATGTCAACCTGATTTCATGAGCATGACAATGACTTCAGTGTTCTATACTGCCCTTCCCATTCACCAGATCTGAAGCCAATAGAACAGCTTTGGGATGTGGTAGAACAGGAGATTCACACCATCAAAGTGCACCTAAAAAGATGATTCTGTGAGGATTGGATGAATCCTTTCACGCATAAGATTGTGTCTGTTACTGGCGGACAGTGTATCTGAACTATTATATTAGTAACTATAACTTGTGTATGCAGGGATAGAGCTTTGCTCACAGCGCACATTGCCTGTGGAACAAGCTACCAGTTATTAGTCGTGCCACACGAGTTCATAGTCTCAAAATGTTGCCAGCTTCAATATTTCTGTCTTGAGATATATATTTAATACAAATTAGGCTTTTCACAGCAATATATTTATTGCATAGAGACTAAAACAAGACTTTTTAGAAGATGTTGCTTTTATATGAAATAATTGAAATATGGTGTAAGTTCACATTTTGGATGTAATTTATGAATGATAATTACAAGTACATCCTGATGAAATTTAATAAAAAACGCCATCATGGATAAAACTACACTTTATACATATTAAAAAATATTCTATTATTAATTGACATGGTCTGATTAGACGTTAAACGGCTTATTGATCCAGAAACTAAAGGTACAGAAAATTAAAATATCACCAAATTTCAGTAAAAATGTGCAAAAATGAAGGGCTCTGGGGGCCACTCAGACTTATTTTATAGGCCTAAATTTTAACTGGGTTATTTTTTCATCAAACCTCCTAAAATAAGAGGGTGTGTGAAAAAAAATATTGAATTTTTTTCCCATATAAAAATACTAGGGTCGAACAAATGCTGGCGCCTATCTCAGCCAACACTGGGCAAAGGTGGGGTACACCCTGAACAGCTTTTTGGACCATCACAAGGCAACACGCACAACCATTCACACTCTCACTCACACCTAGGGCCAATTTGGAACAGCTAGTTAGCCAAGTGTCTTTGGACTGTGGGAGGAAACTGGAGTACCCGGAGATAACCCACGGAAAAACGAGAACAACATACAAATTCCTATTAATATGTAATTAAAGGTTATTATAATACAAAAAAAGTAGGCGTGCCAAGATGTTTGACATTTGTCATCTGGCACTGTCACACGAGAAAGCCAACAAAAACAATGTGAGACGAGTGATCTGTTACTGTTTCTCATAGCTCACCAAAATACATTCCTCTAAATCCATTTTTTCCAAATCATGACAATTCTGGAAAAAAAAATAAATAAAAAAAGAGTGAGAAAAAGATGAACAATACATTTAACAGGATTCATATTAAAAGAGTAACATTTAATTCAATTTATGTGGTCAATGTCACTGTATGGGAATATGTCTGCATGCATGTGTTTAAATCCACTCACCCTCGCCAGAACAGTAAAACCAGCATCAGTTACATGAGAGCAGCGGGCAGCTTCCAGGATCCTAACCAATTGTCAAAAAAGCACATCAAAGAAAATATGAGCGAATGCTGGGTGAGAATGCATGTGCATGTGTAATGCCTTACTTTAGCCTTTGGCAATTGAGGCCGAGTGCAGTGAGAGAGGCGTCCGTGATGTTGCTGCAGCCAGACACGCACACCATCTGTAGCTTGTGACAGCCGCGGCACAAACTCACCAAACCCTCGTCTGTTATCTGCTATAAAATAAAGACAGATGAATATTAATTAGCTAATTTTTGGAGTAGCCCATTACTGTTGTATTTGCATTACATTAAATAATAACGAGGCTCTGCAATAAATGCTGCATTCACAAGTAAGAACATAACAGAATCGAAACCTACATTTGAACCACAGCTGAGAACCGAGTCTGATACCGACTGTCCTTAGCTCAATTATAAGATTTTTAATAAAGTCAAAAATGAGTGATTTCTGTTAAAAATAAAATAAAACGGAATATCATGCATAAAAAGGAGCCTATCTGGAAGAATTGTTTAGTTAAAATGGAAATTTATCTGCTTCAGGACACACGCAACTTAAGAATACCTCAGGATTTTGCCAGTAAACTTTGGCAGTGAATATTATTATAATGTAAATATTAAAAATAAATAAATAAATAAACATATACATATATACATATATACACACACACACACACACACACACACACACACACACACATATATATATATATATATATAAAAATCTTCCACACCTACACAGAACATCGCTGGAGGAATATTGCACATTAAATAGGTGTCGCCAATATATTCATTACCTTCCGTATTTTAATTATAACTCAGTTATGAATAAATAAATAAATAAATGACCTCCTATGGGTGTTAACGCAGCATGACGGATCTGCATTCAAACCTAGTGGCCTACTGGGGCCTTTCTGTATACAGTTAACATGTGTTACAGAGTTTTCTTCCCATTGTCACAAGTAAGCTGGTTGCATTTTAAACCCCTAGGGACACTCAAGAATATCCAATTAGCCTACTATGCATGTCTTTGGACTGTCGGATGAAACCGGAGCACCCAGAGGAAACCCACACAAACTGCACACACATATACCCTCACAGGGCAAGGGGCTTGAACCCAAGACCTTCTTGCTGTAAGGCGGCCATGCTAACCATTACACCACCGTGCTACCCACAACTAAACATGTACCCTGTGCAACTGAATCCCCCATCAATAGGACAATGAACACAGCCTTACTGTGCAGGATTGCATGTTGATTGTCACAAGTTCAGGACAGTGCTTCTGAAGGTGCTTCAGTGCAGCATCATCCAACTGAAAAAACACACATCTGCTCATATATACACACATACACTCACACTTCAACTATCCTCTGTACAAGACCCTACAAGCCATAAGTGTGGAAGCAAGAAAGTGGATTCAAAATATTTTACGTCACAGCCAATTAATTAACAAGTATGAAAAAACAAGTCTAGTTTAATCCTATTAGTGTGTGGTGAATTTGTTGGGGAACATATTCATGATATTTTAATTGATTTGTTTTATTTTACACTGACTTGTTTTTAATTTGGAAATTGCATACTGCTGCTTTAACATGAGACAATAACACGCTTAATCAAGCTTTCAGAAGCAGCTGAATGCAGAGTAGGAACATACGATATAAACAAGAAAAAAAATAAGACTCTAATTAGTACAATCAACTAAGCCTTTTTTAATTGTATGTTAATAATTAAAGGACTTGAATAAAAACACAATTTAGAGCTTTTTGAAGCTTGCTGTTGCTTTTAATAATTTGGCCTGGCTGAGAGGGTACAATCATCCATGCTGCACCTTGGTCCCACCTTCCGTTGCTTAGAAGGTACCTGCCTACCTCATACTGCCTACTCTGTGTTGAATTCCCCTACATCCGTGTGTCTGTGTGTATACCTGTGTGCAGCCTCTGAGGAACAGTGCTTTGAGACTGTTGCAGCCACGGCTGAGTGCCTCGATGCCATCGCGAGTGATCTGATCACACCAGGATAGGTTCAGATTCTCTAACATGCGACAGCCCTCACTGAAATACACAAATCACTATCAAAAGGCGTACACAAAATGTATTATATTTGTGGAATATTCTGTCTTACTGTAGTTAAATAAAGCCTGTGCACATATATCACAATATTCCTGTCATTTACGGGGCATGATGATACAGGACATCAATCAACAAACAAGCACTCGCTCATGCTCACACTCACACACACACACACACACACACACACACACTCTTCTTAGTTGCGTTATGACTAAAGGTTAGTTCTTGTCAGTGCTGTGATGGTTATTCCCTGTTACATTTTTGATATGCAGTAAAACAGATACTATGACAGCAATATATAATTTATGTTAATTTTTATGTCATCTGACACTTTAAAAAAACAACAGTAATACTAGACAAAGGTTTTTTTAATTTAGTAAATTCATTTAAAGTCAATTTCATATTTATTCATCTTTTTAAGCACACTGAATTTAAACTTTCTTCTGAAATTCAAAGCAGGTGCTTGATTAGGTATTGTTTTTGGGTGTTGGATATCTTTTTGTAATGGTTGCAAAGCCATAACTTAAGAGATCATAGCAAAGAATGAAAAGAAACACCTAATTTAACACCTAGCTACAAAATACAACAACCTGCAAGCTTAGACAATTATAGAAACAGTGACAAAAAAAACAAAACCGAGGCATCAAATGATGGTCAGATGGTCATAAGTGTTAAAACATTACAGTTTCAATCACTGCAAAGTTTGAAGTGAAATTAAACCCAAACTTAATAAAAAGCTTTTACATACATTGAACACATCTTTGCACATCAAAACACGCTATTTTTTGTGAAGAAAACAACAAGTAATAAATCTGCACATGGGGGCATCAATATACTGCGACAAAAGTTATAGATGTCTCGTGTGTATACGACGGTAAATACAGAAGTAATTTGCGTATGAATAACGGCGGATTATACCATTTGTTCCAATAAACCGAGTCGAAGTTTGTCTGATGTAGCTGCATTGAAGCCTGTATTATGTGTAAATGTGCCTAGTTTTATTTTATTCCCAAGTTCACTAGTTTATTAATCACTTGTTAGTTTAATACCTGTATACTGTTGTTATTGCCATTATATGAACTGCTGAATCATGTCCTATTCTCGCGATTTCACACAGCAATGTGATTCTTCTTCAAATATAGGACAATATCATAAGCATTTCACTACATGTACTGTGTATGATTTTGTATGTGACAAATAAAATTTTAATTTGAATGTGCAGCCTTTTTAAAACAGGCTAATTTAGCAGATTGCAACTTTGAAAAAAGTAAGTAAACCACCTGATTATGAAAATACACACATATTCATGAGTAACAGGATAGTTTGAAAGGCTTGCCTTTCATTTCACTTCAGGGGTTTTTTGGGTTAAGGAAATTTTAAACAAGTCTGACATACACACCCATATCTGTAGATGATGAAGTGGATTGGTGCTTCATGTCCCAGGCTACCGTTATGCTTGTAATACCTTTTGGATCTTCTTATTTATGCAGCCAGAAATAGATCTGCAGGAGTCATGGCTCACACCCTCATTAAAATGTAAAGAATTTAAAATCACTGTCAAATAAAATCATACTCGATCACGCTGTACTGGTTTCTTTTGCCCTCAGCCTCAGCCCTTCGGGTTTCTACATTCTTGACTCACTTTCTTCTGTTGTGCATGATCCTGTATGTACTATTAAAGATTAAGAAGGACATATCAATTTAAAAGAATTGGCTGCTTCCTTTAGCTGTTTTTGAAGGCTCTTACAGAATCGGACAGCCTTTGGTGTGACAGAGACAAATATACAGTCTACTGTTTTTATATTCTTACTATTTAAGAGTAGGCTGTATAGCCGTCAGCGTGTTTCTGCCCTGCGATGGCCTGGCGAGCTGTCCGGGGTGTACTCTGCCCTCGCCCGGAGTCGGCTGAGATGGCCGCCAGCCTCCCCGCGACCCTAATTAGGAATAAGCGGTTCAGAAAATGACATGACATGACTATTTACCTAAGGAGCATTCCCTGGTTTTACAACCTTACGTTATTCTGATACCTAATTAGTATTTCATTTACTTTATTTACTATCTAAAGTAAAGTTTACGAAACACCCACAGGAACTGAGTCATCATAACTGTGGACTTTGTGAGCAGAAAGAGCCCAGAAGACATTTTTGTTCTGGCACAAGATCGTAACAACCAAAAATTGAACAAAGCTGTTTACGAAGGGTCATTAAATACTTATAACTAGTTTATAAATAGGTTTCATTAAACCAATTGTCCTATATACAAGTTTAGTGCAAACTGCCAAAGAAAACACTTTAACTAGCTTATATTCACTTTAGGGGATACTTCCACTGGAACCCTCACTTCCTGTTACATCTATCTCTCTTTGCAAAAAATTGGATCAAGTACACTGCCATCTAAATGCTTGGATGGATACAAGGTGCTGCAAAGTGATGTGTCTTCTTTCTATTTTGAAAGATTTGAATATCACTAAGACTTAGTAAGCAGATATTAGGCATTAGGAGAATAAAATACAGTCTTGTGTGTTACCCCCCACCTTTAGATTTTTATGATTCTATAATTTATTTCATAATTTTTCTGTAAAGTGTTTCTAATGCTTTGTTATTGTCTTGTGTTTGATAAGTATGTTAAGTGTGCTGCTGCCTGTCTTGGCCACGACACTCTTGTAAAAGAGATTTGTAATCTCAGTAAGACGTTCCTTGGTTTAATAAAGGTCAAATTTAAAAATAAATAAATAAAGAATTTCCCAACTACTACTCAAGTTTCCTCATCTCAAGGTCCTCAAATTATACTTTAAAACATTATTGGAAATGCATAAGTTGCATAACATGCTGAAGCAATATATTGCTCTACATGCCTTACAATTTTCTTTAACTCACTAAATGTGGAAAAATTGCATAACAATTACAGAACAAACACTGAATAGTGATTTCAGGATTTAAATACTGACATCTTAAAAGGTTAACCAAGTACTGAAATACCCATGCACATTCCTAATGCTGAAGACTTTTAGTAGCGGTTTAGGTTCACACATCCACTAAGGCATCTCAGATTTTTTTTAATTACCAAGACTTTGAGAGCCACAATTTAAAATTCTATTCATTTTTCAGTGTAAAAGGTCTACAATGTGCTGGCCTTTATTTGATTTTATATTCACCGATTATTACTGTTCGCATAAAGCTCACTTATCCACATTAACTACCACATAAGTACCAATCCTTTAACTCTTTCCTTCCCATGCCTAAACCATAAGATCTTTCTGTAATTAAAATTAGGATCACGGTCCTGTGAGTAGCTTACTCAGTAAATACTCGTTCAATACTCGTCTCTTTTCCACTGAACAACTCAATTTATAGTCAGGCCTTTAATGTTTTATGTGAAATTAATCTGAGTTTAAACAAAAATCAGAAAGACCAGACTTAAAATAAATGTTCCTAAGACATAAAATATTGTAAGGAATTCCAATCTACAAGAAGATGGGTTTTATATCTGGTGTGATCTGAATCCAAATCATATGAAATTATAAGCAGTGTCTGTATCAACACAGTCACATAAAGTGGTCTTCAATTCTGGCCTCTCATTCACACTTACATCAGCAAGGAATGTAAATAACAGGGACAGAATAAAAAGAACCATCTCAGCCAACAAGATACCAAATGATTCACACATGGATGACAAATCTTGTCTATACAATGTATAAACTGTAAACATTTTGGACAGTGAGGGTTTAATCTTACTCTCAGGTGCTTAGTACATGTGCTTTGTTAGTTAGTGCCAGTATTTTTATCAGCTTTTACCTTTTTAACCTTCACCAAGTGGAGCAGTGAAGGCATTTGTGTCTTTTTACAATAAATAATAACTACAAATGTATTCTTGTCACAGACCACTAAGTGTATTTCCTACATGGTCTTGAAAACCGATCTGAAAAAAACTGTACCCTCTAGAGTGTTAACGGGCATTTTTGATGAAATGACCTCTGTGACCTTGACATATACTGTAGGTCAAGGTGAACCAGTTTCAATAGGCTGGGAGGGCATGCCACAGGAACTATTCAACATAAATATAAAATAAATCCATAAAGAACCCAATCCAGAATCCAGAGATTGGTCTCTCAGTTTCAGCTGGCTTAAACAGAAAATCTGGGAGTGTGAGACTTTAGTATGAACCTTTTTTGGGAGCTTTAAGGTATCCATGATTAACCATACACAACAACAGAATGTAGAGGTGCCTCAATTTAAGGTCCAGCTACATAAAATTCCACTAACACTACTACAATCTTCACCAGGAATAAACTTTTAATGCACAACTAAAGAAATGATCAATGTGTGTGACTTATAAATGCTCCTCAAGCAACATATACATTCCCATGTTAATGAAAATGACTTCTTATCTCTCAAGCTTCATATCACAGACCAACTGTATTAAAATAGAAACTTCCCACCCCTGCAACTTTCTTGTCCCAATGTACACCTCTATTCTGAGAATTCATTTGTACTTCTCTTTTCTGTCCATTTGCCTTTAAAGGAACACATCCACTGGTGAACAGCCTGTGTTTTATCTTCCATTATCATCCTTCGATACAAATTTTCCCGTCAAATCCTTCCCAGCTCATGGGCTTAGTATCTCTTATTCACCTGTTTTACATCTGAATTTGGTTCTGTGTCTGTTTACACTAACAACAAGACCATGTGACCAGAGGATTGAGTTTACACATGCACAGTGAAAAAGTCTGAGGTCAAGTGTTAAAATACAGTGGAAGGTATACAATTTGAAGAAGGGAAAAAAACATGGCTATGTTTGCTAATATCATGGCGTCACGCTGCAGGAGTCCTTGACACTCAAGTATAGGAGTAAGCAAATGGTTTCCGAAAGGCGCTGTAGCCGATTTATTTTTATTTCCAAGAGATAATGTATTTCATGTTTATTTAATATACCTGGTAAGTGAATGGGTCCCTTTAGTCATTCTGTTTATATCATCAACATTTTTGCCATGCTGTCACCTTATGAATTAGACCAAACTTCGTTTTTCCGACCATCCTAGCTCTGTAGCTATTCTCTGGGCTGATGAACTGCCTCCAGATACATAACCTACATGAACAGACAACAGAGGAACCGAGGTGAAGCTGCATTATGTCTTGAAACTTATTGCTGAAATACAGGCATCCATAAAATACATCGTCTCACTGATAGTACCCCCCTCCCCAACAGTGCACCTAATCTAATTCGAGATCATTTTTATTATGATGATTTCTTTAATTTTTCTCTAATTCAGGTTTATGTTTCATTTCAGTGATGATACAGATGAGTGGAAAATCAAAAACGGGAAAAAAAAGAACATCAATGTTTGAAGACATGACTATAGCTGTTTCCAAACATGACTGTAGCTGTTTCCAAATTACCCCATCTTAAGCTTTTGTACTTATCAACATCATACAATTAAGTTACTACCCCATGTACAAACATAATTAGACATTGCAAGAGTTAGTAATTATGCTATATCCTCAATTTCAATTAAACGTTCACCTGTGAGTCACCAAAAGCTAAACCCAGTTTGTCAGATTCATATTAGAAGTCTGCAAAGGTTATTCATGGTATGTTAATGGACTCCAATTCATTAAAAAGTCATGAAAATACTTAAAAGCCATTAAGTCATTCATTCTCAAAAGACGTTTAGATATCGAGATCCTCTTAATTCTCCTATCTGACTTCAGAGGCTGAAAACCTCGAAGGTCTTTAAAGAAGGCATCATGGAGTTAAGAGTTAATTAAATAACGTGGCAGTGCAATGTAGCATGAGATTAGAACATTCGCTGAGATTATGCATAACGTACCATGGAAGAAGCAGTTTGAAGCAAAGGGTTTTGGCGCTTCATTTAACGCGTGTTGGTTTTACATTTATCCCAAAAATACTCCATAAAAAAAACAAACACAGCCAACCACAGAACCCACCAGGACCAACAAGACATAGGGCTACAGCAGCAAATAGTCAGATATCAGCATCGACTGACTCTTATTCAGAACTAACTGACGAAAAGTGCTCATCCTGCGATTAAAACAAACCTCCGAAAACCAGCGGTTCAAATTTAAATACTGGAAATGGGATAAAATTATACAAAATAATATTTATACTTTATTTCCATTTAATACAATTAGAAAAAGCAACAGCAGATTAGAACAAAATATTAACATTTCAAAAAGACATCTTAGCAATTGAGATTCCCTTGAATATATTCCAGCTCGCCTAGTATTTCTTATAAGATTATTACCCCATTCTGCACCCATGATGCTTTGGGCCACTTTCATGGCTTCGTTTGCAATGTTTGTTTTTACCTGAGAGGGTTGCAAACTTCATGGAGAACCTGTTTTCTAGAGAAAACATCCATTTATGCTCCCATTCACACCTAGGGGCAATCTGAAACTAATGTGCATGTCTCTGGACTGTGGGAGAAAACTGGAACACCCAGAAAAAAAACACACACAAGCACGGGGAGAGCATACAAACTCCACACAGGAACGCCTTCATCGACCACAGGGCTTGAATCCAAGCAATGGTCTGGCAAGCTGTTTAGGGTGTACCCCACCTCTGTCCAGTGTCGGCTGAGATAGACTCCAGCCTCCCTGTTACTCTACTAGGATTAAGCAGTTTGCCATTTTAATATAAAAATGCAGTTTGACATTTTTATATTTTCTTGTAATGTTTTCTTTCTAAGCAAGGTCTATCCTTTCTAAGAATTACATCTTAAACCTAGCAAAATGATCTGCCTACAGAACCATACTGTTTAAATTTAAGTATTTAAATTTAAATGCCAGAAATAAACCTAATGATGCAATAGTTTGTTATAAGAAATGCTAGACCAATTTGACTATATTCAATTTATATATATATGTTTTATGATTTATATAATATTCAATTTTATATTACATTTTTATATTCAATCTTAAATATATATATGTGGGAAAAATAATAGTACTACAATTTCATCCCGACAAGCCTGTTTCGTGGTTGCCCACTCATCAGGGGATT
>JAQMYF010000001.1:45043519-45062705 GCA_030014195.1 Neosilurus mollespiculum
AATAGGAAATCCCATAATAATAATAATTTATTATCCCATAATCCCATAATAATTATTTATTATCACTGTGTGTACAGGTCACACAGTGATAATAAATAAATTCAAAATATAGTTTAAATTGATATTGAAAAGGTTGCCAGATCTTGTAGGAAAAGCTCAAACCTGGCACCTCTGCCTATACACTTCCAAGCAATCTATCCAACACATTTCACATTTCTCCACAATTTTATTTGGCGGACTTCCCTTGAATTTTAGTGTTGCCATGTGCTTGGTGCTTATACTAGCACGATTTGGCTTTCACACAATTTTATACATAATTCATGAGACTTGGTGAGCAGAATGCAGCCTAATTACTCTTAAAAGCAGATACAAACAGCTTAGTAGGCTACATCTGGCCGTCAGAGTTTGTTGATTTTTGCAGGAAATCATCTATTGTGCCATCCTATCCAGATGCAACAGCAGGGGGCAGAAGAAAGAGGGCATTCCAAACCTGTGAAAAATAATAACACATCCTGTGATACGAGCACTATAGCTTTGTTTACCTTGAATTAGATTTGACAATAATTCCTTATCAGTGTTTAGTGTGTAATGTTAAAAAATCAAATTAGAGGTTGTGTGTGTGTGTGTGTGTGTGTGTGTGTGTGTGTGTTAAAGAGAGAGAGAGAGAGAGAGAGAGAGAGAGATAAGATGAGAGTGAGATGAGCATGCCATACGTTTATAGTTTATGAATAGTTTTCAGTTTTGTAGGTTTTACAGATAGACCACAAGTGGCATGACCTGCTTGTAAATGAATGTCTGTTAGCTTTTATAATATGACAAACTCCTACTTCATTCCAGTGCTACTTACACACACACACATACACACACACACACACACGGCTCTTTAAGCAAATATTATCTGAAGCTATTCAGACAGACCCTACTTGTGTTGGCCTCTCTCCTGCCACTTATTCACTAAAACATTCTTTGTTTTGCTCTCTCTCTCTCTCTCTCTCTCTCTCTAGCCCAGACACACACACACACGTAATTCTTTATTACTGTAACTAAATATTATTCCTACACCTTAACTCACTTATCCTTAACCTCAATCTGCCCATTAACTCTTTAAAAAGCTGTCTTTTTTTGTAGATAAAAATATCTCCAAATAGATCAAAATCTGCCACCTATATTTCTAGAATTTTGGGCATAGCTGGTCCCCACCTCAACATACGTGCACCCATGCGCGCACACTTTTTTTTTTTTTTTTTTTTTAGGAAACATGCAAATGTACTGCTTGCTTACTATTTTTTAGGTATTCGTTTGATTACTGGGTTAAGGTTAGGTGTATGCATAAGTGTAGGTTAATGCCACTGCTAGGTGTTGACGTTGCAATTTTTAGCTACAGTGCAACACATTTAATGATGTGTCAGGCTGTTGTCACAAAGTCTTTGTGTCTAGGTTGTGTATTTGTGGGAGTGTAAGTGCAGTGAGACGGTAGGATCAGGTCGTTCCTTATCAAGAACCTTCATCAAGCTAGTGTGTGGTGATGCGCCAAATTTTCTCCTGCCACTTTTAGCTGTATGGCAGGAGGCACTGGGAGTAAGTTTAGATAGGCGCGGCCTGGTGACAAGGCAAAGCACCTAAATATGCTGCAGCAAACTCAGGATGACTAAACACGGCCAGTAAAGTGACGGGTGTCCCAGTGAAGCGCATGAGCCACGGTGTGAACGAGTCCCCCTCCCATCCTCCGCTCACTGCGAAGCGCCTCTCTGTTCTCCTGCGCTCTCACTCATGACGTATTTACTGACAGCACTGTGAGAGTTTTCACACAAATGCTCCAGGAGCTCAGTAATACGCCTCTGCTCAGATAAACCGCCTTTTCGCCACAGAGACTGCGCTTTGCCTCTCCTCACCTCCTCATCTAACCAGAAACCCAGGGCCGTCTGGAGTGCGCAACGCGCGCACCTTTCCAACAGACTTTCGTTTGTCCCCCTATAAGGACTAGTGAGTCTGCGCTATGGGACCAGGGTATGTCCAAGGGCTGGTGGTCTGGTCTCTTCTTGCATGCTTGGCTTGGTTGAGTGTTGGCCTCGCCGGTGCAAATGGTGAGTTTGTCCATTCCAGATGATTTGCTTTTACGCGCCACTATGCGCTTCACAGTTTGTAATGATTTCCCCAAAAAATAGTAAATGTGCGCTGTGTGTGTGAGTTATGTGAAGAGGAGAGATGACTGTACAGATTTTAGATGGATAAACAGATAAATGAAGCATTCAGTTGAACATCCTATTTTGTTTTGTGATCTTTTTTTAACTGTTAATGTAATTACAGAATGTTTCTTATGGAATTTAATTTATTTATCTCCCAATACCTTATTCATTTGTCAGTGTTATTTAAATCAACAGAATAGCTTTTTTTTTCCATTAGAAGACTCGGATTAAAGAAAACGTAGGCATGTAATTATGGTAATGATAAGAACCGTCTTACATTCAAACTATTCAAAATATTTTATTTGGAAACCCACATCTTCACTCTTGCCCTGAACTTTCTCTGTTGTACCCCACCTATCATCCAAGCTTAATGAGGTTTGAATCACTGTTGGAGGTTTAATCGAACTTGGAATAAATTTGGCCAGTCATAGTACCATAATTCAATTTCGTGCAGAACCTAATCCTATTTTTCCCTTCTCTAACACACACTGACAATTAATTTGTGAGATTTAAAAAGGCAGGTCAGACCTATTTAATTAGGAAGCCCTGAAGTGCTGAACACTCCTATCTTTAACAAAGGTTATAGATATTGATCACACACAGCTTCTTCTGCTTAGCATGTGTTCAATTTTTGTCCCAAAGCAGGTTACAAGCTGGGTTCAAGACATTATGTTTGAGAGTGGCTCGTGTTCATCTGACTGTTCTAATCTAAAGACTGTTCTGTTTGTCTAACAGCACGCAAGGCAGGTTAGTAGAATTAAAGAGTTTACTGATGGAAATAAACACAAACCTGGAAGGAAAGTTCAGGTTTAAAATTTAATATACACTATGATGAACACAAAATGTAACACAGTCTAATCCCAAGCTAACAAGACAATCAGCTCGAAAATGAGATGCACAAATGAAATGTCACACACACACACACACACACACACACACACACACACACACACACACACACACAATTCAGGGCAGGACCCATCACCTGAGGATGAATAGCCCACACTATCAAAACTTGGGTGAACGGGACAAGAACATATCTGTACTTACAGGTACACTTTTGAAAAAGGCTTCCTCAGAAGCACAGTGTTGTTCTTTAAAAGGCCAGAAGTGCACCTTTTATCCAGCAAAAATGGTACAAAAAACAAAAAAAGGAACAAATATGTACTACTCCAACTGTAAGGGTCCCTGCAGCCATCCAGAGGGCTGCAAGAGAAAAGTGGCCAAAAATGCACAGCCTATTAGTTACTTAATTATTAGTCAGTAGTTCATTCAATAAGGTACAAAAATGGTGCGACACTGAAGGGTACACAGTTGTCTCTCCAAAGGGTAACCCTCACACCCCCTTACACCCCTACACACCCCTATATACCCCCACACACAGCAACAAGCATTTGTACTCTTTTAGGTACACATTGGTACCTCCATCTTTGAGTGTGCAGTGTAGAATCTTGAAATCAGGCTCTCAAGCAGTTCCATATTTGTCAGCTGTACATATGCCAAACACCGAAAGCATATGTCAGGCTTTAGCTGGACACAAAGAGAACAAAACTGTATACATTCTTACATAGCTTGGTGTCCAGCAGTAGCATTCTGTGAGGAGGTGTACAGTAGACAGGGCTGTCTGGACCCATTGTAGAAGTTGCTCTTGGCAAAAACCTAGAGGATGACTTTTTTCCCAGGGGGACAGGTGTCAGATGCTGGGTCCTAATATGTATCTAGTAAACTGGATCATGGGGTGTAATGTCCACTGTATTACATTGTGGTAACCATATATGAAGAGGAATGCTAAACTGAGTGTCTTTTACCATGTTTCATGCAGCCAAAATAGAACAGCTGCCTTTCCATTTGTGTGTCCTGAACAAAAAGTATGAAATTGAAGTTTGAGGACTATAGGGTTCACCTGCCTTGTTGTGAGGTCAGTCTTTTGTTCGGTTTCTCCATCCAGCCAGTTTTGCCATGTCTCCAGGACTTGCTTGATGGGTAGCCATCCCCCCACATTGTAATTACGTCCTGTAAGAGTCAATTTTCTGAAGATAAAGGCACATGGAACCCTTTTGGCCAGCTTACCATGCTCTTAAGACAGGACTGCTCCCACTTGCACCTCATTTTTACAATGATAGGTTTTGTGCGATCAAGATTCTTGAGCAGAGGTGCTGTGGTGAACTTGGACTCTAGCATGATTAAAAGCTAAGGCTGTCTTCTCTTTCCAAGAGAGCTGTCATAATGTCACTCACAAAAAGAGTACCAGTGACTGCTACTGCCCTGAACAGAGGCTACTTGCCTGTATAAAATAAAGTACATTAACCATGCCTGCTGGAGGCCACCATTGCATATTCCATCTGCACACCATCCCTCCTCCATGAAGAGACATTTGATGGAACAGACAGAGTTCAGCTCTTACACATGTAGTTTTCAAGAAGTCTATGTAACAGTTTTACATTATATGCCCCTGAAGGGATGTTAAATAAATTAGAGCGTCATCTATGTAGGCTACCAAGCTTGCCAGTTATGCCCCTGAGAACCTCATTTGCGAATGCTTTTAAGACAGGGCATTAGAGAGCCCATACAGCATGCCCAGATATAGTGGAAAATGCTGTCTTTCATTTGTCTACCTCCATCATACCCACCAGATTGTAGACCCAGCATTGATTTTGTCTGGTACAATAGATCCACACAACTGGAAAGGCTCAGGTGAGAAGTGATTGTCCACATTTTGGACATCAAGAAGTGGTAAATGTGGGTCACAGCTAAAACTTGGGTAATTGAAGGGTGGTAAAGGTGTGATCTATTCTATTCTTCCTTAACATCTGATTCAGGTGATGTAGATCATAATTTATTAGGGAGAAAATATTAAAAGTGGCTGCAAGACTGGAACTGAGAAGCAGCATGTTATTGGTTTTATGTTCGCATCTAGCACTTTATGACATTAAGAATCACTGATCACTGAAATGTTATCCTATACAGAAACATTTACTCACTCCTAACATCTAATATGATCACATCAAGGTAACAGACATTAATTAATTGTGGCATTTAACAGCAAACGAAAAATAATGAAGTCATTTCTGGTGTGTCAGCTGAGGATTGCTCATTGGTCTGATGGTTGGTATTAATTACATGATGGCATCTTTGTCATCTGCGTCATTCTCGTGTGTTTGTGATTAGGATTAGATATTATATATAAAAGTTTGATTTTGGTAAAATGCTGTATATTTTATGCCAGTCAGTATGTAAGATTAGGTAATCACAGTGGCATTCTTGTCCTGCCATCATTGGGATACTGGCAACCCTACCAATCTGATCCCAACCAATTACTTTTTACCTCCTAGGCTGTCATTAAAAAACAAGGTTGAGAAACTATTATTCATGGCTACAGAAGAAATGTCGAAAGACCCATTGTAAGAGTTATTAAGCTTAGGGAGAATATTTTTTAAAAATTCTGACATGCTGAACTTTTCCATAGGTTGTTATGTGGTGTCCCAAATGCCATATCTTTGGTCTTTATTCATGTCACAGCACAAGATATGAAATTCAGATTCGGGCCTGACGATGGAAATTTGTCAGCCATGAAAAAATCATGTAAAAAAAAAAAAAAAATCCTGCCACTAGGTTAAGTACTGGATTTGATCAATTCAGCTAAGTACTTTGAGTCATAGTTTACATTTTTTTTGTCATTTATCTCATAACACAGTGTCACTACCACATATGATAACTTGGTTTGCATTGTCCTGAATTTGTATGTCATTTTGGATAATCCCCAAACTATTAAATCACCAAGTCTCAACTTTTGAAAAGAAAACCAAACCAAGGTACTGTTTTGGGATGAATTTGTCATGATAGTGAGTGAGTTCACTGTGGCCTTACTACAATGACTGCCCACTACTGTTATTTTAATCCTATGTGTGAATCTGTGACTAAATGTGAAAGTGATATGTAAGTAGGAGCATGTTTGTGGCAGTTTCTGTTATAAACTGGACCGCTGAACAGTTCATCTGTGTGTGTGTGTGTGTGTGTGTGTGTGTCAATGTGTTGATTGGGGTGGGGTTATGGAGTGGTGCTGACTGTGGTGTTTGTGTGTATATGTGAATTCATATTTCCACCCTGGAGTCATACGTCCTGTTTGCAGCTGAGTTTCAGTCTTCATTTTGTACTTACCTTTTGTTGAGAAACTCTTTAAGTTTTTGTCCATGTGGCACACCCTATCACTAAAAATAAAACCTAATCCCTCCCAGTTACACACGCATATACTGTATATACACACACACACATTATATATATATATATATATATATATATATAATGTATATACACATTACTTCTTCCTTCCCTTCAGGCCGTGTCTTCCTGCTGGAGCTGAGAAATGGTTCACATATAGGATTTGAGGCAGCTTCAAGTGCATGTGAAGATCAAGGTGCTCGGATGGCATCAGCAATGGAGCTTCGTCATGCTGTTGTCGAGTGTGCATTCTCTGTCTGTGCTCGTGGTTGGCTTACTGGTCCCAGCATTGGGTAAGAGCCCCAGCCACATATTCACACTTATCAAAACTATTTGGCGTTAGGATTGTTTACATTTGAGAATAACAATGCACATTTTGTTAAGGGGTGGCCTTGTACAGAGACAGATTACACTTCATAGAAATTTTCTATTTGCACCTGCAGCAAGTAAGGCCCCTGAGAGAGTTGGACCTGAGGCAATGTCACAAAATACATTAGCACTTTGTCAGTGTTTGGTTTCTGTGCAGCTCCACAGTTAATATATATTGTTCAACATGAAAGCCCAAATCCTCAAGTAATTATCACATTGTGGATTTAATGTCAGTCTATTTCTTCTTTTGATAACTATCCTAAAACAGGTTAACGATTTGAGTTTTAAAACATAAAATCACAAATACACAGCTCGCAGTCTTTATACTGACATCCGCATCATTCATCCGCATCTCTTACAGCTTTCACTGTAAGAGTAGAATAAACCTGGTGATAAATGGTTCCCTAAGGATGAAATGGTTGGCATTATTAACAAAGAGTTTAATTTATTTTAACCAGACTACAGATTTTTGTTTTTCATGGCTTGTCGATGTTTTTAGACAAACACCATCTAAGAGCCTTCCATCTGGCCACTCTGCTGTTATAACATAATTAGTAAAGTGCTGCAGAGATGGTTGTGCTTCTGGCAGGCTTTCACATTTTCTCACAGGACCTCTGGAGTTCATCAGAGTGACCTTCAGATTCTTTGTCACTTTCCTGACTGAAAACTTTCTTCCCCATTTGCAGGGATGACACGAGAAGCCAGGTCTAGTATTATCTTCTCTGGTTCAGGAATTCTTCTTTAATCAAATTGGAGATCGGCGATTTGACACAGTCCACTTTTATAGAATCCTTCTGTAAAAATCTCATAACTCATGTCTTCAGGTTCATAACCTTTTATACTGAGGGTTGTCTTGTAGATTTATGAGTAAACAAATGAGTGTAATTAATTCTAGATTAAGGCTGTAATAAATCATGGTCTTCAATACCACTTACAAATAGTATCTAAGGTAACTTTACACTGTCTTAATGCTTTCCCAAAGTAAAATTCTTAACAGCCACACCCACACCAAAACACACACACACACACACACACACACACACACACACACACACACACACACATACACACACACACACACCACTTCTGACTCACATTCTACAAGTGAATGTTACAATGTGGGATAAGGAACCAATTTCTTGTCAACTTTGAACACAGGAAACGTCCAATAGTGAAGGCGTATACATTACCCTTCACCATGGAATAGAAATTCAAATTTTGACAGTTTAGTAACTCTCGTCACCATCATCTGTTTAGAAAATGAAACGTTTAGAGATAATTTGCCTAAATTTGCCAAAATATTTAGTGTGTAGCTGTCTAAGGTAGTAAAATATCTTGGAGAAGCTAAAAGCTAGCTAGCAACTGTTGCCATTTTGTGTTATTTAATAACATGCTCATATGTCTGTTTTCAACCATTCCAATAAAAACTATGACTATTTTTATACACACTGAAATGGTGGCAAGCTCCAGCTCTGATTGAATAAGACAGATCACTAAACTCACTGAACTCACTGCCTCAGACGATCCACTGAATCTTGGTCAGGCTTCACTGACTCAAAGAGCATTAATCAGGGTTGGCCCAGACGGAGCTGCAAATGCAACTAACATAATTCATGGATGTTTAGAAAAAGCCTGACATGTACACATATAAAACATACACCTATTTAAAATATCTTACAACATGTTTGGTGATCATGAAGCTAGTTATGGGTATGGAAATTTTGGGCTGTGTTGCAAAGCCTGTCGTCAACAATGGTACAAAAGTAATGAAACCCATTTACCTTGAGTAGAAGACCTGAGAATAGTGGCACATGCCATTACCAAGCATGTATGCCAACACCAAGATACACCCTTATCCAAGGCTCTGCATTAGCAATCTAGAGAACAAGCTTCATCTTTAGACTTCTGTTCATGATGTCATCAGCTCTGCGCCATAAACTGTAACGTTTATAAGTGTTTTGGACTAATAGTGGTCAATGAATTTGTGACTCATGCATATTTTAGACTCGAGAAGCAGTGTAGAGAATGCTAAATATTTAATTCAAACTGCATTTAGATAAATGTTGTTTAATAGGCATGCTGATTCATTTCTGAACAGAAACTATTTTCCTTATTGGTCTGCCTGCAGGACAACAGTGTGCAGGAGCATCTCTGGAAGCTTACGGGCAGTGGACATGCAAGTGGAAAATGTGACTGATGCTTATGAGAGACTGTCTGTTTTCTGTGTAAAAGACACTGGTAAGTTCAAAGTCCCTTAAAAACCTTATTATTTTCAAATTATTCTATGTTAAATATTTAGAACTCTGTTTCTAAACCTATTTCCATTACCTACATGCATCAGGGGCTCCTTGCGGAAGTCCACCTTCATTTCCCAACACACGGCTGCAGGGACACACAGGCCTGGAGCTGGGTGACGAGCTTCTGTATACATGTAACCCAGGATATGTTCTGCCCAATGGAGAGACAGCTTTCAGTCTTTTGTGTGACAGCTGTGGAGAGTGGTATGGTCTGGTGCAGCTTTGTGTCAAAGGTAAGTGGATGAACAATACTGAGATTTAACCAATTGACCAATATTTAAAGGTATAATTCATATAGATGGAGAAATGCTTTGATTTATTAGTAGGTTGGAACAACAGTTTTAAAATTGCACTGTGATTAAAGCCTTGGGCAGGGGACTTCAATCTTTTCCACAAAGGACTGGTGTAGCTGCAGGCTTTCATTCCAAGCAAGCACAAGAGGACTATCTTGTTTCATTTGTTAAATCAGTCCATTTTACTCTACAGTCAGCTATCAAGTTTGTCTCCAATTTCACTGCAAAAACAGATTGGTTCATACACTCAGTATATTGGTTAAATAGTTGAGATATCACATCAAACTGACATTGGTTGATGAAAATATTGTTTAAAAAACATAGTAATATGTTAAGTCATATAACTTGCCTGTGATTTCCTAATTAATCCCGAAGACTGAAAGAAGGGGAGGTATAGGCCTATACTGTATATATTACAACCCAGAGAGTCCAGCAGTTCTTTTTATGAGGGTCAGCTGAGAAGGTCATAGTAATCCCCCTCAACATCAGGATGAGAGCTTCTATACCAAATGGATCCAAGTGCAACACTAATTAAAATGTGTAGACTGCAGAGGAGACTGTTTTGAAAAATAAACCACATTTAGCCAAATTCAACCAGTGCAACATGGTCAGCCTGTGATCTTTTCCACCCACCCTGTACTGTACATAGTGAACCACAGATTAAAGACAGTACAAGCATCTATCTCTGACTGTAGTCTGAGCAAGCTTTAAACCATAATACAAAGTGTAAACCAATATTAATTGATTCCACCAACCAATTTTTATGGGTTACTTAGAGATTCTGGAATTTAAAAAAATTTCCCACAGATTATTCTTTTAATTTAGTAATGGCCAAGGCCCACCTACATCTAACATTATCTGCCCTCTTGCACAGAGGAGCTCACAGACACCCATGGCTGGAAATCGCTGTAAGTGAGACAGGGAGGTGAATGTGTGCCACGGACTCCAGGCTGTGTGCATCGACCTGGATATGAACTTGTGATCTTGTGATCTAGGTTGATAGTTGCACAACTCGTTGATGCACCACTTGGAAGCCCTGTTTTTAATTTTTAATCAATTTGTTGTCTATAATGAAAGTCTGAAACAAATTATTTGTTACTATACTTGCATTAATTAAATTACTAAAAATTATTTCTTACACCTTCATTCATCATTTCTTCATAATGCTTGAATCTAGTAATAATTTTCTTGGACTAATATTAGTTTATCTAAATAAGAATGATGAAGTTTAAAGATAATTGTTAGCACTGGTGTATTTGATATATTACAGATAAAGCCGAAGCATTCATTGACTATGAAGACAAGCTCCCAGATGACCATCATCTCTATGATGGGCTGGAGGAGGTTCATCGTGTAAGAATAATACCTAGACCTACTGGTCATGGAGCAGAGGAAGAGTCTACACCTGAACCAGACCATTTAGAGCCAGTCATGGTAGTGGAAGCAGTGGACAAGATTGACAAAAACTCTGCAGTGTCTGTAACAGAGCCACCAGTATCACAACTCAGCCAGAAACACATGTTTTGGTTCCCCTCAGAGGCTTTCCAGGAAGAGAAGCATCCAATCATCACTACAGGCACACCAATTAAAGACCCAGCCCAAGATGAGAATTACATCTTGGTCAAGACTGGTGAAGACCAGCCAGAGCATGTGATAACAACAAAAGATCATTATGGTGGGTATATGACCCAGCCTCCATCTTACAAACCTACCGGACACGGTGTAGGCAGCACAGTGGAGTCCTGGCTTGATGGATATCCTATTCCCCAGGAAGAGGAGAAAGGTGGAGGGTCTACAGGGGAGACAGTACCAGGGCAGGGGGTGGATATGGAGAGTACAGCAGATAGTTTAAAGGTGGATGATTTTATAAGTGTAACTGGAATCCCAAAAGAGGCAGATCTGGGAGGAGGTGTCCACAGCCACCTTGAGGAACCAACTGAAGGTGTGTCTGAGTTTAGTAAAGTGACCAATCATCAGGATGTTGGGGTTAAGAATGTAAGTGAAAGCCTTGGAGAAAAGGGTTATGGTGAAGTGTTTTACAACGAAGAGGAAGAGTTACACAGTGTGACTGATATGCCTCAAGCAGAGACTTCTGATGATGTGCCTGTTCCTATTACAAAGGCACCAAGAGTGAAGGAGGTGGAAGGAGAAGCCAAAAGACCAGTGGAAGTGGAACATGAGAAAGCGGGTGATGGATCTAAAGACACACAATTTCATGATAAAAGTGATGGAGGAAATGATGTTGAATTGAGCTCCACACCTTTAATTAGCCACACTCAGATCACAGCTGGCCTGGATGAGATAGCTCTCAAAACCACACCCAGCACTGAGAATGTCAGTAGAGATGGGCTGGGTTTTAAACACATTACTACATCTTCAGGCATGGCATCAACACACACCACACCCGCTTCACCTGTCCATGTTGATAGCAATGTGGCCACAGTGAGTGTCTCTTGGGATACCAAAGATTTTGGCCAGTTTGGTGATCAGACTGTCACTGTTGATGATGATGTAGTTCTGAAAGCACACGAAAATCAGAGTGTGGTGGAAGGGGATGCAGACCGTAGCCTGGACCAACCAGAAGACGATGGATCTTGCACTGTACATCCTTGCCAATTAGCTGGCCATGGGCCAACCATTGCTGCTATCATTATTGGCATTGTAGCAGCGATTGTGGGTGTGGCCTTGGGAGTATGGTGTTACAAAAGAAGGCAACAGAAGACATCTCACTATCAGCTGAATGGAACTAACAGACAAACGCAATGCATAGAACTCCAGCAGACTGTGTAATCTAACACGCATGGTTTATATAAACATTACATTTGAACATTATGAAATACATGCACCTACATGCATACTAATATACACATCGCTTGGGTGGGGTGGGCTGGGGTGGGGTTTAGTGGTGTTAGTGCTTAGTAAACCTTTTTTTTCTTTCATATTTGCAGTGCAGTGTATGTGTGTTATTTCTTGTGTTATAACTACTTATATGTGATGCCTAATTATTTCTTTGTGGATTTCCTTTCATTGTGTGGACTGCATTTGAAAGGCTATTGATGTTTGCGTTTGAAACGCTAGATGCTTATTGATATTTGAATTTTACAGTATAGTAATGTTTTTCAAAGACATTTGTGTATCGGCTTTAGCAGATTCTATATACAGTTTAGTGTTTGTATGTTTTCTTAGATCACCTGATACAATTGAAATTGCAATTGAATTGCAATTTTTTGTTAACATTTACAATATTTGACAGATGCCCTTATCCAGAGCGACTTACATGTTAAGTAAGTTAAGATAATTATCACTTTTTACATCCAAGGAAAAGGGGGCTAAGGGCCTTAGCTCAAGGGCCCATCAGTGGAAGATTGGTGGTACTGGAGCTTTAACCCCTGACCGTTTGATCAGCAACCCAGAGCCTTAACCACCGAGCCACCACTGCAATTTTATATATATATATCAGGAAGACAACAGCCTCAAACATTAATTAACTAAACTGCCCTCCAGTAATAAACTGTGTAGTGATTATCTGAATAAAAACTGAATAGAAAAGCAATCTGGAACTTTGAAAATGATAGACTGGAAAAGCTTCCAGATTAAACAAATATAGAATTTAACTTAGTCACATATTGATCATACAAAAATTTCCTCCAAAGCCAGTGTATGGGAACAGTTACAAGCAATTTGGTAGCACTAAAGAAACTGTGGGGAAAAATATAAAAGCATAGGCAGCAAAAATGCTTGCTGTTATTAAGGCCAAAGGAGACCGAAATACTAAATACTAAGAGTTATGTTGAATTTTGCTTTTTGCATTCAACTAATTTGTTCTGTTTTGTTTCTTTATATAACAATCAAAAATTAAATGTGAATTATAATAAATGTTCTAAAAATATTTGTATTTCATGAATTTATGACAAAGTAGTCTAATAAATCTGAGTTCTATACATTTCTTTTTTATAATTTTATAAGAATTTTAAACAGAAAGGCCAGAAGCAGAGGTAACAGACGTGATCAATACTAAAAAGCAAGAAAAGGTATCCACAAAGACCACAATTATCCAGGCTCTCAAATAACCACAGAAAGTGATTCAGAATTGCTCTTTAGGTTTACAGTATATTACAAAGTACTGTAAAAACCTTGGAAGTGCATATCTAAATATTAATGCTTCCATGAACAAGGATCTAGTGAAGATCATACGGAGAACGTGGATCCAGATCAGAGGCAGAGAGAGGACCAATCAGCTGTAGAGCAATCAGTGTTGTGTACCCTAAAGGGTGGAGACTTTAAGACAGTTATATATTCAGCTAGAAGGGTAGATAAGGTACTTTGTGAATATGGCAAATGTGGTGGAGACTAATTTGAACCTTTTGAGTATAACAAATGCATTAGTGCTTTACTATTTCTGTCTGGCACTTTTCTGCTTCCAGCAGATGATACGAATTGATTTATTCTTCTGTTCTTTGTAGCTAATCGGAGTAAGATATATTGTAGAACATTTCACGTGTTGTAATTAACCAGTGTTAAAGTGTGCATGCTAGCTAGACAGCTTTGTTGTTTCAAGTGGTCTGATAACCATTTTCAAAATGTTTGCATTTCTCTTAAGAAAAAGCAGCCGAACATAAATGTGGTGGGGTAGTAACATATGGAAGCAGCACACTTGTTATTAAGGGTGGCACAGTTTCATAGAGGTTAGCACTTCTGCCTCACAGCAAGAACATGCCTATGTTCGAATCTGGTGCCCGGATATGTGTAGTTTACATGTTCTTCCTGTGCTTGCATGGGTTTCCTCCAGGTATTTCGGTTTCCTCCCACAGTCCAAAGACATGCACATTAGGCTAATTGGATATTCCTGATTAGCCCTAGGTGTGAATGTAAGTGTGAATGGTTGCGTGCCTTTGTTGGCCCTGAGATGATCTAACAACGCCTTTACCCGGAGTCAGCTGAGATGGGCTCCAGCCTCCCTGCAACCCTAATTATATAGATTTGAAATTATATGAAATGATATGAAATTAAAAAATCTTGGTATAAAGAATCCATCCAGTAGAGCTGAGGTGAATGACACAACGTTCAGGTTTGTGACTTTATTACTGGGTGAAACTGAAAATGAAAAGTTTTTCAGTTATAGAGTTTATTTGTCAGTTTGTTAGATAAAGATGTTTGGTGGTCAGTTTTATTGAACAAATGCCATTTAAATGTCAATTAAAAATTATTGTTTAAATTACATACTTATCATTTAAAGCATAATTCTATATATATTTGTTTTCAAAATTTTCTCTATGAAACATTAATAATTTTATTTTTCTACATCCTAGAGTTTTGATTATTCACATAATTTGTCCTAAATAGTTGGATGCCAGGGTGAGTTACAACCTTTAGGATTAGTTTATGCTCCCTGTAATTCAGAAATACAAAATTTTTCACATAAAAGGATTATAGATTTAGTATAGGAATTAACTTTTTATATTTATCGTAATTCTCTATAAAATAATCAGAAACACAAACACATCCTGAAAAATGCACAGCAAAGCTAAAGCTAAATACCAATACGACATGAAGTGTTTTTTTTTTTTTTTTATTTTTTTTTTTTTAATTCAGGAATATGATCTAAGGTGCTGTAATTTAACAAATCTGGGTTTTAATATCAACTTGTGATATTTTACAGTGTTATACAGTGTACCAGGTTCTATCCAGTCTAGGTCTCTCTTCTACTACACAACAGAGTACCTGCAGACTAAAGTACCTGACACGTCTCTGTGATAAGGCAAACTCCCAGCATGTTAGTAATACTGTTGAAAGTGAGGCTTCTCTAATTGAGTACATGTATATGTGATATTCTTCAGTCACTGTTATCACTGTATAAGTGTTTAAGCTGAAATGAATTTATAATTTGCTGGTGAAACAGGTTTGCCTTACTGTGTCTTTTTCCTGCTATTTTTATGCCATATAAATTCATAGGGACTTTGACAAGGACACTATTTGAAATGTATTAGTCTTTGTAAATAATGAAGCATATCAAAAATAGTTTTTTAAACAATATAGCCTGTTTTATGATTTGATCAATACCATTTCTTTTTAGTTGCTTGTGATGTATATTCATCAGAATATTACATATTGGATCAATGTGTAAATCATCATAAGAGAGAAAATCTAGGCTCTCTTGTGGCATCTGTCTGCTGCACACTTGTGTGACAAACTAATCAAACAGTTACAAAATAAAATTCATTTTATTCATTTGGAGAAAATGTACCTGTGTTTTTATTTGAAATAGTTGTGCTGATATGGGTGAATTCGTCCGTGTCCATGATGATGGTACACATGCTGGTGATTAGTTAAAGAGAATAAAAAAATACTGAATAAAAATATTCACAGTAAACTCAAACACACACACACACACACACACACACACACACACACACACACAGAGTAACAGAGGCTCATTTTAAAGTGTTTGAACATGGAGCATCTGTGCAGTTTGTCACACTAACGTAAGAAACATTCAGAGAGAGAGAGAGAGAGAGAGAGAGAGAGAGAGAGAGAGGCATGTGTCAGCATTTCAGGCAGTAAATAGGGTTCATGTGTGTGGCGATGTGAATAAGTCCACATTTACATCTAAAATTTAAACGTAAGCTTCAGTGTTTGGTCTTTTTAAATGTAGTCAGGCTATTTTAGGATCTGTACTCTTCTTTTTGTGCACAAGTCTAGGAATTTTGTGCCATAGTGCGTACTTCCAATTCTGTAATTGGCATTTTCCAAAATGTAACTTAACAGACAACTGATGATTTCAACCATTCTTTATTTCCACTGTTCAAAATAAATTATACCCTGATTAATTTGCAAAACTAGACTTTTTTTGGATATACTGTATTAATCTCGCAAGTGAAATGATTGCCTCTGCATTTAACCCAAATCCAAGGTGAACACACACCCACTCAGAGCAGTGGGCTGACACACACTGGGGCGCCCAGAGAGCAGTTGGGGTTTCGGTGCCTTTCTCAAGGGCATTTCAGCCATATAAAGGAAAGGAAGGTGCTGATCACTCCCCCACCACATTTTCCCTGCTGGTTCAGGTATTGAACCAGTGAACTTTCTGTCCCAAATCCGCTTCTTTAACCATTAGGCTACAGCTGCCCCAATACGCTGATAATCTTATAATTCACTGGTAATCACGGCACAACTTTGAATACAGGCCTGGTGTCAGTATTATAATCGCATATTTTTGTGATATAAATTATACTGAAATGTGTATATGCTTGCACTCTGCTAAAAATATGACACTGACAAATAGAGAAATTTGACATTTATTCTAAAAAAACAACAGATAACACAAATAGAATTGTACTCATCCTTCTGAATTACAGTGATTGTACTGTAAGACATCACAGAATATTAAATATCAAATTGTTTACATGGCTTTGATACCTATAGAATACAAAATAACCCCATCGCCTGGAATAAATACAAACATATTCTGGAAAAATATCATAGTTCACAAAATAGTTTTGTTCCAATCCTGATTCCTATTATTTTCAGTGCATAAAATATTTATTCAGTACTACTCCTCTTCTGCATCAAGATACTCGTCTAGAAACTCCAGAACTTCACCCTGAAAGAGAGAGAGAGAGAGAGAGAAAACTTTAATCAAAGTAAACGTTCAGGGTGGGCGGCATGGTGGTGTAGTGGTTAGCACATGTGCCTCACAGCAAAAGGTACTGGGCTCGAGTCCTGGGCTTAGATGTTTCTGTGAGTCTGCATGTTCTCCCTGTGCCTGCGTGGGTTTCCTCCGGGTACTCTGGTTTCCTCCCACAGTGCAGACATGCACGTTAGGCTAATTGGCTGTTTCAGACTGATCCTGGTGTGAGTGTGTGTGTGAATGGTTGTGTGTGTGTTGACCCTGCAATTCAATTTGATTCAGTTTTATTTGTATAGCGCTTTTTACAACTGACATTGTCACAAAGCAGCTTTACATAGTAAAAGTAATTTAAGGAGGAATTTAAACACAGTTTTTAAAGTTTTTTAAAGTTTTTTTTTACAACCCCCTACACAACCCCCTACACATCCCTAGTGAGCAAGGCCGTGGCAACAGTGGCAAGGAAAAACTCCTCCCTGCAATGGTCTGGCAAGCTGTTCAGGGTGTACCCTGCCTTTGCCCAGTGTGAGTTATGAGTAAACTTTCAGGGTGGTAGTGTTAAGGTGAGTCATTAGAGGGCAGTGCAAGCTGCAGACGACATTCTGTAAGCGTACATCACACCCTAATGGTGACATGTTATTGTACACACAAATGGGGCTGTACAGGGAAACTGCAGCAAGTCAACTGCTAACTCATGTTTTAGCCTATATGCACCGAATTATTGAGGGAAATTAGCTTTAAGTATTGTGTGCAGGAAAAGAAAAAAAAAAACATAATATGATGGGATGAGTGTGAGATTCCACATGAATAGGAAAACATTAAAAATGTTTGCAAAATGATCACATTTCTAAAGTTAAGCAGATATTTAAATGTTGTTTCCGTCCCATTTTCATGATGTCACAGTTGAGAGCATGTAAGTGGAGATTAAAACAGGACTGGATGTGCTAATCAAGGAAACTAACTAATGACATGGTTGTGTGATACAACCACAATGCAGCTGCACGTCTTTTAACTGGAGCACGCAAGAAAGACCACATTACACCCATTTTGGCTTCGCTTTATTGGTTACCGGTGTATTTTAGAGTTCATTTTAAACTTCTTTTATTTGTTTTTAAATCCTTAAATGGCCTCCTCCCCTGTGACCCTGGCCATTTTGCCTTAATTTTACTTGTGATGTACAGCACTTTGTTTCAGCCATGATTGTATATATAAAAAAAGTTAGTATGGTATGATGAAAACTCCTGAAACATAACGTTGGCCTTCTGATGAAACCTGCTATCTCGGTTCTTGACTTTTTCCAGGACAGAACGAAAGTAATAATTTATGATCACACACACACACACACACACACACACACACACACACACACAATAGTGTGCCACCACTTTTGTCTAAAAGGGCTCCTAATAAAAAGAAGTAAAAAATTACTTCTCTATAATTTTTTGGTGAAAATGTCTTGAACAATGCTATTGTAGGCAACGAGAACCAAAAAAATAATTCAGACAAGTATGAGGTAAACGTATGGCTAATAAACAAAAACACTGTAAGTACCAAGTTTTAGAAAGTGTTGCAAATTTGATTTTTTTGACTTTTTTTATAGCATGAATGAACTTCAAACCATATGCAATGATTTAGCGAGTGAAGAAATTAAAAAATATGTGAACACTATGGCTGAAAGGTTAAATGCTGTAATCAGAGTAAAGGGCAGCCACACTAAATATTGACTTTTTTTCTCAAAAAAGAGACTGTTATTTTTGTTATTACTAAATATTGTTATTTGTTTACTTATGTTTACTTGTTTAAGTGTATCATTATCACTGCATCACAGTATTTTTTAATTTCTTCACTCACTAAACCATTCCAAATGGTTTGAAGTTCATTCATGTTATGCGAAAGTAAAAAAAAAAAAAAAGTAATAAAACAAATAAATAAATAATTAAAATTTGTGACACCTTTCAATTTTTCTAAAAAATTTGTATTTTCAGTGTTTTTTTTATTAGTCATACTTTTACCTCAATATATTTGTCGAAATTATTTCTTTGGTTCTCATTGCCTACAATAGCACTGTTCAATACATTTTCACCAAAAATAATAGAAAAGTGATTTTTTTTTTACTTTTTTTTATTAGGAGCCCTTTATAAAACCGTTGTCCTTTAGACAAAAGTGGTGGTGTATAATCTTCACTGCACACTACTATAT
>JAQMYF010000001.1:45082984-45115484 GCA_030014195.1 Neosilurus mollespiculum
CCGCCCCCCCCCCCCCCCCCCCCAAAAGAAATGGAAAACCTGTGCAAAAACACAGCTACTAGTTCTGTATCCCAACGTGTGAATCAAATGAATCAAAACTCGCCGAGTTCGACTCACTTAAAAAGAGTCGACTGGATACATTGAGTCCTAAATCGCGTCGCCCCGCTCGGAGGGCTGGACTCCTTACCACGTCTACAAACCCGCGCCAAGTCCCTGCTCCACGTCCCCCTTTTCTGAGTCACACAGGCACACAGTTTAGGGACACTGGGCCTGTTCTGGGAAAATATTTTGCAAGCCTGATTGAGAATCGGAGCGGAAGATGATCCTCGCGGTGAAGATGATTCTCCTCGCTGTTCTGGTTTCTTTCGTGGCCTGTAACGCTCCACCGGTTCCGTTAGACGACATCATCGTAGAGAAGACTTTCATCCCGGAGCGCTGCGACCGTGAGGTGAAGTCCGGAGACTTCGTCCGGTATCATTACCACGGCATGTTTCCGGACGGCAAGAAGTTTGATTCCAGGTCAGTAAACACCCTGGAACATTTTCATTGAATAAAGTTTTGCTCCATCCATGCAGTGCATCCACCAGAGTTCATATTTAGTGGAGTTCAGGCACATGAACAGGATCAGCTGAGTTTATTCAGGCTCAGCAATAATCTGAGGATCTTTACATCCATGAAAAGCATATACAACAAGAGCAGATGACAAGTGATAGAATGCATTAAAGAATGAATGAACCGGTTTATTACACTCCAGGGATGAATATGTGAGACTGGGCTGTGCTGTACATCACACAACACTGGAGGATGCAGATGATCAGACTGCAACAATCTCCTTAATGAACCCGACACAAATGCAAATGCGCCCTGTAATGCCATGCTGTTGTATTACTCACTCTCTCATGCACTCACTTAACCACTTCGTCGCCTAGGGGAAATTCGGAACAGCCAGTTAGATTAACGTGCATGTCTTTGAACTGTCGGAGGAAACCGGAGTACCCGGAGGAAACCCTCACAAGCACAGAGACAGCATGCAAACTCCACACAGCAACGCCTGAGCCCGGGACTTGAACCCGGAACCTTCTTGCTGTGAGGCAGAGGTGTGACCACTACCCCACCGTGCAGCCCTGTCTCGAACAAGTGGACATTTCATTCCAGTGTATAAATGATATTGTGAGATGACAATAAACCACTTCACTAATCTACTGAGAACATCTGTTTGTCTGCGTGTGTGTGTGTGTGTGTGTTTGCAGTTATGATCGTGGCACAACTTACAATGTGTATGTTGGCCAAAAACAACTGATTGCAGGAATGGACAAAGCACTACTGGGCATGTGCGTTAACGAGAGGCGCCTGGTCAAAATCCCTCCCCAGCTTGCCTATGGGAAAGACGGATATGGTAAATCTTTATTACCTCCCCATATCACTGGTTTCACTAAAGATCTATGTGTCATCTTTTGGGGGTGGGGGGATGTTGGGAAGGAGATGCTCAAAGCGAGAAGGTATTTATGTAAACCTTTGATATGGAAAATATTGGGGGAGGGGAAGATAAAACAGCTGGGGGTGTGGACTACTGAAGGCAGTGGCGTTGTAGGCCAAAAGGTATTTGAAAAGATATGTCCACATGTTAGTACAAGCTGAGAAGAGAAAAAAAATCTTGTCATGTCTTGATAAACTATTGATGCATTTGTTTGGCATTTTAATTATTACAGAAGGATGTTGTGACTCAGTTATGATGGGGCTCAGAAATGAGGGACAATAGAGCAGGTAGTAGAGCAGATCAGAGGCTTTTTTTTCCCCAAACAACCTGTATCTCCATGCTAGTTTAAGTTCATAATACATTTTCTAGATCGTGGCCCTCTGAAACGGCATATATTCCCAGTGTCAGCTATAATAATAATAATAATAATAACAACAACAACAACAACAACAATAATAATAATAATAAAAATAGATAATTAAAAATAACAATAACTAGAATTAAAATGTTTTGGTAAAAATTTCATCTGCGGATATAATGCCAGGTTTCAATAACATATGTGAAATTGACATTGAACGGTCCAATAGTTTCCTATATATAAAGGTACATAGAAAAGTCATTAATTAATCTCCTAATTAGTGATAAGGATTCATGAAAAAAGTCCTAGCCATAATCTACATCCATATGTCAATAATATGTGTAATTCACTTTGATCGGCCCAACAGTTTTTGCCGTATTAATGTCCGAAAAGTTAGCTGGAATAATAATAATAAGTTGATATGAAGAACCAGTAAAAGAAGGAAAGTGCGGACTCTCATCCACAGACTAATAACAACAAAAACAACATCAATAATAATAATTAGAAGAAGAAGAATTATTTTTATTTTTATAATACTTCAGCTTTTTTAAAACTTGATTATGATTGGTCAGTTGCAGCATTTTATAGAGCTGTGTATAACAGACCATTGCTATGCACTGTGCCATTAGCAGAAGCACACATTTATTTATTTATTTATTTATTTATTATTTAATTTTAAAAAATTTAAATAGTTTTTTCTTTTATTGATTCATTTAATAATGAAAATTTTATTTTCATTATTAACTGAATGAATTATTAAAAAATTTCCCAATATTCTGCAATTTCTTAGCACAATACAAGCTGACGTCCATACTTAAGAGAAATTGATATAGCATCGATTTTTTGTGACGCGAGCATTTCTCGCTTATTTGATGACATCAGTGAATAAGTCAAGTCATGTGACTTATCCAAATCACTCTCCTTACACCCAAGACAACTGTCCAAGTTGAATATTTTTCATGAAAATTTCAAACATTTGATATGTTTTCTGTGTTCTGTTGTGAGTAAAATACAGGTTGGCAAAACATTTGCATTCTGTATTTATTTACATTTTACACAGCATCTCTTTTCACTTTTTGGAATTGGGATTTTACATGAGAGGTTTTTGTTTAGTTGTGTAACCAAGAATGATCACCCCAGTGTGTAAACCTTGTCCCCAGGTGACATCATCCCTCCTGATTCAATCCTACACTTTGATGTGCTTTTGCTTGATATCTGGAACTCAGAAGACAAGGTGCAGATTCAGACGTACCTCATGCCAGAGAAATGTGGCCGAACTGTGCAGGTCTCTGATTATGTACGCTACCACTACAATGGCACTCTGCTCGATGGCACACTCTTCGACTCAAGGTGAGTCTTTACAGTAGTCCAGACTTGTGCAGTGCAGCTGTGTTGTGTACATTAAAGTGTGCTTAGTGTGCTGTTTATTCTCATAGTCACACACGCATGAGGACATATGACACATATGTAGGGATTGGCTGGCTGATTGCTGGTATGGACCAAGGTCTTCTGGGAATGTGTGTGGGAGAGAAACGCTTCATCACCATGCCACCCTTCCTCGGATATGGAGAACATGGAGACGGTAAATGTCATTCTGTGAACTGCTGGAATTCCAGATCTGAATATGTCTTGAAATTTGTGACAGATGTCAATCATGAAAAGTGTGACAGATGTCAATCATGAGGTATCAATCAGGGCAAATTCTGTTAACCAATTAAATTATTATGGTAGACATGTTTATCTGACAGTCATGGTGCTTTCTGGTTTCTGCTGTTAGATGAACGATGATAACACTTACGGAGTATAATTTGTAATTATTCCCCAAGGAAATTATTAAAAGCAACAGCATTACGGTTTAACAGTTTACAGTGCATTGCTCTGCATCCATCTACAGCATTCTGTGCAACTTTCTGATTAGAAAACAAATTTGATCTTAACAAATCAAACACAGAAATATAATGGTAAAATATACATTTATGTAAAAGCATCTTTAAATGTGTAAATATAAGAAAATACACATTTAAAGACACTTTATGTGTCTAAGAGCCGACAACCACAGGCACTCTGTACTTATCATATATATGAGTGGACTGGGCTTGTGTATTGCACACGAGTCAAAAGCATGTGTCTCATCTCTGTTGCTAAATCCAAAATAGACGTGGTACCTTTACTGTTCACAGTAAGACTGAACTCCAGTTTGATGCAATTGAAAACTTGTGCAGTTTTCCTGGTTTGGTCACTAAATGAGATGTTTGACCTCTCTCACTCTTAAACAATCTACAGGAAGTGACATCCCTGCCCAGGCTTCTTTAGTGTTTGATGTGCTTCTGTTGGACCTTCATAACCCTAAAGATGAGATTAAAGTGGAGGTTCACAGTCTGCCAGATTCCTGTCCACGCAAGAGCAAGGAAGGCGATTTCATGCGTTACCATTATAACGGGACACTGCTGGATGGAACCTTCTTTGACTCCAGGTAACTCAACAGACAGCAGAAGCTTGTAGCATTTATACCGTCTATTCAACAGCCAATAAGAAATACACACTTCTTATTCAGAGCTTGTTCATACCCACCATATTTTTATGATTCGTAATAGAAATAATAGTAATAATAATAATAATAACTAGAAAAGCACTCGGAGAGCGCAGACCTTTGCCAAGGCCGTTCAGTGCCCCGATATGGTATTGTAAGAAATGCAGCATTTTTACAAATGCAACATTTGTGTATTATTTGAGCCCTACAATGCAAACACGCAGCCATTTATATGATTGCACTGTGTATAGGGCCTGCCTTGAATAGAGGCCTTTCGCTCGGATGAGGAAGTATTAATAATTGGATTATTTTTGTGATAATTGGCCTAAAGTAATGAGATTAAACTTTAAGAAAATCTTTAATATTAATCTTTAGTATTATTCTACTGTTACTTCTACTTATCAGTAGATATAGATTTATTTATTTAATACACTGGTGTCAAACTCGAGGCTCGTGGGCCAAATCTGACTCATTTTATGTGGCCCGCAAGAGCTTTTAAAGAATAAGATTATCATACAATCGATTCGATCATACATCGACCATTACCATGAAACCTAATTCATCATCCTTCCACTAGGTGGCAGCAACCTATTTCAAGTAAACAGCTAGTCATTCATGACTCAGGAAAGATTGAATGCTAGCTTGTTGCTGTTATGTTATGTGGCCCTCAGTGGAAATGAGTTTGACAGCCCTGATCTAAAAAACAACTTGTAAGATTTGGACATATTTTGTAGTGAAATAATAAAAATAAATTTATGTAAATAATATTTTAAATAGGGTGGCATGGTGTCATAGTGGTTAGTACATCCACCTCACAGCAAGAAGGTCCTGAGTTCGAGTCCAGAGCTCAGACGTTTCTGTGTGAAGTCTGCATGTTCTCTTTGTGCTTGCCTGGGTTTTCTCCGGGTTCTTCGGTTTCCTCCCTCAGTCCAAAGACATTCATATTCGGCTAATTAACTGTTCCAAATTGCCCCAGGTGTGAGTGTGAATGGTTATGTGCGTGTTGCCCTGTGATGGACTGGCAAGCTGTCAGGGTGTGCTCCATCTTCACCCAGTGCTGGCTGAGATAGGCTCCAGCCTACTCACAACCCCAGTAGGAGTAAGCGGTTCGGCAAATGAGTGAGCAAGAGTGTGTGAGTGAAAGAAAATAAATAATAAAACAGTTAAAAGACATTTAAAAAATAAATAAATAAAATAAAACTGCAAATACCAAATGCAAATCACAGTAAAATATAAAGTGTCTAGCAAAAGTATGTTAATATCTGTTTGTATGTGTTGCAGTTACTCAAGGAATCACACATATGATACATATATTGGGAAAGGCTACGTGATTGCTGGGATGGACCAGGGCCTTCTGGGTGTGTGTGTCGGCGAGCATAGACGAATTACTATCCCACCACATCTTGCATATGGAGAAGAAGGAACAGGTGTGTTTAGTTATTTTAATGTGTATAAGGAGGATACTTGCCAGGCTGCTCCATGGTAATATCGCCTGCATGCAGACTCACACTGTTATGTACCCATCGCCCTCTACAGGCCATACTCATATACTCTTTGCAGGCAAGATCATTGTCAATATGGGTGTTGCTCCTTTTTTCAGGTTGCATTTCAAGTTAATGGTTAAATTCTTTCTTACCTTGTACCCTTTTCAACATTTATTGTATCTGGCTCTGTTTCAGGAACTAAGATCCCCGGCTCTGCTGTGCTGGTGTTTGATGTCCACATCATTGACTTCCACAATCCATCGGACACAGTGCAGATCACCAGTGAGAAGCCAGTAACGTGCAATTACACCACCAAGCGTGGTGACTTTGTAAAATACCACTACAACGCTTCACTTATGGATGGCACTTACATTGATGCTTCGTAAGTAACACTCACAGTACATAATTGTGCTATGTTGTTGTACTGAGCTTTACAGTTCTACTTCAGAGCCTTCAATATGAAATGATACATTACCCTGTGTTTACACTTGGGCCACAACTTCCACATTGTCCACGATTCAAAAAATCGTGTAGCTCCACGATTTATGAGCATGATGGAGGTATAAAAAAGGAGGCAGGGTGCATCCAAGAGATGAATCTTAAAGGACTCGTGTTTCCAAGTTCATCAGGATCCCCTATGTTAAGCTCTACTACGCTCTTCTACGTATCCCACGTTCTATCACGATTGGTGTCAAGTCATAATAAATCATAAGTATTGTGGCAAAATTTTTGACCATCGAGACTTTTGTCACGATCATCACAATACCACCAAGTTCCCTCAAGATCATCACAATTCCACCAAGTTCCCTCAAGATCATCACGATTCCACCAGGTTCCATCAAGATCATCACGATTCCACCAGGTTCCCTCAAGATCATCACGATTCCACCAGGTTCCCTCAAGATCATCACGATTCCACCAGGTTCCCTTAAGATCATCACGATTCCACTAGGTTCCCTTAAGAGCATCATGATTCCACCAAGTTCCAACAAGATCATCACGATTTCACCAAGTTCCCTCAAGATCCTCACGATTCCACCAATCTCCCTCAAGATCCTCACGATTCCACCAAGTTCCCACAAGACCCTCACGATTCCACCAGGTTCCCTCAAGATCATCCCGATTCCACCAAGTTCCCTCAAGATCATAATGATTCCACTAAGTTCCCTCAAGATCCTCACGATTCCATCCGGTTCCTCAAGAGCATCACGATTCCACCAAGTTCCCACAAGATCATCACGATTCCACCAGGTTCCCACAAGATCATCACGATTTCACCAGGTTCCCTCAAGATCATCCCGATTCCACCAGGTTCCCTCAAGATCATCCCGATTCCACCAGGTTCCCTCAAGATCATCCGGATTCCACCAGGTTCCCTCAAAATCATCCCGATTCCACCAGGTTCCCTCAAGATCATCCCGATTCCACCAGGTTCCCTCAAGATCCTCACAATCCTCTCAAATACTGGACATTGTGGCCCCAGTGTAAACCCAGGTTTATGAAGTTGGCTGATTAAACATTATATATTTCATGCTTTACTAAAAATAAACTAATAATACATTAAAAACTGTGCTTGTGTGTGTGTGTGTGTGTGTGTGTAGTTACAGCTATGGGAAGACTTATGATGTGGTTCTAGGAGCAGGACAGGTGATTGTAGGTATGGAGCAGGCCCTGTTGGATATGTGTGTGGGTGAGAAACGCAAAGCAGTTGTACCTCCTCATCTGGGCTATGGAGAAAGGGGAGTGGGTAAGTCTCTTTCATTTACTAAAATCCAACAGCGACCTCAGTGACATAAATGAGCCATTGAGCTGAGCTTCAGTTTAACATTCTCACTTTCTTTAGATAAACATGTCTGCTGAATGAATAAATGTAATGTAATCTGCTTCTTTCTCACACACACACACACACACACACACACACACACACACACTTACCCACACAACAAAGGATTAACCACCACATGACCCAGACAAGTAGTAATGTTTCACATAAACATCACTTATTGTATTTCTGTTTATTATTAAGAGCTGTAAAGAACAAGTGCCTCGTAGTTTTCTCTGTGGATGAAGGAAATTCAGTGTAGTTTGAGGCCTTTTGCAGGAAACCTTTTAAATGTTCTATCATGAAACTTATATTGATTTATTATATTTTACATAGAATAGATAGATTACATTTAATAGATAGATTATATACTGTAGATTGATAGATAACTGTTGTGGCTCAGTGGTTAAGGCTCTGACTTAGTGCTCCAAAGGTTGGGGGTTCAAGCCCCAGTACCACCAGGCTACCACCAGGCTACCCTTGAGCAAGGTCCATAACCTTCAACTGCTGGATAAGGGTATCTGCCAAATGCCATTAATGTAAATGTATATAACTACCACAACATTTTAGTAATCATAAGCTATATTCACAATCAAATTCACATCACATGTCCTAGAGAATGTTCTCTGGAAATCTGAAAAAAAAAACACTCTTCCAAAAAGCAGCCAGTCATCATCATCAGGTAAATCCTTGCAGTGTCCGCCTGCCACTGGTAGTGTACTCTATTTATCACCAATGTTCCAGTTACCCTGAACAATATCGCATACAACTAGCATACAACAAAAAAAAAACTATAATAAACAAACAAATAAATAAATACCTAAATGCCTATCATTTTTGACAGTGACATACTCCTGGATGCCATGTTCTTTATGACGGAAAGCTACTAATCACTTTTAAAGAACTACAGTGAAATTGTAAAAAGCATAGCAGGTTGTTCACTTTCTATATTTCATAGTGGAGTCACAAAACACACACAGTGTGCATATGAAACACATATATTGTCAAGTATGTGTTTTACAGTATCACAGACAATTTTACACAGCACTCCTGTGGTTATGATTCAGACTGCAATACCAGATATGACCAGCAGAGAGCGATCAAATCTACAAACTCTACATTTCTAAATGTTCAACAATAGCTAAACAAACATAAGAGAAGATTCCATAGCAGATAGACAATCAATCATACTTAGGTGCTGTGAGATTTGACTATTTATTGTAACACCTTTTTGTTATGCTTTAGTGACAGTTCTGAAATTTTTGATTAATGGTTTGGTGAAGTAAGAACTAAAGCACCAACTTCACTTCTCTGATTAGAACAATGGGGGCACAGGGCCGCAAGTGGACAGTGATTCCTTTCAGTGTAGCACTGCATCAGTACATTCACTCATTTACTCATATGCCAAACCAGTTAATCCAACTAGGGAGGCTGGACTCAACACTGGGTAAAGGCAGAGTACACCCTGAATAGCTGGCTAGGCCATCTCAGGGTCAGCACACACAACCATTCACACTCTCATCTAGGGGCAATTTGGAACAGCGAACCTTCTTACTGCGAGGTTGACATGCTAACCACTATGCCACCATGCCACCCTGCAATACAGTGAGAAAGCTAAAATGCAATACAATGGCATGACAAAGAGTGTTAAATTCTTTAAAAAAGGAGCACCCAGTTTTCCTCTGACTGATAGGTTTCTTCCTCTGCACTAAATCCTCTTTAAAGGTCTCTTCTCTCTACTCATGCACAAAGAATATAATTGAACTACTTAGGCATACTGTTATAAGTAATACCTAACTACACATAAGAAATGTACAGTAATGGTATAACAGTTTATCCATGTTTGTAGATGGAGAAGTCCCTGGCAGTGCAGTGCTGGTGTTTGATATCGAGTTGATAAATGTTGAGGAGGGTCTTCCCGAAGGCTACATGTTTGTATGGAACGCTGAAGTGGCACCCGATCTCTTCACCGAAATGGATAAGAACAATGACCAACAAGTGGATCTCACTGAGGTATATACTGTGTGTATATGTTTGTATAAATGTGGATTATATACAGCTATACTTGTGTCTGAATAATCTCTGTTTCCCAAGTTCTCAGATTATATCCTGCTTCAAGTGGAACAAGGCAAAGGTCGTCTGGCTCCTGGCTTTGACCCTCAGCGTATCATTGAGAACATGTACAACAACCAGGACCGTAATAAGGATGGACAAATCACTAAGGAGGAGTTTAAACTGAAGGCAGAAGAGGCAGCTGCTCATGATGAGTTATGATAGCACGCTCAGGGATAAAAGGAATGGGGTGGGGTTTGTGTCTGGATAGTATAGTAGGGGTGGGGGTGGTGGGGGTAAAGAAGATGATACATTTAGCAGTGTGAATAGTCAGTGCTGTTTGCAATGAGTGTTGACGTGTATGTGAGAGATGTCTGGATGTTTGAATGGGTGTGTGTGTGTGATTATTTTTAAAAAAAAACATTTAATTGTGCCAAAAATATGTACTTTTTACAAAAAGTCCTTTTAATAAACACATTCCAAGCCCCAGTGTGCTTTCTTATTACCTTGTCAGTGTAATAATTACTCTCATCTTGCTACCTTACTACCCTACTTCATCGTACTAGGGTAACAGTGAGGTTGATACTGGGTGAAGGTGGAGTACACCCTCAACAGCTCGTCAGACCATCGCAGGGCCAACGCACACTCACAAAACCAGTCACATTCACATCTAGGGGCAATTTCGAACAGCTAGTTAAACTAATGTGCATCTCTTTGGACTGTGGGGGAGAAACCAGAGTACCCGGAGGAAACCCATCCAAGCACAGGGAGAGCATGCAAGCTCCACACATAAACACCTTCATCGAGTCAGGGACTTGAACCCAGAACCTTCTTGCTGTGAGACGGACATGTGAGCCACTACACCACTGTGCTGCCCATGTAATTATCTATCTATCAACCTACCTACATACCTATATCTATCTATCTGTCTGTCTGTCTGTCTGGGCCACTTTACTCCAAACTATACAAATGAACAGCCAGTGCAATAGGTGTCAATATTTATTTTTTCCATCCATGCATTCACAGGTAATTGAATGGGCACCCACCCATCAAAGATCAACCTAGGATAAAACCAGCCACTACCATCCAGCTGCCCCCAAGAAAAAAATGTTACCTGAAAAGTGTTCTCATCAAATCAAATTTGCTGGACAAAACTGATGCAAATTTGTTACATACTAAAAGATCTCCACACAGCAGGGATGAAATGCCTAATGAAAATGTACTTAAAATATAAAAAAATATAATGAATAATGACCATTTGATTACCAGAAATTCATTCGTTTTCTGAACTGCTTCTGAGATGGGCTCCAGCCTTCCCGAGACCCTAATAGGATTAAGCGATTAAGCAGTTCGGCAAATGAGTGAATGAATGAAAATATTTGTTAAAAATAATGTGCATTCATAATTCCAAAGGGCATTAAGCAGACACTAACTACTGGTTAAAAAAGTTGATGTGTGTGTGTGTGTGTGTGTGTGTGTGTATGTATGTATATAAATATATATATATATATATATATATATATACCCCATATGAAGCAAGCTGAAAATGTTCGGTGTTCTGACACCCTCATAGCCAGCTTTAACAGTTTCAGCCGTTTTTGCTACAGTGGCTCCACCTTGTTACCACCTTTAACTTATCACTGCATACCAGGAACTCCCCCACAAGATTGGCTGTTTGTGGTACAGGATCTGCATGCAGCATCTATACATCTTGTCATTTGGGCTTGACGTTTCTATATATGACCGGACACCACAATTTTATATAGTTACATGCTGTAAATTAGTCCAGTGATGGCATTAATCAAACCACAAAAGCTAAACCTAGATGTTTTGAAAGCTCAAACAAATAAAAGGCTCTTTTTTCCTCATTAATCCCTCCAAAAACACACCTCTGAAAAAGCCTTGTTATGATTGGTTGAATGTTTATATTCCACAACATCTGGTGCTTTCTCTTCCTCTTACAGAGACAAGGCCCCACTGATAACAAAGTTTTAGCTAAAAATGTATGGAACATTGCCAGAACAGTGACTTGATTTTACTGACTGCACCTTTAATTTTAAAATTTAAATCTGTAAATGGCATTTTATGTATAGAGGGTGATATATTAATTTTAACATGGTAACACTAGTGTTGTATCAATTGTACAACACTGAAATGGTGGTGCATTACCTATCAACACACTGCAAACAAATGTATTGTTATATTTATATGAATTCATACAATGGGACAAAGCATATCATTTGTACACAGAATTATAAATAAAGTACCATAAGTACAGAACTAAATACACAAAATAGAACAACCAGGAATTACCAAAGCTAAATAGATTGATATCAAAGTTGACATTAGTTGCGTAAAAAAACCAGCAGATTAAGAAATAGCATGCAACTAAAAAACAAGCCAACAGCATGATGAGGCAGTTATCCTTCCTACATACCTACAGAGAACCCCTAGTGTAGCATGGGCAACCTAATCTGCATCTCTTAGGACTGTGGGAGGAAACCAGAGTACATCCAACTCCACACAGAAAGCCTCTTTCAGTTGTATCTGAACTTGGTTACTCTGAGGCACCAATGCTAACCATTGCACCACTGTACTGTCCATGAAGTGCATTATTATTATTATTATTATTATTATTATTATTATTATTATTATGTCGAGGGTGTACCCCGCCCTTGCCCAGAGTCGGCTGAGATTGGTGCCAGCCTCCCTGCGACCTTAATTAGGATTAAGCGGCTTAGAAGATGAATGAATGAATTATTATTATTATTATTATTATTATTATTATTATTATTCATTCCATTCATTCATTTCCTGTGCCACTTAATCCCAACTAGGGTCGCTGGAGGCTGGAGCCTATCTCTGCCGACTCTGGGCAAAGGTGCGGTACACCCCGAACAGCTTGCCAAACCATTGCAGGGCCAACACACATACAATAATTCACACTCACACTCACACCTAGGGGCAATTTGGAACTGCAAACCAGTCTACTGTGCATGTTTTTATACTGTGGGAGGAAACCGGAGTACCTGGAGGAAACAAACGCAAAAAGGGGGAGAACATGCAAACACCACACAGAAAGGCCCCAAGCCTGGAAATCGAACCCGGGACCTTCTTGCTGTGAGGCGAATGTGCTAACCACTGCCGCCACTATTATTATTATTAATACTACTATTATTATTATTATTTACTAATTCTTTGGGTGGAGATTTTCAGCGTTCCTCTGACTGTATCCTCTTGAATAATTGCAAAATCGTTGCATGCTGCTTGTGTACTTTCCTGTGTATTTAACGGGTGTACTTAGGCAAGAGGTACTGTGTATTTTAGAGGTGTGGACTTAAAAACTATTGAGACATTGTTGAAGGCATGACCATGCAAAAACATCAACATCATCTTGACTTGCACATGAATTTTTACATGCATTTCTTTCTATAGTAGTACCTCCTTTTATTTTTATGTCTTTTTTATTTTCTTGCTCTTTTATTTGATTTATTATGAATGTAAAAGCAAAAACCCTATTTGTGCCAAGTGGGTGATTTAACTTTTTTTTTTGCATGAGTGGGTACTTGTGCACAAACTCTTACAGTCAAGTGAAGCATACTGTATGTTCTCAGAATTGTTATATGGGACACAGAAATAAGTAGAAGTACCATGATGTGAACTGATCAACGGTTAATACCCTGTGTGTGTGTGTGTGTGTGTGTGTGTTATGTGCGGTGGGGACGTGCGCGCGCCCGCCTGCCAGTGCGCATATGTGTGTGCGCGCTTGCTTACTTGAATCCGGTTCACGTTTTGTACTGCGCCTGAAGGGCGGGATCGGGCACATTCAGGGTGTTAATGAATGCTTCTTACATTACAGCAGAGCACCAACACTGAATCCAGAGTCAAACGGAGAATTTATGTCAACCCCAAGCCGAAATAATGCTTTACTGAGCAGGACGTCACTGTGTCGGAGTGGAACCTGGTTTCAAGGCTGGAGAGATCCTGAACTGAGACGCCTGGGGAATCTGGATAGAGAGAGACAGGTGTGTTAGTACACCACTCATTACCTCCACCTGCTTTATCTGACCTGCCACATAAGCTACAGTACATAGTAGGAGTTTTGAAAACGTATGATTACTAGCAGACTAGTTTATTGACCTATAGATGAATGTTTGTACACATGGTGAGATGAGATGAGCTACAGGACTCCTCAGGGTGTGGATGTAATTCAGGACCCCAATGACTTAATACTGGAGTTGTCCAGGTTCTGACAGTCTAGACAACCTCCTGATGTGTGTGAAGAGGGTCTGTATCAATCTAAATTGTATAAGTAAGGTACAACAGTCCCACCCACCCACACACACACACACACACACAAACTGATGGTTGTTTACTCAAGTTTTGTGTTTTTGGCAGTTGAACCGCGCATGCGCGCTGATATTTGGCAAGTTCCTCTTCAGCAGTCGCTTGCTATTTCAGCATCAGGTAATGGTTTACCTGACTGTAGCAGGGAAGTATTTCTTCCCATTACACTGTTTATTAGCATTAATTAAATCTATTGAATCAAAGTCTGATTTTTTTCCTCTGGTATAGGACATTACATTTAATAGGACACCTTGATTACAGTGGATAAACATATAGTGTCCATAAACAAGCTACCATTCTATCATTAAAGAATTAAACCAGTGATTTAACTAATGCCCCCATACAAATATAGGCCGGTGTGACAGCATGGGGTGACTGGTTACTTCAATATTTTTTATTTCATTTATAGAAAATACTACTATAAACATTTATAGAGTGTCCTGGTGGCTTCGTGGTTTGTGCTCTCACCTCACAGTGAGAAGGTTCATGGGTCGAATCTTAGCTCAGGGCCTTTCTGTGTGAAGTTTGTACATTCTTCCCTGGCATGTGTGGGTTTCCTCTTGCTACTCCGATTTCCTCCCTTAGTCCAAGGACCTGCACATTAGATCAAGTGGCTCCTCTAAATTACCCAAAGGTGTGTGTTAGTCCTGCAGTGGAGTGGTGACCTGTTCATGGTGTGCCCCACCTCTCACACCAAATCAGCTGAAATTAGCTCCAGCTTCTCCCATGACCACGATGGCTGATTGGTGTAGATTATGGATAGATGGATAAACATTATCGGTTTCATGTGAAACCTATTTACGATGCAAAAGCAAAAAAATGCCATTGCAATATCTAATTTTCAAAACCCCTGCCTTCTCCTACATTTACAACAGAATCTACTTACTGAAAAATAGCATTGCTGGATATTTTTTTGAGAATAATCCTTACAATATAGATTATAGGTATCATTTATCAATCAGCCATAACATTAACACATCCTGACTGGTCTGTGGCTCGCAGCCCCATATGTAACAAGTTGCACTGTTCTGTCTTCTTTCTATCATATCAACATTAACTGTTTTAGCAGTTTGTGCTACTGTAGCTCTTCTGTGGGATCAGACCAGATGTACTAGCCTTCACTCCCCAGTTGCATCAATGAGCCTTGGGCCCCCATGATACTTTCAACTTTTGAATAAACTTTTAGAACCTGTAATCTAAATACATGTTTGATTCTAAGAAAAGAGTTTGTCAGTAGGACATGTTGCCTCCAAATATATTTTTACAACAAAAAGAGAAATGTTTCTCATATTTATCATGTTTTTTTTCTGATAGAACAATAAAATAAAGCTGAATGAATATCATTAAATATAATAATGAGGTACAGTATTTTTATTTGCATGGTTGCATGTGGACTACAAAACACACTGGTGCAGTAAAATCCCCACAAATTAACCAAAATCCAAATACCTATGATGCCCCTGAATTCTTTCCAGGACAGTTTTCATGTTTGTTCTTTCATGTCCTCTCATAATGTTTTTTTGTATAAAAGCAATTTATGAAGCATTTCAGAGCTAAATAAAAATTTCTGATGAGGATTTGATTGAGAAAATGATCATCATTCCATTCTGAACCCATGATGCATTGGGCCACTTCCATGTTTTTGTTTGCAATGGATGTTTGTACCTTAGAGGGTTGCGAACCCCTTGCAGAATCTGTTCTCCAGGGCAAACAACTATTGTTCCGTAGGGGCAATTTGGAATAGCAAGTTAGCCTAATGTGCATGTGTTTGTACTGTGGGAGGAAACCACAGCACCCAGAGGAAACCCACGCAAACTCCACACAGACATGCGCTCACCAATCACGAGGCTCGAACCCAGGACCTTCTGACTGTGAGAAGAGAGTAATAATCACTGCACCACTGTGTCGTTTTTTAAAATTATACTATATCAACATTTCTTTGTGTTCTATATTCAGGATACAGCTATTTGTAGATTTTAGTCGAATACAGTCCCTTACTATCATATCTGTGGTTCAACTTGAGTTTATAGTCCAAGTTAACTGCTTGGTGATGAATGATGATGATTGTGTTGTTTTTGGTGCAGTGTTTGCTGTGAAGTAAGTCTGTTATGGAGGAGGAAGCGCTTTTGGATTTAGGTCACCTGACTGAAGCAGAACAAACCGTTGTTTTGAATGTGCTGTTAAGGGATAATAAATTACGCACCCACGATGATGATCGGATCAGGTGAGTTTGTAAGTTACTGTGCTAATATTATTATAATGTGTTGCAAAACATTGGGATTAAGGGTGAAGTAATGCTCTTTACTGTGGATGTATGTTGTCATGCATCCATAAAATGTGTGTGTGTGTTTTTAGCAAACTTAGACAAGAGGAGTCAGACCCTGTGCGCCTTCACTTCCTCACGGGTGCATGGTTCAATGAGCAACGAGCCAAGCGGTATCAGAATCGTGGAACTGATGTTGTTCAAAAGTCTATACGCCGCAAAAGGAAAGACAAAGGTATAAGTACTGTGTTTGTGTGTGTGTGTGTGTGTGTGTGTGTGTGTGTGTGTATATACAGTCAAGGCCGAAATTATTCGGTAACGAGAACCAAAAAAATAATTCCAACAAGTATATTGAGGTAAAAGTATGGCTAATAATCAAAAACACTGAAAATAGCAATTTTTCAGAAAAATTGAGAGGTGTTGTAAATTTTATTTTTTGGACTTTTGCATAGCATGAATGAACTTCAATCTGTATGGAATGGTTTAGCAAATATAATTTCTTTCCACAATGATGCCTCTTGTACATCAGCTTATTATCTTATGGTAGAATCCTGTGTATTTTCCAGTCCAAAAAAAACCCCCAGCTTGCTGGTTGAATAAAAATAACTTTAAGTCAATATTTGCCTACTTCACCCTCCATTTCCCGGATTATTAGGTGGGATAGGCCGTCAGAGAACCTCAAAAGTCCGGCAATTGCTAATGTCCAGGGTCCCTACCCTTTCCCGGACGTTTAGCATAATCGGTCTGGCAATCGCCATTATTCAGCAGAGGTCCTGGATCAATACACAATATTGTGTTTCCATAAACTTAAGGAGCGTATCAGCACATTCTTTTATCACATTCATTTTAAATGTGGGTTCCGGGTCGTCGTCACTGTCCTCACTTTCACTTAGCTCTCCCGTCACTGATGCCACTCATCTGACATTATTTCATGCCCCTCTGCTGCTTCATTTTCATCCATTCACTCGGACGGGAACGGGCCGGACAGGAGGGAAGTTGAAAAATCATGACCAACCCTGACTTCCATTATCGATATAGAAATAGGGGTATGGTAAATAGGGTTACAGGAAATCAAGGGTGAAGTGTGTGTGTGTGTATGTGTATGTATGTATATATGTGTGTGTGTGTATGTATGTGTGTGTATATATATATATATATATATATATATATATATATATATATATATTTGTGTGTGTGTGTATGTGTATACATGTTCGGTTTTACAATCGTCTGTGTTGTTTATTGTGTAGATGTGTCTGTGATGTCAGTGTTTAAGGAACAGAAAGAAGAGAATTCATCTTGGGAGCACATAGAAACCATAGAAGGGAACAAGACAGACCTGCATGATGAAGAAATAGAAAAAGACACAAATCCAGAGGAGGAGATAAAAGAAAGGTTCTTTAAAAACTATGTCAATCAAAGGATCACATAAATTAATGTCATCTCTAACATTCCAGGACTTGAACTAACTTAAATAAACTTTTCTCAGTCCCAGCATTAGTGTGGCCCCTGAACCACGACCAACGACCAAACGAAGCACAGAGGTAAGTTTTGCATGTGGTGTGTCTTGTGTGTCAATATCCTGTATTCATTTTAAGAAATAGGTTTGTCTGGCTCTAATGCAACAGATTTGGGCCTCTTAATTCCAGTGAAGGGGAACTGTAATGATGCAATATAAAAAGATGCACTCAGATCAGAAAAAATGTGCATTAAATTTTGGGGTTCATGACTTGTTGCTGGGGAAGTAGCATCCAAGGTGCTTATTTATACCTTTTATATCCTTCTTGGGAGCAGATATGTACCTTTCTAGCCCTAAAAGGTGAACATCATTTGCTATGAGGACCAATAATGAGCCCTAGTTGGTACATAATTGTAGACTGCACATTGTAGTCTTCTGACTGTATATATATATATATATGTACAGTATATAAGATAAGATATTTTATTGATCCCCAACGGGGAAATTCAAATGTTATAGCAATACAAGAGCAGATATAGCATGCAGAAAAACAATCAACTTGATAGAGTTCTGTCTATCCATCCATCCATCCATACATCCATCTATTTATATTATTAGATATTACTATTCATAACCAACCCCAAGTAACTAAATTATAATACAATTATAAGTCATTAACAAACTGTTAAACAACTTTTGGATACTTTAAAACTCACCTTCATCTGGGTGAACACAGGGATATGTGACCCATCACAGCAAAGTGGGTATTAAGAGATTATTAAATATTTTGTTGAACTTTAAATGTGATTTTTCTCTAATGTTGCTTAAAATGCTGAAAATTCGTGCCAGGTTTTGGTAAGTTACTCCAAAACTACCAACATATGTTAGAAAATAAGGATATCAACTACAAAACGTTACGAATAACTCCATTAGGTACCAATAGGCAGTCAGAATGTTAGATTTTTTCAAGTGTTGTTCAAGTCATCAACTTGAGTCAGTGTACTGGTGAAAGGATAAATCAAATAGATATTTGGTATCTTATTTTATGGTACTGTATATTTTGATGTATTTTTGCCCATCATTGGCCTGAGCCCTGACCTCAACCTCACTGAACACCTTTGGCAAGAAATGGAACAAAAGCAGTGCCTGGCTTTTTAAATGCTCTTGGGGCTCCGTGTTAATTCCAGAGGTTTTGAAATGGACACATATGGGTCTATGATGGAACACTTTTTGGTTGTTTTTGTTTTTGCTAAAAATAAACCAAGAGTGTATTTGAACACAGAAATTATATAATATATATTAATATCATCTCAATTGCATTGTAAAGTATAAAATTGACATTTTGCTATTGTTCTCTGTAGAGGATTACTGAAAATGGTGATGTTTCAGAAGATGAGTCAAGAGAAATTACTGAAGGTTTGTTCTTCTCAAACAAATGACCCAACAGGAACTAGCAGACATGTCTGTGTACTTTATGTCTCTTTTTTCTCTTCATCCTGCAGTTTCAGGAAGTGTTGCAGATTCAGATGCTTTAGAGGACCGATCGCCGATTGCAAAGAGCACACCCTCATCCGAACAGGTATATACACAACATGTATTTATTAGGATCTAGTGGTGTTGGATTGAAGATGCAGCAATGTTTAATGCATAATATTTTCAGATAGTAAATATTACAGTTAAATAGTTTGTTCCAGTCTGATATTTGGTCTGTTAATCTATAGGTTGATTCTGATGGAGATATTGATTTTGGCAGCACTGACCTGGATTTCACCAGATTTGGCTCAGTTAATAACTTGCATTCTAACCATACGGTATAAAGCAAACACTTCTACACACATTTATGCATTGTACTGCAGAAAGGCATTTCGCACATCTCTCCAGGCTCTAATGGACACATTCACACCATCCTGAATACGTCAGACAATGATACAGAAATCATCTTCAATCCAATAAAGTCTGCAGTGTATTGTTAGGGTGATTATGATGTATTAGACACGTCTATAAATAAACAGGATGAGGAATAGTGCCCTGAGGGGTTGTTTTTTTATTCAGGAAACAGACATGTTACATCATGAAGATCTTGGCAGCCATTACTATGTATTTATTTGCACCTTCACCTTGACTTAATCAGAAGATGTTCACAGAGTACAGACGGCTGGGCACCAGCAGCCTCATAGGGTCAGGAAAGTATAAACATCTAGCATAAATATTTATTTCAAGGCAACAATTAAAAAAGAAAAGTATGTCATATTTAAATTCACGGATGGCTGGAATCATATAACAAAAGTGTCAAATATTTAACTGATCTCAGATTATTTATAAATCTGATGATACGTAATATAACCCTTTAAAATAAACTCCCCACTTTCACAGAAATTCCCAGAATATATAAGAAAATATGACCAACAAATACATGGGTAAGCATGGTATGCAGGGGTAGGTGACTCATAGTTGCAGAGGTCAAGGTGAAATCCTCACTTGTGGAATTCTGCATAATCTCACCTGTGTTCTTAGGGATATCGATGAGGTACTCTGATTTCACCCATCTTACAAAAACTGCCAATTCTAAATTGCTTCCAAGCACGAGATCCACATTTAAAAAACTGATATTAATTGGCTTGTAATTAAACTGTCCTAGAGAGGTCTTTCTTTTCTTTTCTTCCTGTTTTATCATTTTATTATTGTTTGTTTTATTTGTTCTTATCTCTCCATCTTGTATTTGGTATTATTTGGTTTTGAACTGTCTGTCTTTCTACTCTGTAATTGTTTTGTTTTTAATCTTCTTTGTAAAGCACTTTGAGCTGCATTTTTAGCATTTACATTTACAGCATTTAGCTGTTTATTTATTTGCAAGTATTGCGGTATATTTTTTGCAAGGAATGTGTTCTATAAATTAAGTTTATTATTATTATAAAGAATGGGTAAACAATGTCCACAATCCAGATGATAAATAAAAAATCAGAGCCAATAGTTCTGGATTAGTCACATGCACAGTAGGTATAAGAATATCAAATACATGTGAACAAATGATATATAAGACAAGCTAAGACAAGCAAGACAGGCATTAAACACAGGGATCCCAATGAAAATAACAAAAGTTCAGCATAGACTAAAAAAAAGTTTGTTGTTTTATTATTGTTCTTATTATTTTATGATGGTAACAGCAAATAAGAATAATCACTAAAGTAGAGTTAGCACACCCTCTGGTGGCTTTTTGGACGGTCCATGGTAGATATGATTGCTATAGTAACTTACAAATTCATTCATCCATCCATTTTCTAAGCTGCTTAATCCTAATTAGGGTCGTGGGGAGGCTGGCACCTATCTCAGCTGACTCTGGGTGGGGGCGGGGTACACCCTTAATTGCTCACCAGGCCATCTCAAGGCCAACACACACAGCCATTCACACACACCCAGCGACACTGTGCATGTTGTTGACTACTGTGCATGTTGTTGTAGGAAACTGGAGTACCCGGAGGAAACCCACACATGCAAACTCCACACAGAAATGCTCGACCTGGGGAATCAAACCCAGAAACTTCTTGCTATGAGGCGAACGTGCTAAGTACTGCTCCACTGTGCCGCCTGCAAAATCATTATGTTTATTCATTCATTCAATTGCCAAAGCGCTTAATCCTGTCAGGGTCAAGGGGAGACTGAAGCCTATCCAAGCCGACTCTGGGCGAAGGCAGGGTACACCCTGAACAGCTAGCCAACCATTTACGATCATATTCACACCTAGGGGCAATGTGGAACAGACAATTAGCCTAATGTGCATATCTTTTAGACTGTTGAAGGGAAACAAAATACCCAGAGGAGACCCATGAAAGCATGGAGAGAATATGCAAACTCCACACAGAAACACCATCGGCGAGGCTGGCACTCGAACCTAGGACCCTTTTGCTGTGAGGCGGATGTGGTAACCACTATGCCACCATGCCGCCCTTCATTAAGTTCAGTGACTGATAATAATACTAGATAACGTCTAACTAAACAGAGAATTACACAATTTAAAAAATAAATAAATAAATTGTGGTTTGAACCCTAAGCAGTGTCATAATCATGCTATCAGTGAGTCAGTGCTTACAAGAGCTATCAAAGTGAGTATGTGTTTCTGTTCCATAGATAAGTGGCAGCATGATGAGTTTATACAGTGTTGGGGATTTTGGAAATGTTTCTGTGACCGGCCAGATCCAGTTCTCTCTGCAGTATGACCCTAGGAAAGAGGAGCTTCATGTGCGAGTGCATGGCTGTCAGGACCTGGCTCCAGCACGTAACAACCGTTCTGATCCGTAAGTTTTTAAACATAATGCTGAGAGGCCATCTCCCAAGTATACAGTATGTACATTCATATTCACACAAAATTGTTTTGCAGGTATGTGAAATTGTATCTCCTTCCAGATAACACCTCTCGCAGTAAAAGGAAAACTTCAGTAAAGCGGAAAACACTAAACCCTGTGTATGATGAAACGCTGAAGGTAAAAATCTATTTCAGTTGTAGTTACTTGGTAAAATGTAGCTTTCATCCTGTTGGTAATGTTATTTCCAACACTGTAGCTACACTCACTGTTCGTGTTATCATAAAACCTACCCTAACATAATTCACTTTGCATGCATACAATTTACATGGTTTGTGTGATAGAATACATCACATTAACAAGTCATTATCCTTAGCATGAATAATTAAAATATAACACACAACTTTTTAGCACAAAATAGACTCATACAGCTCATATAAGTACCCTCATATTTATAAATTGTGCGTATTAATGAGAACTGCTCTAATCATTTCCCAGTATAAAATACGTAAATCAGACCTGCTGGCTCGCGTCCTCAGTGTGTCAGTGTGGCATATGGAGCGTGTACGGAGGAACTTGTTCTTGGGCGAGGTGGAGGTACAGCTCAGCCAGTGTGACTGGAGCCAGACTCAACCAACATGGTACCCCCTCCAACCCAGAGTGAGTAGAATAACCTGCACCTGAACTAGACTAACACAGAGTCAGTTAAGTGTGATATGGGTAAACATTTGTAAAGATGATTTATTTGATTGCAATATCACCTTGTGTTTTAGGTAAAAATGAATCCAGAAGCTGTCCTCAGCAGAGGAACCATCTTACTAGCACTTAAATTTGTACCACCTGGCTCTGAAGGTCACTGAACACACACACAGACACACACACACACAAACAGAGCTACAGTGTCTTGTAAAAGTATTCACCCCCCCTTGGCATTTTTCATGTTTTGTTGCCTCACAATCAGGAATTAAAATGGATTGTTTGAATGTTTGCATCATTTTATTTACATAACATGCCTACAACTTTAAAGATGTGATTTTTTTTTTTAATTGTGAAGCAAACTACAAATTAGACAAAATAACATAAAACTTCAGCATGCATAACTATTCACCCCCCTAAAGTCAGTACTTCGTAGAGCCACCTTTTGTGGCAATTACAGCTGCAAGTCGCTTTGGATGAGTCTCTATGAGCTTGCCACTGGGATTTTTGCCCATGTTGGATGGTTTCGGCTTGTGAACAGCAATCTTCAAATTTGACCACACATTCTCAATTGGATTAAGGTCTGGGCTTTGACTAGGCCATTCAAACACATTTAAATGTTTCCCCTTAAACCACTCGAGTGTTGCTTTAGCAGTATGCTTCGGGTCATTGTCCTGCTGGAAGGTGAACCTCCGTCCCAGTCTCAAATCACAGGCAGACTGAAACAGGTTTTGCTCAAGAATATCCCTCTATTTAGCACCACCCATCTTTCCCTCGACTCAGGGATCAGTTTCCCAGTCCCTGCTGCTGAAAAACATCCCCACAGCATGATGCTGCCACCACCATTTTTCACTGTGGGGATGGTGTTCTTGGGGTGATGGGATGTGTTGGGTTTGTGCCAGACATGGCGTTTTCCCTGGTGGCCATAAAGTTCCATTGTCGTCATCTTGGTGCCATCTTATTTTTAACACTAAGTAATGGCTTTTTTCTTGCCACTCTTCCATAAAGCCCAGCTCTATGGAATGCACAGCTTATTGTGGTCCCATGCACAGATACACCAGTTTCTGCTGTGGAACTCTGCAGCTCCTTCAGGGTTACCTTTGGTCTCTGTGCTGCTTCTCTGATTATTACCCCCTTTGCCCGGTCTGAGAGTTTTGATGGGCAGCCCTCTCTTGGCAGGATTGTTGTGGTACCATGTTCTTTCCCTTTGAAGATGATGGATATTATGATGCTCCGGGGGATCATCAAAGATTTGGATATTTTTTATAACCCAACCCTTACTTGTAGAGCTCCTTGGTCTTCATGGTGTGATGCCTCTTGCTTAGTGGTGTTGCAGCCTCTGGGGTTGTAATGTAACAAAATAGGTAAAAAGCCAAAGGGGGTGAATACTTTTGCAAGGCACTGCATATACAATAATAAATGTATATATTATGCATATTTTTTAAATTTATGGCAACAGATGGAGGGTCCCCTCTCACTGGTGAGCTCCATATTTGGGTAAAGGAGCTTGTTGGACTCCTTCCTCCAAGACGTGGTACTCCAAGTATCTCTGTAAAAAGGTAAACCCACACAGATTCACATAAATCTGCGGAAAAATCAGTACCTCTCTGGATAGCAATATCAGTATGATAAGAATGATAGTATAAAATAATTCTGTACTTGACCTCATAGAAGAAGTACATGGGAGTGTGTATGGTGTGTTTGCAGTGTGGTTTTACCAGATGAGGGCGGTGTTAGCGGTCAGCAGACGCGTGTTATCCGTGGCTCAGTCAGTCCTGTATTCAATCATACTATGGTTTATGATGGCCTACAGTCCACTGATCTCATACAGGCCTGTGCTGAAATTAGTGTGTGGAATGCTTCCAGCTGTCTCGGAGGTGTTCACCTCAGCATAGGCTCAGGTACAGTGTGTGTAAAGACACATGCATAGATACACATACACTACCATGTTTTCACTTTCAAAACATTAACATTACTATCAGTATAATCTAACCAGCAATAATCAGGCATTGTTTGAGAGCTACTTGAATTTGTAGCCTCACTCATTTGCCTAGCTGCTTATTCCTATTAGGGTCACAGCGAGGCTGGAGACCATTTAAGCCGACACTGGGCCAGGGAAGAGTACACCCTGAACAGCTCGCCATGCCATTGCATTTTCTAACACACACACAACTATTCACACTCACACCTAGGAACAATTTTGACCAACCTATTAGCCTGCATGTCTTTGGACTGTGGGAGAAAACCAGTGTACTGAAAGGAAACCCATGGAAGCACGCGGAGAACTCCACACAGAAATGCCCTTGCCTGGACTCAGCCCCCAGGTGAGGTGGATGTTCTACCCACTACGATACTGTGCCACCCAATTTGTAGCCTTCAGATTGTATTTTACATTGGTTTCTTTTTCAAAACAAATTGCAGTTTTATTGCTGGAACAGGTTTTTTCTTTTGTTTTGTATCACCCTCCGCTTCTCTCTACTTACAGTGTGTTTACAGAGTCTGTTCTGCAGATTTCTTTGAGACAGTTATGTCTCAAAGGATTTCAGGGATTTTGTTTGATTTCTGAATCACTGCTTCTTTTTCATCAACTTAAAGTGTTAAAGGCCCAACAGTCACTGATTGGTGGGACTGAGGCTTGAACCCCTGACCTTCTGATCAGTAACCCAGAGCCATAACCACAGAGCCACTGCTGGTAATGCAGTGACTGGCACTGTTCCCCATCAGAAAGTTGGTTATGAATTTGAACCATGTTCTCCCTGTGGCTGAATAGTTTTCCTCCAGGTTCTTTTGTGACCTCCCACAGTACAAAGACATGCAGATTAGTGTGAATGTGAGTGAGTATGCTTGTTTGTCTCTGGGTTAGCCCAGCAATCTGTTCAGACCTCTCACCCAAAGTCAGCTGAATAATAAACGGTTCAGATAAAGAATGGATCCCATTTAATGACTGAACATACCAGTCTTTTCATAGATTTTATTCTTCACATTTGACTTCAGTTTATTTTTTTACTATTTTCTTTTTTTTATTAAAATCCATGCAAAAGTGCCTGAATAAAAAGAAATAAACACAGATTTTATACTGTAATAATATTACATGCTTTAACTGTGTGTGTGTGTGTGTGTGTGTGTGTGTGTGTGTGTGTGCTCATTATTTAGGTATGAGTTATGGTCAGGCGGTTTGTTGGATGGACTCGACTGAAGAAGAAATCAGTGTGTGGAATACAGTAATCCAGAACCCCAATCAATGGGTGGATATCTCTCTGCCAGTCAGAACCAACCTCCAGCTGTGCTTAGTGTAACATACCTGACCTTCTTTATCAGAACAATCCAACAATTTCCTCCATTGTTGTTGTACAGAGAAAAAAATCTTTCTCTCTGACATTCTTGAAGCCATATCATATAATATGTTAGTCTGTGCCTTCTCGGATCTTATAAGGAAATAGGTTGAGGTAATTTGCTATTTATAAGCTTAAAAAGCAGCAGTATACAAATTTTGAGGATTTGGAGAAATTGAGACCTCTCTGGATTTCAATGCTGACTCCTCAGAAGATCTTTTTGATTAGAATTTTAGAGACATCTTCCACTTTAAGCCTCCTTTCATATTATATCTTGTCCCATAATGGCTTCACAACCTTGATTTTCTTTGGTGCTCAGGGATGACATGACAAATCCATGTTGGCAGATGATTTTGATAAATGTATGTGAAATCAGCTCTAAATTACTCTTATAGGCTTTCCAGGCCAGATTTAATCTGCTAACAGGAGGATGCATGATTATTTTCTGCGGGAGTCATGCACTGCAAAGAAGCAACCAACCTTGCCAACTGCACAGCTGAATTTGATACTTAAAAACAATTTATTAAAAAGAGATATGTTTTATGTTTATCAGTTTAAGTGGTTTTGTATCTGCTAACTAAATAAATAAAACTGTGATAACATGTTTGTGCCTGTGTCCATAGATGTGTGTGTGTGTGTATCATAAGGTCAATTGCTTGGGTTTTTGCATTATCATTAGATTACATTTTTCATTGATAAACTTTATTGAAATTACATTCATTGACGTGTAAAAGGGTGTAAACACACATACACACACACTGTAAATAAAACTTTGACTGTAACATGTTTGTGCCTGTGCCCAGCACACACACACACACTGTTTACCTCAGTGGCTTTAAAATAAAAATGAATGCAAAAATGCATACGAGGAGTGTTTTTTATGTAATCACTTGCATCAGAGTACTAGTTTCTTTTAATTTGGATTAATCCTTAGTGGTTCGCACGTCCGCCTCACAGCAAGAAGATCTTCGGTTTGAGTCGCGTGCTCGGCTGTTTCTTTGTGGAGTTTGCATGCTCTCCCTGTGCTTTGTGGGTTTCCTCTGGGTACTCTAGTTTCCTCCCATAGTCCAAATACATGCACGTTAAGCGAAATGGCTGTTCCAAATTGCCCCTAGGTGTGATTATGAATGGTTTTGTGTGTTCAAATTCGAATTCAGATTTATTTGTCAAGTACAAAATCACACAGTTCAGTATGTAGTGAAATGCTTGTTACGACTGTCCTATATTTGAAGAGAATAAAAAACTCAATTCAAGAAGAAAAAAAGAAAAATAACAGTAACCATAACTATATGAAGGACAAACCAATAGTTAAAGGTAGAATATAAATATAAAATCTAAAAAAATAAAATAAAATATAAATGTAATGACAATTTTATAAGTAATACGTATGTAAAGTGTGGGTGCAGTGTGCACACAAGACTAAATTGAGTCCATTGAGTGTTGGTCCTGTAATTGACTGCTGAGCTGTACAAGGTGCACCCTGCCATCGCTCAGTGTTGGCTGAGATAGGCTCCGGCCCCACGACCTAAGTAGGATTAAGCGGTTCAGCAAATGAGTGAGTGAGATATTGCTTTTTGTTTTTGTTTTGCTCAAAGTAACCACATGTATAGAAATTTCAGTAGGATCTCTCTGACTAGTATAAATGTTACTTTCAACTTTTTGCTTCTCATCTTAGGTTTCATCCAATCTTGAGTTACACAACATGTCGTGTATCCACTTCCTGTGACACAGGGAGTGACACTTGACACTTTACATACAGTATTACTGCAAAATTGCCACTGAATTTATATTTCATCATATTGTATTTATACTGCATGTATATTTCATTTTATATATATTTCTGTATGCTATATTTTATTTTTATTTTATATATTTTTATTTTATATATTTTTTATTTTCTTTTATATTTTTACATTTTTATATTTATATTGACTTTAACTATAAAGTCCTTTAAATAGTTATTGTTATTGTTCTTTTCTTCTTGTTATTGATAGCTTATTCTTCAATTTTTAGGACAGTCGTAACAAGCATTTCACTACATATTGTACTGTTTATGACTTTGTACGTGACAAATAAAATTTGAACTTGAATTTGAATTTGTTTTGTCACATGTGCATCAGTACTCTGTTTAATCTTGTACTGAGTTCTTATAAAATAACAGCTGTACCCATATTTTCACCCCTGACCCCAAGGCCAACCTGTGTTAAAGGCTGAATATGAAACATCTCCGTATTTAATATACAGTGCACCGTGCAGGGTGTGCGTTACTACACAAACACACCACATCAAGTGCACTGGTATAGGGAGTAGGAAGTTATTTAAAAGTGCGCCAGGACGAGCGGAACCGATCAGCTGCTCCTGACTGCGATCATGTGAGCGCGGGTCATTCCGAATCACGTGACACCACAGACGTGTTCTGATTGGCGCGCGCCGGGGTTTATTATTTGTCTTTTGATGAGCAGGTGCTGTTTATAACGTGGTGAAGTTCTCATGCAGCCCTATGCGTTATTTTTTTTTTTTAATTATTATTATTATTATTAAAACGTTGCTTTGCCATGTCGACCTTTCTCGCTGTAGCAGTGTTGTTCGGCTGTGTTTCAGGTAAGAAACACAAGACATGCACAGAATCTCAATTATTTAGAAAAGAATAAGACATAAAAATAATAGAAGTGTAGTAAATAATTCAGGTTGTATTAAGAGGAGGTTCCTCACCTAAAAAGTTGATTTTTTTTAACAGTCTTCTGTTTAATTCAGCTAATACAAAATTTACCAGATTCATTTTTTTTTTAAATAATTAATTAAATGTTTTAGATCCCACTTCTGCATTCTTAAGCTTATTGTTAAACAACTTCTACAAAAACAAGTGAATTCCTGTTATTACTGATAAATTTGCAGTCGGTCCCCCAGCAGCTCCTCTCTCTTCTCTCTCAAACCCAGGACAAAAAAGTACTGTCCTATTATCCAAGAAAGTAACAAAAAAATTGCTCCAGTTTTGCGACAGAATGCTGTAACTTGCAAAAGGAGAGCAGCTTCTATACTGTAACTTTCCACATCAAAATAAATGACACCCCCCCCCCCACTTGCATTCTCATAATGTTCTGTGTGCCTGACTACAAGAAAGGATCCTTACAGAGACAGATACTTGTATCTGTTTACCTTAATAACTGTAAAGAAACCGACTGTGTGGTCATGGATTTTATCTTCCTTCTTCCTGTCTCGGATCCAGTGCCCCATTCAGTCAGTCATTACACGGTGGTGTTTTCTGCAGTCATGCAGGACTCCAATCATTCATTTTCTGAACTGCTTAATCCTAATTAGGCTGGCACCCATCTCAGCCGACTCCGGGCGAGGGCGGGGTACACCCTGGACAGCTCGCCAGGCCATTGCAGGGCCAACAGTCACACAACCATTCGCACTCTCACTCACACCTAGAGGTGATTTGGAACAGCCAATTAGCCTACCGTGCATGTTTTTGGACTGTGGGAGGAAACCGGAGTACCCGGAGGAAACCCACGCAAGCACAGGGAGAAATGTAGTACTCCATTTCCAAAGTAATACCGAAAAGGTTCCTTTTACTGAACTTTGTAGTTCCCCGCTTTCTGTACTCCGTTCTCTGTAGGCCAAAAATCGGAATGAGTCCTCGTTCATTTGCTGAGCTGTTTAATTTCACTCGGGTCATGGGGAGGCTGGTTCTACTGGGTGAAGGTGGCATACACCCTGAACAGCTCGCCAGACCATCATGGGGCAACACATAACTATACACATTCGTACATACAGGCAATTGTACAACAGCCGTTTAGCCTAATGTGCATGTCTTTGGACTGTGGGAGGAAACCGGTGTACATGGAGGAAACCCACACAAGTGCAGGGAAAACTGAACCTGGTGGAATTAATCAGATTGAAGTAAAAGAGATTAGTTTTTGTTTAAATATTTTCTTCTCTCAAATAAACTTTGTGACTGGAACTACTTGGAGCTATCCAAATTTATTCAACATTTAATCTGAATTAAAATGGTCCACATGATGACTGTAACCTCCTGTATTAAACCCCTTGTTTCCTTTTCTCTTTAGTATTTGAAGCCACACCTCTTGCAGGAAGGACAGTTCCTGATTTTGGACAAATGTACCATGTACAAGGTAGTCACAAGTTATGTGTCCACCCCCCCCCCCCATCCTTTCAGTGGCCGTTAAGATGAAGAGTAACTCATTGTCAATATTTTTGAAGGTGTGATCTCTTTACCCTATGCTGAAATCAAGGAACCATTTGAAGGCTGGTATGATCTACAAGGGAAGAGAAGCAGAATCGACTATTACCATGGTGAGTTTGGTTTCACCAATATATGTTTAGGTCCCTTTTTTTGTGTTCTACCCTGATGTTTGAGAGTAGTATCCACTATGGTACCTAGGAATAGTTTTGGAAGTTCACATTTCATTTCTGCAGCTGCCAATGAAATTTGTTCAGAGTAAAAAGCCTCTGGCACTGCGGACCCTTTTAAGGCTCAGAATGATTATGGTGGTGATGGCTCGATGAATACCTAATGAGCTGGCCCAGCCTTTTCTCAGCCAATACTGTGTTTCTCTGTTTATCCATCTATGGAAACTTGTAAGCATAACTCCTTAATGAATTTTTTTAAATGAAACTTGACACTGTTGTGGTGTACCACCTGAAGCTGTGCATGAATTAAAAAAATCCAGGGCCAATGTTTTGAATGGGAGATAATTCAGCCGTCATATCATGATGCAGACTGGGAGGGAATGACGCCTGATCTATTGGTTGTGGTTCCATCTAGATGGCTGATTTGGCCATTTGCTACACATTCAGTTTTTGATTCAGCTGTATTTGAAATGAATTCTGCAGCATTGTAGAGCTTCATGAGCAGGAATTTGAATTACCTCAAGCATAAAATGTCTTTTCAGAAACTTGACATTGGTCTGGTTTTCAATAATTTAATGTTAGTTCACACTCCACTGAATGCATTGAATATGCAATTTCCCCAAGAAAGTATTCATTTATTATTTTTTTTTAACCATTTGTTACTAAAGTCTCATGTCAGTGCTGTTACCAAACCAGTGCTAAAAAACTAACACCTCCCTCAGTTCCTCACTTGGCCAGTAGATAGCTCCCACTCTTTTGACATTGGAGGGAAAGTTTCACAGATATTTTGACCAGTATGCTTAATGTGAGTCAGTGATGTTACCGTGCTATTAGCTTTAGTGACATAGGTTTTGAAAAAAGTTGCATATCGGTGACTAGGAGCACAGATACCTATCAGCACTTTGCAAAAATATGCGCACTAAAGCACATGGCTTCTGCAGGGCAGAGCATTTTTTTAATTTATTTTTTTTTTATATATAAGTTTGTCAGTACCGCCAGTGCTGTTATGGTCCTCGAGGTAACGACGTCGACGCAAAGTTAAAACTGCTTCTTTTGGCACACGATGGAAGATATTTGCACCTACCCACTATGCGATGGCATTATCTTGGTGGACGGGGCAAGAAAGATCACTGAAAGACATGACCATTTTATAGTTGATCCTGATGTTCGGGCTCTTGTAGAGGAGCATGTTCAACAGACCACAGATTAAACTGAGAATTGACTCCAGTATGTTGTTTGGAATGCACCATTTGAAAGTCATAATGCCATGCATTGTTGTTGCGGTTTGTCCGATGGATGACTTTATTCATGCTATTTATTTGATTTAGGTGCAAGACTGAGGCACCTCAAGGCATTTTGACCATAGGGTGTATGGCAGGGATGAATATCAATCCAACATTGACATTCAGAAGGCCATGACAAATAATATTTCTAGCATGCGATTTTAATCATTTTGTCTATTCATTCCTGCTGTAATTCTTCAGGAGTTTGTCTGCTTACAAGTTTAAAGTTCCTGTAAGAGGTTAATACATTTTACGTTAACACTTATTCCTGGATTTCATCATTTATTATGGACAAGTTAATACGATTTGTGAATTAGCACATGAAAGGGACATATTTCATATCTGTAGGCCATCAGTATCGTACAAAAAAAAACATTAAAGTTTACAAAAAAAATTGTCGCGCATGACATCCTGTAACAGCACTGACAGATTTATCTGTGATGATGAAATAAATCTATCTGTTAGAAGTCTTAATTCATATTAGGTGCACTGCTGAGCTGTGGAATATTACATTTTTATTCCATATGTCAACGGATGTTTAGGTCAAAATAATACATCAATTTTTTTCATTCTTCTGTATCTGAAAATGATCAATTAATGTGAAATGACCTGGTAACTCTTTGGCAGGACAAGTCTCCACTTTTCAGCTCGGCGCAGCAGATGCTTATGGTGTCAGCTACAAAATCACCCCTGTGACAACTGAGACTGAATTTAATGCCATGAAA
>JAQMYF010000001.1:45139311-45156603 GCA_030014195.1 Neosilurus mollespiculum
AGAGATGTGTCACGAGCATAGCGGACCTCAAGGTAAAGGCGTCTGAGCTTGGTGTCTTCATCAAAATCACTGGTTATATACTCATCTATGGCAGCAGTAGATGTGAATGGGCCTCCTAAACTCTTCAGTGCATACGGATCTTTGTTTCTGCGATGGTCACCTGCAATATTTGCAGTCTCCTTGTTCTGCAGCCCGTTTCTTTAGCTCCTCCTGCTTTTTGTTCCAATCTAGCATCGTTTCTGGAATAATTCCTCCTTTCCTGACAACACTACGATAGCATCGAAATGATCCTGACTCTCGTAGTAGACTTTGCCTTCACGTGACGCAGAAGCGCTGCCTAGCTGTTTTGCTCCTCTTTTTGAGAGTTCATAATTGATAAAGCCAACACTGCGTTCTGCTGCAAGGTTGTTTATTGGTGTTACTAGATCTCTTTTCCTGCACGCCAGAGTTTTCTCCCATCTTCGGTCAACAAAGTCTTCACAGAACATATTTCTCTGGTTCTTCTGATCGGCAGGGACAGCCCATTCCATGTTACTCATATTCACTCAGTGTCTGAGTTCAAGCTGCTTTCGAATTACTGGATCCTGACAGAAAATGTCAAACAACTCTTCCACTTGCTGGTTGAAAGTGGCAGCTTTCTTGAAGAAATTGTAGTTTTGTCAGGTTTTTCGTGTCTGAATAAGGTTGACAAAGTCACCATAAAGTTTCAAAACATGTTTCTTGATGTGCCTTGAGTGGAAAGTGTAGTGTAAGGGTAGTAGTGGCTTAGTTGTTAAGGCGATGGGTTACTGAACTGAAGGTCGGCAGTTCAATCCCCACTATCAGCAAGGCCTTAACCCTCCATTGCTCAGTTGTATAAAAATGATAATTGTAAGTTGCTCTGGATAAGAGCGTCTGCCAAATGCTGTAAATGTAAGGGCTGCAGAATAGCCAGTGCTCCTGAAGCAGTTCTGCTACTAACTAAGCTTCAGCATATCTTGATTGCTGTGCAGGGACCAAGCTTGCTTGGGCCTCAGGAGATTATATATATATTATATAGACATTATATTCTGAATGACATCTTTACATGTAGGTAGTCAGGTTTCTGAAAATAATCTTAAGCACCTAGGGTCGTTTTGGCTTCTGATCTTGTGAATGATAAACTTGCAGCCATTATTCACCTACAGACATAGACCTGTTACTATTACCAGTGTTGGTACATAACTGCCACATCAAACAAGTATATGTTTGCATATTTAGGCTAAAATATGCATAAAAATGCCTTGTTTCGCATTCCACCAATGCCAGTCTTGCAAAAGAATCATCTGATACGACATTTAAGATCAAGTTGTTAATTATAACTGAAAAAGTACAGAAATCTCACTCAAAACAACAAAATAGTGGATTCTTTCAACATGCGTAAAAATGACTTATCTTCAGAGGGTATGTACAGGGGGGTTTGCATTGGACATTGGACTAAACCTTGACATTTCCTTATTCAGATTGACCCTCTACATATTTTTAGATGGGTACTTCAAGGAAAAATTGACTTTTGCAAAATACTACCACCCCTAGTTTTACTGCTTGCATTAAATCTTTGTTCCTTTAAAACCCATCCTATGTTACATTGCTTCTGTTTTGCTTTAGCACGAGATTGCCATCGTGACGGCAGATGGCGTTGAGATTCTTGGACCTTTGTCATCAGAAACAAACTGGGAAATTGCCAATATGGTCAGGTGGGTTACATGATTGACTGTTCTGTAAGGAAGTGTTTTTATATTTGTCTTAGTCTGAAAAGCAGGGTTCTCAATGTTTAATTTAACAATCAACAATTTTTTTTTTTTTTTTGGTACGAAATCCAAAAGATTGATGACAATCTGAGACATTTGTGTTTCAATATGAAATAGAATTATATAATATTCAGTTATTTATGAAACGGCTGGTACATACATATAAAATATCTCCAAACAAAATAATTAATTGTTTCCTTTTTCTTTTTGCAGTGGCTTTGAATGAAGGCTGGTTTTGCTCATCTAGATTTCTTTCAGCAGTGGATTATTTGTACCACAATAGACTAGATATAGACTACACTTAGTATGTTTTGTATTTGTTACCCAGAAATAAAGTGCTAATGTATGTCTGCGTACATGTTTAATCCTCTATTAAGGTTTACTTTATCTATTGATCTATTTATCACTCCTATAAGAAGAAATAATCCACCCATTGACCTGTCCACTAGTACATTGTACAACCACCGTAAACAAGGAAGCAAACTCCTTACACATGCTCAGCAACAATCAGTTACAGTCTTAAGTTTCCACCCTTAAAGGGTTTGTTCTAGAATTGTATTGCAGTAACATTAATACCATTTTGAGGTTGCCATAAAAATGATCAAATAAATTAAAAGAAATAACCAGTACAACCTTTGACAATGTGTTTATTGATTACAAAATAAAATTCCTTTTAGAAAAGTCTAGGGGAAAAAGAGAACAGTCTGGCAGATAAAATGAGGTTTATGTAATATCAAAGGAGAGCCCCTTAATCATGAACTAGCAGCCCTAAGTACAGGAGACCTGTAAGATTTGTTCACTAAAAACTTTCCTTGCTCATGTGCATGCGTCACAGCAGTAATAGTACTGAACAGTTTTCACTTTGGCTGGAATATAAAACAGTTCATCAGTCAAAGCAAATATAAAAGGATTCAGTTGCACATCACTACAATATGTATTTTGGCCTATTTTTTAAGGTGCATGCTAATGAATAACAAATGATAAACGGGACTGTACGATTCAAAAAAGCATGGAGCGCCATGATTTATGACTACAACTGGGGTATAAAAAGGAGGCAGGGTGCATCCAAGTGATGAAACTTGAAGGAATTGCTTCCAAGTTCATGATCCCCTATGATGGGGCATGAAGGTCTGTTAAAGTCTACTACAATACACATGTTCTATCACGGCTGCCGTCCAAAAAAATCATGATGCATCATAATTGTAGAAAGAAATTTGACAGAACTTTTGCTGCGATCATCATGAATCCACCAGGTTCCCTCAAGTTCATCACAATTCAAGCCCACGACACACATCCCAAAACATAACCCCCCCCAAACGCTCCTCACAATTCTCTCAAATAGTGGACATCGTGCCCCAGTGTAAACCCAGGGTTAACCGATATTTATCACTGCAGCTCTTGTTTTAGTGTTTCTGAAGACCATTCTGATTCAGTTAACATTGACATTATTACAAATATGGGGAAAAACATGAGGACTGTGTAAGAAATGGCAGAAATGATGGGAAAACAGTGCACCTTCCAGGATAAACACATGAGCTTCGTATCCCTACAACAGTTTTTCATCAGTAGTGACAAAGAATGTGGGACGTGTATGTAAAATAAACAACACTCAAACATGAGGACATGATCAGTAAGTTTCTTTTCTTATTCAAATCAAAATAGTCAGTTAACACTCCAGTGAAAAAAAACAACTTGATTTTACTTGTAAGAAATCATCAGTTTATCATTTCTGCATCTTCAAATCCATGAAAAGACTCGAGATCACTATCCTTCTCGAAGATTTTCCTCAGGGCCTGGGAACTGGATGCTGACAGCAACAGTTTTGGAGAAACAACAGGTGACATGCTTCCTCTGTGTTCAGCCTCAGAATCCTCCTCAGATTCTTGTTCCTGAGATGTGCTCACCAAGAGGACGTCAGTCAGTTTCTGTACCAATTCTGAAAATCCCTCTGGTGCCAAATCTGAATTTGAGTTCAATGCTGGTTCAAAAGACCGCTGAAGAAATTCTGGCCTTTCTGCGAGGACATCCAGCATTTCGAGGAGCCAGGCTGAGAACAAAAGGGCCAGCTCAGCAGGCCCAGCACCAATTAGGTCCTGTGGTGCTTCACTCACATGCTGGGTCCAGCGAGCTTGCAGGAACTCTCGAAGAACAGGACCAACACAGGCCTCTAGAGGATGAACGCGACATGAGCATGCTTGAGGGATGATACCTGGCAATGTATTTACACTGCTAAGCAATGCTAGGAACTTTTGATTTAGGTGACCTCGATACTGGTCCATAACTAGCAACCCCATACCTCCAGATTTTGACTGCACATGTCTACACCACACTTTTTCAATCCATAACTGCAGCCTTTCTTCATCAGAAAAGCCCTCTGGCTTGGCCTCTAAAATAATGTCTGGCATGGCTGGTGCATCTGGGCTTAGATGGTTTCCTTTAAGAAACATTACGGTAGGTAAGATAGTACCATCAGCTAGGGAGGCAAGAACAACTTCGAGAAGTGGATCCTTTTCGCCAACCAACTTGAAAGCAGACATCATGGAAGAAGAATCAGCGGAGGCAGGATCAAGTTGCTCCATGTCTACAAAAATGGAAAGCTCATCCATAGCAGCAATGGCTGACAGACCCAAACCATTTGAGGTGACCTGTTTATTTACAACAGAAGTAAAAGTCTGTAGACGTTCCTGAACTTTATGTGGCAGCAGGCGAAGGGATGTGGCTAATGACTGCAGGGATAAATCATGGTTTATCAGGAAGTCCACAGCCCAGCTGTAAGAGATACCCGCCCCCCTGTCGGTGTTCATGAACTGTGAGGCTTTGGAAAAAAGACAGATTTCATCTACAGGAAGCTGCTGTTCTCTCTGGCACAACATCCACTCAGCTAACCGATCACTTGCTTGAGTGCTTAACCCTTCTCTGCTGTTTGGTGGGCCACGCTGAACCTGACGCTTCAGTAACAAGGAATGGACTTCATCTGGCTGAATATCGAACTGGCTGGCTGCTTGAGGAATCCCAAAGCACAGGGCGTAGAGTATAATCTTGAGCTGTGCCACAGTAAAAGATTCTCCATCTTTATTTCTGACTTGAGTGTGCGCTCCACTGGAAAGCGCCATTTTCTGTAGTGCCAAATCCTTTGGCTGTGCCCCACAATTCTCATCGGGCACAGTGCTTTCACTGACAGTCTGTATTGCAGAGGGGGTAGATGGGGTGTGTGCAGAGCTATCAGGGGGTTTTATGCAAAGGTTGATAGAGGGCACAGGATTAGTGGCTTGTAGACCTGAATTCTGATCTACTTGCATTACTTGCTTCTGTAGTACAGTTCCAATGCTGAGCCCCTGGGCCTTTCGAATCAAGACAGTTGGTATGAAGACAAATCTACAAAACAAACAACCGAAGGTTAACAAGAGATAATAACTAGAAAAATTCCTGAATAAATTTTGAGATGTGCCTGCAACTGTTTCCGGAAAATACATGAAAACTGGCGTGCTTTATTTTATTTTGTGTGTGTGTGAGGTGCATGTACAGTCGCAGCTGGTCATTGCCATAGTGATTAAACCGGCAGTTACTAACAGTTGCACTGCCTTTTCTGAAAAAAATGTATATTGGTTGCGTTCCACTATTGGACTTCTGATTTGGAAACTGTATTTCCCATCGCAATGAGGTTGACAGTGTTTGAGATCCAAGAATGTGGTGAACACAGTGATATAAATTATTTTGCTGTACTGTGAAAAGTATTCAATCATGATGTAAAAATGCCCCTCGTAATGACTTTAAACACCCTTTTTTTGTCTGGATTCTTATGGAGACATTCGCGGTGCAGCTGTCAGTCAGAGGCTCACCATTTCACTTCTACAAGTTCTGTTGACTCGAAGGTTATATGGTCAGAACCAGATTTTCCCATCTGTTTTCCCTCCGTTTTAATGTAAAATTTATTGGTAAAAATTATCGGAGATAATCTTCTCTTCCTTCCAACTCTGCTGATGACATCACCCACTGTAGCCCAGAACATTCCATGCAATACACACTCATTATAAATACACAAATCGACTGAAAAACCTTGTCAAACTGAAACACTGAAAGAAAACCGTAAAAAGTAGCAAAAAGCCATTTTGAACGTCAAAATGACGACTTCACTGACTACGTTACTACGTGAAAGTATGGCTTCTTGGTGAGGCGTCAAAGTTAGGCGAGTTTTGCGATTGTTCGCTGACCTCTCCCCATTCATTTCAATGGGATTTTTGGTGTGATTTCTGGCTAATTGTATCGCCGTGGTAACGCGAAATGCTAATAAAAATAATAGCAATGTTTGTGTTGAGGCGACAGTGCTAACCACTGAGCTACCGCGCCCTTGGTTTTTACATCAGTACTGCAGCAAAACTGAAAATCCTCGACAATGAAAAGGAATACTCTAGGAAGACGTAAGTTGTTTTAATAATCAAATAATATGACATTCTACTGCATTATGTTATTCTTTATCATTCTAATAAATTCAAATAAAATTACCTTTTGTAGCCACGAGAAAATCCATCTGAAAAAACAATTCAAATAAAAAAGTAAATAACAATAAAAACATCATGTCATCATTTACATGCCCAACAATTTTTAAATGACTACTCTGACTGATTACTCAATTAACTGTGAGTTTCAGTAAATCTGTGTAGGGTACATGTAAGAAAAACAAAAGTATGTTACTGTAAAAAAGTTTGAGAACACAGAGTTTTACTTTACTCAAAATATTTGTGGATATTTAATCACACCACCTGGTAACAGGGCTTAATTTTTGAGATGCGCCATTGGATGTTCCTCACAACCAACCCTATCCAACCATATCAAATTGATTCATAAAATCAATTTATTGCGCAGCTCTAGTAACTAAACATAGCATCCGTATTTCCTATTAAAAAATTCAATCTTTTTTTAACGACTCAGTAGCTTTAACATGTTCACACGAAAGAAAGTCTTTTTCCTTGGACAAATCTAACTCACCACTGAATATGCAGTGGCTGAAGGTGTGGCCTGAATTCTTAGTCAGATGCGTAGCCATCAGGTCTCCAATCTCAGTGGAATACCCACAGGTAGTGCAGCTCAGTTTACCCAACCTGCCAGAAAACCATAATCATTAGATCAACAACTTCTTCCAAACTGCTACCAGTAAAGCAAATCAACTTAAACCAAAGCCACTTACTTTGGACAGGGCTTGTACAAGTTCAGGTATTTAGTGGTTGTTTTGCGAGGAACATGATTACTGCAAACAGAAACATTAAAGCTTAAAAAAAATCATTTGCAGCAGTTATATAATTTCTATATAGTGGTTATTAGATGTTGCTTATGGCATTTAACATTTTCACTACTTATGCACACACGCACCTGATCATGTGGTTTGCATACGCCCTGGAGCAACAGGTGCTATAACGGCACAAGGAGCAGTGTACAAACGTGGGGAAGTGAACAGAAAAATCTGGAATCTCAAAGTTACATTCTATACAAAACCAACCTCTTGAAGGCTCGCTAGAAACAGAAGAAAGAGTTTGGGTTAGGATAACAGGGTAAAAGGGCAGCTTTTGTAATAAATTGTGCTCAAACTTTCCCCAAGAAAATATTTCAGTGCTCACTTTATCAGGTTTGTCGACCTGATCCTTGTAGGTCAAAGGGAGTCAAATCACTACACTAGTTTATCTGTGGTATCCATTTTTTTTAGAGAAGAAGAATTGATTGGTGTAAATTAAGTGAAATAAAAGGAAAGCCTTCCAAACTCTCGTTACACTGAAAATATGTATATTTTCACCATCAGGTGGTTTTTGATTATATTTTTGAATTTGCAACCTGCTAAAATCCATTCAATAGTTTGCCTTAACCTGTTTGAAAAGGCGGCCATGTGGAATCCATTTCACTCTTGTGAGTGTGCAACATTACATTTACATACATCAGACAAGCGTCTGTCTGTATATGTGAACACATAGTATATTCTAATGCACAACACTTCTGTGTTTACAAAAGGCAAAAAACAAACAAAAAAAAACAATTATAGTCAGAGCAACACAGAGTTCCACAACACATCCATGAAAGTAATCTAGAATTTGACTAGATAAATAACTTTTATAAATAGTAACAACCCCCCCCCCACTGCCATTACTCTTACGCACCACTGTTTCTGAAACTTGGTTAGAATTCCCAGCATGCTCTCAACAGGCTTCCTCTTTGAAAGGGTGATTCTCTGGACATTATTTTGAGCTGCAGGAACTGACGAAGCAGAAGAGTTTTCACTGTCCGTACAAGGTTTACTGAAGTAACTGTTGTCATTAACCTTAGTCAGTGAATAAGCCCGGATGGTTATCTGAAAGGCAGAAAAACTGATATAAAAATCTCTATGTTCTTTATTAACTTTAACATGAAATCCCCAGCTGTTATTGGGAATTTAGCTCATAATTATTAAAAACACTTTCCAACACACTGTGAACTATTGTAATAATATTATAAGCCATAAAAAAATCAAGTTATCAGGCAGGAGGAATACCAGGAGATGCTCTGGTGACTGTGTATCACCTACTTACCTTAGTTCCAGGTTTAAGCCCCAGCAGCTGCACAGGTTTCAGGTGGGTCTGGTGAAATAAGAACTTGTGCTCCGATTTGTCCTTTGCGTAAAGGAACTGAAGCCGGCACTTTTTGCAGTACAACACCGATTTTTTCTGGACACAGAAGCAGAGATAAATAACACTTTATTTACAATCCACCCCAGACTTACAGCAACAAATGACAAACTGGCAGGCAAACGTTCAATTCTCATACAAGTTACAAATGCAGCTGTACTGACACAATAACCCCTTTTACCCAGACTGTTCAGGGTGGGAATATTGCACCTTAACTTCACCTCATCATTCTGCAGAAGTCATTTGAATATGGAATGATGCAGGACAAGGACGTGGTTTTTGACACTCCTTTTTTTGGAGGGCAGCACAAATTTAAACATCTCAATCCAAGGTGTCCATGGTCTGTGTGCTTTCCTGCCTTTAACTGCATCCCATTTCTCCTCCAAAATATTTCTGACTGCGTTAAACATAATGCTCAGCAACTTTATGTTTAAAGAGTGGTATAAATGTGCACAGCTAACAAACACACCTCAAAACTCTGCTCTGCTGTTGTTGCTTAGAAACCAATGCTGGTATGCTCAGGGTATACATATTTTTATTGTACAGTATTTATATATTACACTAGACGTCAATGCATTGTCTTAGACGTCACGCCATTGGTTCCAGAACGCCGGACCACTTGCCAAAAGCACACACCAGGGCAGCCTTTTAACTTTTAAAAGAACCATTTTACATTTACATTTGTAACCTAATCTACTTATTATACGATGGTATGATTAAGGTGGTGCAGTGGCTAGGTTGCTGGGCTCATGATTGAGTGGTCATGAGCCTGAAATCAGTCAGACCCCACCATGCAAAACACAAGTGTGCCTCTGTCCACCCAGCAGTGTAAAAATACTGGGAAAGTAACCCTGTTGATGTACTAGCAACCGATCCAGGATTCATCAAACTCCTAGTCGCTTCACACTACAGAAATCGGGATAAGCTCTGACCTGACGAGCCGTTAGGCTTGGATGTAAAAGTAATTATTATATCAGATTCGCTAATCTTTTTACACATTTTAAAAGTTATTTGTAGTATTAAACACACAAACTTCATAAAGCATACCTGTGGCAACAAAAGTAATGGCCAATACAAACATCCAATATAAAGAATGACATTCTGACAGCTTGCTATGCTGAAATGGACTATACCAATACGTGAGGCAAGAGATTATTGTAAGCAGAACAAAATGGAACAATCATTCTGGCATCTTTTATTCTTTCTGACATTGTGTACCTGATGCTTGTTGAAGTGGATCTGATAGCTGTTGCTGGTCTTGAACACTTTGAGGCAGTAGGGGCATAGAAGATAGGCAGTGTCCTTGTGGAGCTCATGGAAGTGTATTATAACGTCACTGTAGAAAGATGAACGGAATTTGCAAACCTAAACCCAAGAAGAAAGAAATGCCCCCATTTAATTTTCACAGCCCACATGATTATCAGAGACAGTATTCATTTTAGCATGAGGGGACACATACAGATATTCATTACCTGACACATGTAGGGCATTTCACCAGGTCTGTGAAGGTTTTTCATATGATGCAAAAAAAGGGGAGTGTTCTTATATGACAATTCACAGATCTTACAGAGTGCTGTAGAAAGAGGAATGATAACGTTAGTACGCTAAAAAGAAAGTCTCTGGTCCAAGATCTGTGTATCAGCTGAAAAGGGACTCACGTGCAGACTCTACTTGGCTGTGGACGGTCTCCAAATGGCACTGCAGGGAGAAAGGTGTACTGAAGTTGCGGAAGCAGTGAGGGCACATAGTGTGGGACTTCCCATCACCCCTCTGTTGCTCCATTTCCACATGGTGCTTCATGTGGTTCATCAGCCTGCAGAAAGGTAATAAACCAGTCAACCAAACTTTGCTGTTATGCATTATATCACAAAGAGTGAGGTTGAATTCTTGAATCTAACTGGTTAGAAGGTGTTGATTAAATTTGTCAATACAGCTCTGAAAAGCATCTCCACAGTCCATGGGAGGAAACCAGAGCACATGGAGGAAATCCACTCATGAACAGGGAGAACATGCAAACTCCACTCAGAAACGCCCTCACCAGGCAGAAGGCTCAAACCCGGGACTTTCTTGCTGTGACACGACAGTTTTAACCACTGCACCACGCATTTTTTAAAATAACCAACAATATTTAGTTACAAACATTGTAATGTCTCGTGTAAAACATAGCAGCTTATGGACTAAAATATTTATTTCTCTTTTATTTTAAAAAGTGGAAAATATTCCTTTTCTCAATAACCATTAAAGAACTGAAGGCTGTAGTCAGGCCTAAACATAAGTTGTCTTTGTAATACAATAATTACATTTATTTTTCCTTTGTTCTGGCAGTGTGTAAAAAATAGTTTAGATTTCTTTTTCAATCCAGCATTTGTACAGCCAACTGCAAAACAAAAGGATATCCCATTTTAGATCCGTTCTGTTTGAAATGTTTTACAGCATTTGTTCTGAACATTAATGCTGTCAGTGTGCTGGTGATTTATGTTTATTGAAGTGTATGCACTATTTTACATTATTACTCCCTCTGCAATAATGCAATTACAGCTAGGAAAAATATATTCCATGCCTAGTATAAAAGGAATAAAACACTTCTGGGTGCAAAGTTATTTGAAAAAAGCAACTGGATTGCTTAAACTAACTCCATCAGTGATTCATTTTCTAGAGAATGCCCTGTAATATTCTTTACAACACGTAGTCTGGTACTGCACCGTGGGCCATACACCCAACAGACCCCATAAGGCAAAGATGTCCCTTTACCACCCCCCCCCAAAAATCCCAATAAATCATCTTACTTGATATTATTCTTCAGCATTTTATCACAGAGATGACATTTCATCTTAATGGGAACCACATTATTCTCCCTCAGAACAGGATTTCCAGGGTCCTTCCCATAGTAGAAGTCTTCCACTAGCATGATAAGCCTCCCCTGTGCGTCATAGTCGCCAGTACCCGGGGTCTGCACTCCCTCTGGTATCTCAGACATGGTGATGCGTTTCAGACAAGGAGGAGGAGAGCCTGCCAGATCTCTGCCACTTGTAGACATTGAGGAGGAAGGGGGAGACATTGTGCTCGTGTGGGATGTGGATTGCTTCAGGTCACTGCTACGCCTGGCTCTTTTTCTTGGTTTGGTGGCCAATGCATGAACGCTGTTTATAAGCTCTGGATTACAGTGCTGAAACAAACAGTGATAAAACTGTAGGGCTGAACACTGACATGTACAAGTTTTTATCTTCTTCATAGCTCAGTTGATAAGTGATTCAATAAGCTATAGCCAAATACTATAAGTACCCACCTGAATCCTACAAGTTCCAATCTAAATCCTACAAATACCCATCCAAATATTACAGGAACCCATCCAAACCCTACAAGTATCCATCCAAAGCCTACAAGTATCCATCCAAAGCCTACAAATACCAGTCTGAATCCTACAGGTACCCATCTGAATCATACAGGTACAGACCCCAATCTTACACGTACCCACCAGAACCCCAAACCCTAGAGGTATCCACCTAAACCCTATATGTACCTACCAAAACCCTACAAGTCCACATCTGAACCCTAGAAGTACCCACCCAAGTCCTATGAGTATCCATCCAAATCCTAAAAAACCACAACCAAATCCTAAAAATACCCGCCCAAACCCGATAAATACGCACCCAAATCCTACAAGTACCCACCCAAATCCTACAGATGCCCATCCAAATCCCCCAAGTACCAACCTGAACCCTACATGTACCTATTCAGGTCCTGCAACATGCCTAAGCTACACACTCCAAGGGTTGCAGCAACCACTGCACCATCCATCACAATAAACCTGTACTAAATATCAGCAAAATATTCTTGTGGTGCTCCTGTAACAATATGATCTACCTCTGTTTCTAACTGTAATAGAACATTGAAATCATGATTTACTCACAAGTCTACTTTATAATAATATTAAAGTCAGCAAAAATGTTTGTTATATATACACCAAACTAAAAACCTAACAAGCAAAAGAAAAAAACAAAAAAAACAAAAAAAAACCCACCCACAAATCCTCACATATTCAATTCCACGTAAAGAACACAATTTTGCTAGTAAAGCCTTGAAATATTCAGAGATGCACAAGAAATAACTGCTGTTTGCAAATAAAGTTACAGATAAGAAATAAATTTAACAGAAAAGAAGTAGATGAGAAATTTATTTATTTTTAAAGCCCCTGTCACATATTGATTATTTAGCCAGCATATACCGATGTATGAGAAATTTGGTGAATACACTGGCGTACGTGGAATAAGTTATGGGTAAGTTTTGTGTAAGTTAACAGCACGCTGGTATAAGTCGTAGTATGGCGAGATCATGGAACATCACAGATGACATTGTTTGCCAGAGATGTACAGAGAGGTACACTGTTTCACTTCCCCTCTTTGTGCATGCATGGCGCATACGTTTTGCATACGCTGACTATAAGTTGTTAAGTTATGCGATCGTTCACGCGTTATTTGTATAATGTTATAATGTCTAGTGTACTTTGAACCTACATATAACTAATACCAACAAATGCTAACGTGTTGGCAGCATTTAGGGAAGAGCTCGGCAACCCACAGCTACGGTGCCACATGCGGCTCTTTCATCCCTCTGCTGTAACTCCCGTGGCTTATGTTGCCGCCAGACAAGGGACTCCTTTTGACCCCCGGTAAGCTAGCAATGGAATCTACGAAGAAAAAAAGTTTCTGAAGAAAAAGGAACGTTAAATGCGCCGTGGACATTAGATTAAAAAGTTTTAAATTAGAAAAATCAAACGTTGAAAGACATTTCCAGAATAAAGTTGAGTTTGTTATGGAATGAAGTATTGTGATCTCTGTCTGCACGACAAAGTCTGGTGGCTGTCCACATTGGAGGTGCTGAAATGGTTTGCTATGTGCCTGGGGCACATAAAAACTGTCCTGGAAAGCAAAGGAGAAAGGAAGCACAGCCCTGCAGATGCTGGAGGAGGTTTTGGCATTTGAGCGCATGATGACATTGTTTGCCAGAGATGTACAGAGAGGTACACTGTTTCACTTCCCCTCTTTGTGTTCGATACATGGTGTGCCATTCCTGACACTTACATAAACATGAAAAAAGCATGCATTTGGAGTCCTGCCAATCTTTGGATCTATATACTTGTGTGAGGAGGTTTTTTCCAGCATGAACTACATTGAAAGTATACATCGCACCTCTCACAGATGAGAACTTGCAATCCTGTGTGAAAATGAAAGTGACATCTTAACAATCCTGATATGGAGACGCTGTGCAGTGAAGTTCAGGAGCAAAAATCATATTAACCAGGTGAAAGAAATCATTTAATGAGCTATTATTTTGAAAAAATATATTTTTATACCGGACCCTGAACTAATGTAGTTGTGTTTCATATTTAGGTTGATGGTTGACTGCTGTATGCCACATGAGGAAATTAAGGAATGAACGCACACTGAAATAGACATTAACATATAAAGTGACAACTTTTGTTTGCCCTTATTGACAGTGAGTGTGCTGCTGCTATGAGATTTTACAATGTCGGTGAACTACGATTTCTTCGGCATGACAACGATGTTGATACTGCAATGTTTATTGTGGATCCGATTTGAATCAGCGAGCGGCAGCCTTTTATACTTCACGTGATCGATCGTTGGGGATACACTGCTGCATAAGTTAAATTATCGTTGGTCATAATTTGCGAGCGCTGCCAATACGCTAGGTATTCGTTGGTATAACTGATACGCAGGTTCAAAGCACTCTAGACATTATAATCAACTTATTAATAACCTAAAAATAATGTGTGAATGATTGCGTAACTTACCTACAACTTATGGCAATTTAACCACAACTTATGGTCAGCGGAACGTATGAGTCATACGCTAGGATACCTCAAAAATCGGCATACTACGACTTAACATGCTGGAACTTACTCAAAATTTACCCAATAACTTATTCGATGTACGCCAAATTTCTCATGCATCTCATATCATGGCTAAATCGTCGATATGTGACAGGAGTTTTAATGAAAGGAAATTTATTCTGGAAATATTTTTTTCTAATTTGTTTGCTAATTTCTCACCAAATATTAAGCATGCTGGTAAACCAGTTTTGTCAGAATGAAAACAAAAGAATCTGTACACGATGCATTAAACATTCTTTTTTCATCAGAAACTTTTCTCTTCTTAGATTTATACATCACTCGCTTGCCGGGGGTCATAATGAGTCATTTGTCTGGTGGCAATATAAGCAACGGAAACCACAGCAGAGCAATGAAAGAGCCGCATGCAGCTCCGGAGCCTCAGGTTGCCGACCTCTGCCCTAAACACTGCCAATACACCCATAATATGCTAGCTGTAAGTTAGAAAGATGTTCAGTAAAAGTTTTGTGGTCGTCCAGAACACATCAGGTACATCTACATACCTCAATATACGGTGGAGATAAGTTTGATATAAGTTAGCTATAGGTTTTTGATTGGTTCTGGATAAGTTACTAATAAGTTGTGTATACGTTCAAAACACGAATAATATCGATAGTTCAGCGTATGCAGGGTTTTATAGAAATTTGTAATACATCACATAAGTTCTGCAAATCGTTAATACATGACAGAGGCTTAAAGGGCAAAAAGGACTGGATGCATTCATTGTGCTTTTACCCTCAAACCCCATATGTAGGTGGGACAGGTCATATTTATAGCGTGCACACTAAAAAAAGTATTTTGATGCATTGTTCAGTATAAAAGCATCATGATGCACTGCACTATTACCACAGCCAGAAATTATGTAGTCTTTACAAGGCTATTTGAAAACAGAATTGATTGGTTAAGCTGTCCACTGCTATACTAATGGATAAAAATAATACTTTAATATATATTTTATATACTTGTATACAACAAACAAACTAGTGAGAGTATGGACCAAAACAATGTGGGGTTTTGTGTGAGAGTTGAAACTTACACACATGTAGCCACGAAGCTCATTAACAACTTTGTAAGCCACATTACAGCGAGAACAGAACTGCGGCGCCTTGAAAACATTCTGAAATACTGCAAAATACAAGCACATTAAATTTAATTATCAACCATCAAGACAGGGAATTATTCCTAGTATCATTAAGGAATAATCCTAAAAATGTCAGGAATTGTGAAAAAACGAGCTTAAATGGAGTGGTATGTAAACTCCTGATTTCAACAGAAGGTCCGCCCTCATAAGTAAAGTGCAAGTATGCATATGTATATATATATATGAGAAATAAAAACATTAGTGGGTTTGTTATGTGCTTCACACACATGCTAATTAATAGCTGACCTTTGGAGAAAATTTTAGCAGTTGACACCGATTTCCGTTTTTGGGTACTTGTCTTGGAGACCTGAGTTGGGACCTGAGAGGGGGTTTTGGTGTTACCCTCAGCAAGTATATTATTTGCAGGTTGCAGCTGTGTTAATTCATTCTGTGCTTGATCAGCTGTAGCAGGAGGAGGTGGTCGTGCTGATGATGATGATGCTGATGGCAGTTCTGAAGACAGAGGTGTGGTAATAATACAATAAATACACATCATGTCAACTAGACGAAAGTAGTGTAACAATTGTTTGTAAACCATTTCACAGTAGTCACAGCAATGAAATTTAAGTGAGGGTTATAATAATATGTCAGGAAGATTTTAGAATTTCATGCCTTTTTGGCATTAGAAAAATGTTATGAACTAATTGTAGTGTGTTGCATCATGAGTCAATCTAAAAGCTGTAAGAAATAGGAAATAACAGAGGTGGGCTTGACAAGATAATCCTTTATTGATCCCAAAGGGAAAATTTGTAAAAATCTTTTACTTTATATCACAGTAATGGTATATATTACAGTCTAGTATTTTTTAAATTGGATTAATGGCTTCAAATGACCATACTGTGCTTCCATCATTTTTAATTATTTTCTTATCTTATTTGGAACTTATATTTCCACGCAAATGAAAATCATCATCAGAATCAGTCTACTTTATTGATACTGAAAGATACCAGACAAGTAAATAAGTAAATAAATAACTAAATAAATAACCCTGGTACTTTATCTTCAAGAGTAACACAAAAACAACTGTAAAGTTTTAGAAGTTTTGAAAGGCTCATGTGATGCTGTGTGGTGCAGCTTGATCACATGTCTGCAGTTGTTGCAAAACAAAGTACACTATGAAGCTCATTTAAAATTCTAACCCAGACATTCTCCATATGCGGCATGTCAATGTCAGTGAATTGTTTAATGCATTACATACCTGTGATCGAGGCTGCTTACTAACTCTCTGAACCCTGCCTTTTCAGCAGTATGAACCAGGCCATGTCCTTACATATGTGTGTTCTTATAGCGTGTAATTTCCTTCTTGTCATGTGGTCTGCTTCTGGCACAAGACTGTTTATGACATTTAATTAGTCTTTAAACTCACGTACGTGCATTTTTTGCTCTGCGCATACAAAGCTTCACTTCCGTGAGCATTTAAAACAAAATGTACGCAAAAAAAACTGCAGCAGCCCACAAGTGTCACGGCACACTCCATTTGGCAAACACTTAAACTATGAGGGAATTGAACCAGCAACCTTTTGGTCCCGAAGCCACTTCTCTAATCATTAAGCCACAATTGCCCCAATTAATTAATGGTCTTGTCTAGGATCATTGTTCAAGATCTTGTACGAGAACTAGATCAGGTATTGAACACAGAGAGGACACAAGCTCTGTAGGAGAGAGTACCACTCCTCTGGCCCCAATAGTGTATGGCACACTGATAGATAAGACAAATTAAAACCCTATGGCTTTCCCCTACAAAGTTGCATTGACAGATTTAATCAAAAAGCTATCTGGCTTTTTTTTTTTTTCTCTCTTTGGGGTGGGGGGGGGGGCTTCTTTTAT
>JAQMYF010000001.1:45211654-45227502 GCA_030014195.1 Neosilurus mollespiculum
TATATATACAGGAACTTAAGGGCTGGTTCAGTTTTTACAGAGCATTTGGTTTATATGTAAACAAGCTGTATTGAGCTGCACACCAGAGGTGTGTCTGGGATGCATTCAGATCCAGTTGCACAACTGATAATGGAAAATCTACTGTTTCCGGTTTGAAAATCAAAATTCTGCATAGAATTATTCATCAGGTCATTTAGTATAAACCTGAACAGACTTGTGCTTTTCTGGTCAGTTATAACAGTGGAGTAGGACTTTTACAACAAACCACAACACCACCATCACCACCACCACAACAACACCACCACCACCACCAACAACAACAACAAGGTGACAGAGTTTGCATCAGATACCTCCAGTGTAAAAGCATAATGTGGCTAAACAAATGATTCCCCCAGGCTTCAGTCATTCGGTCAGTAGGAATGTAACATAGTACTAAAGATTAGTGTGCTTTGCTGGCTTCTTGTACGAAAAAGTGATTTGGGTTTGCTAGTATTTTCTCCCTAACATGTCAGTAGATGTCCTGTGATGCTTCTGTAACCAGTGATTGTGTATGACCAATCAGTGATCTTCCTTTTTTCTATTTCCAGCTCCATCCACATGTCCATATTTGCTATATAATTAGGAGACACTTAAAAAAATTGTGAAAATTTGCCATATCCCCCTCCCCGCACTCTGCAGGCGTTTGTGGATAACTACCCGCAGTTTAAGAAGATGTCAGGCACGGTGTCCAAGCATGTGACGGTGGTGGGCGAGTTGTCTCGTCTAGTCAGTGAGAGGCAGTTAATGGAGGTATCTGAAGTGGAGCAGGAGCTTGCATGCCAGAATGATCACTCTAACGCCCAGCAGGTATCTCACAAACCTCTCCCTCATTAACACATGCATCACAGTCGACACTGACGTGAAACCACAGTTTTTATTTAGACTGTTTCCTTCAAAGTGAAGCAAAGGTGACTAGGAGCACAGAGGCACGAATAAAGATATTACTTGTTTTAAGTTTTAAGCTTTCTTGTGGTTGGTCCCCTTTGCTCAGGTGTTTCCCTGTTCCTGCAGAATGTACGGCGCATGCTGCAGAACCCACGTTTAATGGAGGTGGATGCGGTGCGTCTGGTAATGTTATATGCTCTGCGGTATGAGAGACACAGCAGCAGCATCCTGCCCAGTCTCATGGATGAGCTAAACAGGAGAGGGGTGTCTGAAAAATACTGCAAGGTGATGACTCATAAAACGCTGCTACTGATACTGTGATTATTGCAGTGCAACTGCAATCATAATAGTAAATAAAGCCAGTATATGTTACACTGAGTCATGCCAGCATGTTTTCAGCACATTCACATTCTACTTTTCCTCCCACACAACAGATGGTGCAAGCAGTGATCGAATATGGAGGAAAACGGGTCAGAGGAAGTGATCTCATTACACCTACAGATGCTGTGGCCATCACCAAACAGTTTTTTAAGGGACTCAAGGTACATAATTATTCATTTAATTGCCCCAAGCATATTTCAAAAATCATTTTTAGCTCCTGCCATCACTGAAGGTGAGCAGAGATGGAACTATTGAAATGGGTTCCGTCATGGTTCTGAACAAATTTTTAGTGTGATAACTTTGGAAGGAAATGACATAGGATCACCAAATTTGGTGCATGGCCCCCTCTCAAGGGCGAAGAGGGTGGGATTCTATATGGCCTACCTTGACCTTGTTTTAAGAATACAAGGCCACTTTTTCTATATTTGGCTTTTCAAGGCTTCTTACTGCAATAACTTTGGAAGGAAAGGACATAGGATCCCCAGATTTGGTAGATGAGTTCCCCTCAGGAAGTTTTTGGTTGGCATTGTATATGGGTGCCCTTGACCTTGTTTCAAGGCCACAGTAGTCAAGTTATTGAATTTTTCTACATTCGGCTTATACATACATACATACATACATACATACATACATACAAATATTATGAAATGACCCTGCCAGTGGCATTGTCTGAATCCCTGTGGTCTGTTTTAGACATAGATTAACTGTCCACAGAGTGTCACTAAGCCATCAGCAACTCTATCACAGATTAATCTTAACTTTTTAGTTGTCTGTATATGTCTGTATCTCTCTGCATTTTCCTACTGACAAAAATTCTCACTGATGTGTGTATGTAGGGTGTTGAGAATGTCTATACCCAGCACCAGCCTCTGCTGCATGACACACTGGATCAGCTAATTAAAGGCCGTTTGAAGGACAGTCAGTTCCCCTACCTCGGGCCGAGTTCTCTACGGGACAGGTTTATACAGCACATACTCAGATACATACATTAAGCTGTGATGCTTTCTAATCTGTCACACATCTCTGATCTGTTTCATTCGACTTTTGCCTTTAGCATGGTAATGACTTACCTGAAAGCTTAATGCCCAGTAGATCAGGGTATTTAACCTTCTCCACAAAGGTGTGGGTGCAGGTTTTCGTTCCAACCAGGCAGGTTCCACCTGTTTAAATCAATAATCCTTCACTTTTAATAAATTCACAGGTGTGGCTCCAGTTCGGTTGGAATGAAAACCTGCACCCACACCTGCCCTTTGTGGATAAGGGTGAATCCCCTGCGGTAGATGTATCACACAATTCAGTTTGTAACCCCAACAGTGTTGCTAATGAACTAGCTTTGTAATATTTAGCTGTAATAAAGAAGACTAGGCCCTTCGATTGTCTGACGAGCTGTTCAGGGTGTACCCAGCCTCTCCACGACCCTAGTAGGATTAAGTAGTTCGGCAAATGAGTGAGGGAGTTAAGAAGTCTGTTTTCTCCACGTTTTGGTAATCATGGTAAGGGGGAGATGGTTTTATTACTTGAATGGTGAGTGATAAAAGAAAACTCTGGACATCACTTGGGGTTTTACATTCAAAAGCACTTTGCTTTCCATTCCAGCTTTTTTCTTAAATATTTCATTTGGATTACATATAAACATGCATTGGGGTCCTCTTGGAATCCTATAAACACAGCCTAACCATATCGAATGAACAGAATGAGCACTCAGTCACTCACTTGCCAAACCGTTTATTCCTACTATGGTCGCAGGTAACACAGCTGGCACTGGGTGAAGGCAGGGTGCATCCTGGACAGCTCGCCAGACCATCGCAGGGCCAACACACACACACAATGAATGGTGTGAATGGAACAGTCAATTAGCCTAATGTGCATGTCTTTGGACTGTGGGAGGATACCGGAGTACCCAAAGGAAACCCACACAAGCTCGGGGAAAGCATGCAAACCCCACACGGAAGTGCCCGAGCCCGGGACTCAAACCCAGTACCTTCTTGGTGTGAGGTGGACGTGATTACCACTACCCCACCGTGCTGCATACAGAAGGAACAGGTTCCTGTTATTTAAAGGATGTACAGTTGGATCATATCCATGACTGGATCACAGTACAAAGTCCACAGATGTGAATTAAATAACAGTCCAGTACCTTCTAAACATCCTTGGAACCATTAGGTGGCAACCACCAAGCAGCACCAAATGGTTTATTATGGGTGTTTATTAGATTTAGCCATCTGTGGGGAAAAAACATGATAAGTGGTCAGATTAACTTAAATGAGGTTGGAAGAGAGCTCTATAGGCCTTTCCAGAAGACATTCCAGTGCTTTCTTTTAATGATCTATGTGATAGACAGAAAACCTTGTTTAACCTGGGGTATTGTCAAGCTTGTCAGTAATTTAGTTTTTATTAATTACTGCAGGAGATTGAGATGTCGAGCTGCAGCAGTTAATTAGCTCTAAGTTCTCTATGAGTACATTTCAGTATGTATCACATTATAAGAGATTGTTTTAAAATTCAAGCTACATTAATAGTTTTATTAAAATGATCTATGATGATACACATTATTAAATCATGTCATGTGTATTTATGAATACAGACTGCTGTAGTTATTGTATGTCACACACTGCTTCTGTCCAATTCAGGCCACAGGACATTATTGTGTTCATCATCGGAGGAGCCACGTATGAAGAAGCTCTGACCGTGTACAACCTGAACCGCACCATGCCAGGGGTTCGCATTGTGCTTGGAGGCACAATGATTCACAACACCAAGAGGTCAGGAGCTTTTCCTTATTTCCATTTCATCTCCTGTTTTTACTGTAAGCCATTCACATTTAGTTTGCATCATCTTTGTGTTTTAATGGTTTTATGATGAGTTGTGTAATTTAAAATACAATCAGTCTGAATATATTATCCATCTATCTACAATTGTTTTTTTTTTTTTTTTCATTTTCTCCCCTAAGTTTAGTCGTTTCCAATTCCCACCCCTCAAGTGTTGCCTTCCCTATCACACGACCACCACCAACCAGGGAGGGGCGTAAGCATGCACATGCCTCCTCCGTGACATGCAATTCTGCCACCCACCTCTTTTCGAACTGCTGTGCATGTGTATTTGAAGGCAAAATAACACACTTAACCCTATCCGGCCCCTCGTACACCCATGATTGGCTGGTGATCACTGTGAGTGACAGAAGTGAACGTATGCCATCCCTTACTCCCGTGAGCACAGCCAATTAGCTCCCATTGACTCCCAGTCACGAATGGCTTCGGATGTACCTTGCATTCTATGAGTGCCCCTCTGTTTATATTGCACAAAAAGATATGTGTGGATTTTCCTATGATTTGTATCAGAGAAGGGGCTTTGACAAGGAAGATTTCATTTGATTTTGGAGATGATCCGGATCAGTTGCTGGATTTTTAAAGGATTCTTTACCATCGTAAGATGGGATGATTTTTTTGGAAGTGTGGTATTATAGCAGGTCCAGCAGGGGGTGCTGTGTACTTTCTGCCATTTCTTTGACTTGGTGGAGGTTTGCACTCACAGAGTGGTGCTCTTGTTTAATATTTAGAACATGATTACACAGCCTGACTATGTTAGATTAGAGTTTTAGAAAATTTTTGTTTTATACATCTATTGTGTTAACAGCCATGAGCTTTAGTAAAAAAAATATTTGTCCATGTTTGCTTGGCTTTGTGTTGTTCTGGAGTGCATAATGGTGTGTAATAGAGCAAACAAATTTGTAAGCTTTCACAGGGTACCAACAGCATTTGCTTAAAAAATAATGTTACTGAAATAATACATACAGTCTGTACTGTTGGACTGTCACATATATTAACTATAGATTTTTTTTTGCTCGTTTATATATGATGAGTTTTCTGTAAATATATCGTCTCAGATACAGCGTCGATTTATAAGAGCAAGAAATAAACTCAGAGAGTTTGTGTTGTTAAACTGCCAAGCATGCTGATTCGTGTGTACGTTTTTGCTGATTTGACTGTGGTAAACATTTTTCCTCCCTCTTCCACAGTTTCCTGGAGGAGGTGACATTAGCAGCTGGTTTGAGTCATGGGGTAGACAGGGGGTCACACGGAGCCGGACGTGCATCAACCAGACGCTGAACACTTCTCTGTAATTCTCTTATTAATATAACACTGTGCTGTGTGTGCTCCGAGATGAAAGCTACTTTCATGTATCCATCCTACTCATGCAGACATTCCTCTCTCCACTGTCCAGTATTGTGAATCAAAGAAAGACTCGATATGATCCTGGTGTCCAGAAGAGGAGAATGTGATTTGTACATATCAGTTACACTCACGATCAGTGATGTTTATTAATGTGATCACTATGACTATTTATGATAGCACTACAACAACAAGAACACAACAAGCCCCTCCCAAAACCCTGGCTGTACAAGCCTGTATATTTTGTCTGATCTACTGAATGTAAATAAGGCAGCCTGTGTTCTTACCGGTGTTATTAGTGTGAAAACTAAATTTAGAGGCACCTCTAGTGAGATGTGTCTTTTAATAAACTGACAGCAAATAATATGATGAGATGGGAGGACTTATCAAAACAGTCTATGCTGAAGCACATTACGTTTGTTTCTTATGTCCATTATGTACAGATGTACATTTTGCATTAATGTTCCTGATGCCCATGTGTACAGAGATACAGATTCTCCCTTCTGAGTCAAAACTGGACCTTAACTGCAGACATTTTAAAAAAAGATAATAGTGTGCATATGAAATGCAGGTCTAATTTAGCAGACAGCTTATTTCTGTAATGTGTAATAGTCATGAATACTTAAATACTTTACAATACTTATGATCGGCTTGTTATTATTGACTATGAAAGTTTCTGGGCCACAACTAAATTTTAAAGAAAATTAAATTAAAAGTATTACTTTAAACTGATTGAGTTTAATGTACTGTATATGTGACATACATGATCGATCCCTTACCACATACTGGCATTTGCACTTAAGATAATACATAATGTAAAGTCATGAATATTGACTGTTTCTGTCTATTCTGAATCGTGTGTGTGTCCTTGTCTGCCACCTTTTCTTTATCCTTATGATTTGTCTTTGCAGTTGTACAGTGTCATGTACTTTAAGATATGCTGAAGAATGAATATTTTTAAATAAAGTTTATTGAACCAAAATTATAGTATTTGTTGATTTTTCTGTATGATTGTTCATATATTAAAAGGTTCATAATTTTTATATATTAGGAGAAGTCGTTCATTCATTCATTTTCTGAACCGCTTAATCCTAATTAGGGTCGCAGGGAGGCTTGCGCCCATCTCAGCCGACTCTGGGCGAGGGCAGAGTACACCCCGGACAGCTCGCCAGGCCATCGCAGGGCAGAAACACGCTGATGGCTATGCAGCCTACTCTTGATGAAAATCAGCAATGGTTAGGAGAAGTCAGTAGACTTTTAATAATTAAGAAGACAGAAGAATCAAAACACATGCTGTGAATGAATTATCAGTTCTTGTAGACTCAGACATAAACAGACTGTGTTTCTGATTATAGCTATTACTGCCAGTTTGAATTTCCAAGAAATCCTTTTAGGTAAATAATCCTGCTTGTGATAAAAATTAATTATGTGAATCAAATGTGAATGAGATCAATGGTGGATAGTGTGTTCCTGGCTTGCAGCTCTGAAGTCCCAATGTGATGCTTAATGTATGTTTGTGTATCGTTTTGCATCTTATCCCAGTGCATACGTGGGTTTCCTCTGGGCTTTGTGGTTTCCTTAAATTTCCTATAAACATTGGTAGAGAGACTCGTGACTATAAACTTTCCCTAATCGTGAGTACGTGTGTAACAGGATGTCCAAGGTATATTTCTTCCCTACTTTTTATAAAAGAATATTAATAAATCTATAAATATATCAGTGAAAATGTCATTTCATTTGAAAATTATTATTCATGTAGAAAAGTTTTAAAGATTTCCTATACCACCCAGAGCATGGAAATTTCCAGATCCTCCCATACCCAAAAAAACTTCTGAACTGAAATGCAAGATGATTTAACAGTCAGTAGAGGTTCCTCTTATTCTGTTGTTGGACACTGATCCAGCATTCCATTTACAGAACCCTAAATCCATGGTCAACAGACTTGTTCCTGGAGAGCTGCCATTCTGCAAAAGTCATCACCAGGACAAATATAACTAATGAGGTCACTTTATGATATTGATAAAAAAATAAAAAAATCAGAGCTGGAAGTATGCACTTCAGGAAGTACACCATATTAATAGTACAATGTTTGTTAGATGAGGGAGCATGAAACACATTTTAGTTTTTATAACAACAACCAAAAAAAGTTACAGAAAAATATTTCTATGTCTGTACAATAAGCAACATGATACATAAGAAGTCACTTTTAACAACAACAACAAAAAAAAAAATACATAATGAAAGCTCCTGGGTTTTGCAAAAATTATTAAAAACCAAATAAATAAACATGTGGGCAGTCAGATTCTGGCTTATTTCCTGTAAATGGAATTACTATTCAAGGGTTTACATACTATGTACTGTATGTTTGCTACTTCTTAAATACCAGTGATCCTGACCCTTCTGCCTGTACCTAGGTAATCCATCCCGATACCCTACTTCTGGTTGGAGTTATTGTTGTAGAAACCCAGCGCTGCTGCTAATAGTGGCCTCATTGGACCTAAACACTCATAAACTGTGAAGATACCACTGTATTTATAGGACCCCAAACTAGATTTCCTTTTAAAATTATAATGAATTTCTTGCTCCACCGTTTGTACTTTTAAACCACAAGACACAGTTATGGAACATCAGTACAATCAACATTATCTGTTTGGTGATACCCAAATGAGGATGGGTTTGCCTTTAGGGTCTGTTTCCTCTCAAGGTTTCTTCCTCATGTTATCTCAGGGAGTTTACCCTTGCAGCAGACTTTCTCATTCGGGGTGTATAGGATTTATAGAGAAGTGTTGAAATTCGGGCGGCACGGTGGCATAGTGGTTAGCATGTCTGCTTCATAGCCTGGGTTCGATTCCCAGCTCAGGCGTTTCTGTGTGGAGTTTGCATGTTCTCCCTGTGCTTGCATGGGTTTCCTCCGGGTGCTCCGGTTTCCTCCCACAGTCCATAAACATGCACAGTAGGCTAATTGGCTGTTCCAAATCACCCCTAGGTGTGAGTGTGAGTGTGAATGGTTGTGTGAGTGTTGGCCCTGTGATGGCCTGGCGAGCTTTCCAGGGTGTACCCTGCCCTCGCCCAGAGTCAGCTGAGATGGGCGATCAGTCATGGTGGCATAGTGGTTAGTATGTCTGCTTCAACAAGAGGGTCCTACGTTTGAGCCCCCAAGCTCGATGGGGGCTTTTCAGTGTGTAGTTTGCATGTTCTCCCCGTGTTTGCCTGGGTTTCCTCCGGGTACTCTAGTGAGGTTTCCTCCCACCATCCAAAGATATGCACATTACGTTAATTGGATATTCTAAATTGCTCCCCTAGATGAGATTGTGAGTGTGAATGGTTGTGTGTGTTGGCACTGTGATGGTCTGGCGAGCTGTCCAGGGTGTACCTCGCCTTCGCACAGATTCCACCGACATAGGCTCCAGCCTCACTGCGATTAAAAGGAGGATTAAACATTTTGTGGTGGTGGGATGGTGGCGTACTGGTTAGCATGTCCAGCTCACAGTGAGAAGGTCCTGGGTTCGAGTCCTGGGCTTGGGCATTTCTGTGTGGAGTATGCATGATCTCACCGTGTTTGCGTGGGTTTCCTCCAGGTACTCCAGTTTCCTCCAACAGTCCAAAGACATGCACGTTAGGCTTACATTGAGTGTGTGAGTGGTTGTGTGTATACGTTGCCCTGTGTTGGCCAGGCAAGCTGTTCAGGGCGTTCCCCACCTTCGCTTTGTTTTGGCTGAGATAGGCTCCAGCCTCCCTGCGACCCTAGAAGGATTAAGCAGTTCAGTGAATAAAATTACATTCAGTACTTATTTGTTCTAAGCTCCAGCACCAGCCTGATGTGGCCAGTAGGGGGAGCAGTCGGTAAGCAGTTTATAAACCCGGACTGGTGCCGATTATGCGCTTTACTGCAACTCGCAGCATCTCAGGGAGCCACCCAAAAGCCAATGGAGAGAGTGTGCATGCCCGCGATTTGTAAACCTACAATATACGAGCCGACCAGACCGTCAGGAGACCGACCGGCTCACGACGGTGAATAATAGTGGCGTTATAACGCTCCGAGTGCGCACAGAGAGAGAGAGAGAGAGAGAGAGAGAGAGAGAGGAACAATATAACAAGCATCACTCTTCACATCAGCCAAGCTTAATCATAAATAAACTCTAGATCACTATGAAGAAGAGCCACCTGGTCAAAAGGGTAAGATTACCAACAATTCGACTCTGTTATTTCAGGTTTATGTGGAATTGATTAGATGTATTTATTACTCTGCAGTATTGGGATGCTCTTTATATGAACTCCAGACTGATGCTGTTAAATCTAAATCAGTGAACATGATATCACTGGGTATGGACCCTTTGTCTTCTTCCCTTATCTTACAGTGCACATAGAAGCTTTTAAAATCTGCTTAATGTCCACATATTACTACAACATGTCAACTTGACATATGTTTGAATAGAGAGTTTAGTAGTTAAGTTAACTGGACGCAGACTTGCAGTAAATTCCATGCAGCTAAGACTAAAGCTGTGTATGTGGGTTTAGGAGAGGCTTTGTTGAAAAGAGTTTCCCCAGGACTTGAAATCCTCTGTGATGTGATGCAAGCTGTGATGCAAGCCCAGCTTCTAATTTTTTTCTCTCTCTCTCTCTCTCTCTCTCTCTCTCTCTCTCTCTCTCGCTCTCTCTCGCTCTCTGTCTGTCTGTCTGTCTGTCTTTTAACAGGGTGTTCAGGATGCTGTGCCACCATCCTCACAGCCAGACAAAGTGGGCTGGATCCGTAAGTTCTGTGGCAAAGGCATTTTCCGAGAAATCTGGAGAAATCGCTTCGTGATGCTCAAGGGTGACCATCTGTATGTCTTCGAAAAAGATGTGAGTACAAGTTTCTGGCATGACAATACAGCCGGCTTTCCAGGGACAATACAAATGCATCGCAAATCCCTGCCCTCCTCTTTCCCATCTTCTTCTCAATCCTGACCAGATACAACCCATCTTATAACATCTTAGTACATGGTTTCACCGTTCTTTCTGCTGTGATATCCCGGAGGTTTGTGTTTATTTTAATCTGCCACTTAAAATATATCTGCCCATAGAACTGGCCATCTACCAGAATTTGGAAGGTAAATTAAAAAACACAACGACTATGACTTTGTTGAATGAACTGACACACAGGCCTACTGTACTACATATTTCAGATTCTATTGCTTAAACACATCTTTACGTTACAGTATGGTAATTGGGATTTGGATGGCACACTGGGGACAGTGAGTGGTGTTGCTGCTCACAGCTCCAGAGTCCCTCTTATTGTCAAAGCTTCCTGTACATTCTCTCCAAGTGGGCTTCCTCTCAGTTCTTTGGTTTTTTCCTCTCACCTCATAAAAAGCATGCCAGAAGGTGAATCTGCTTTTCTAAATTGCTTCAAGGTATGAATAGCTACGATGCCTCTATCATGCCAAAACTGGGTGTGCTGGTGCAAGCAAAGGACATTACCATTTTCACTTTCACTTCTGGGGCCGAATTGTACCTACTTGGGGCCACTTTGTGGCTAGAAGCCTGGGGATTACACATGGGCCAGACAGCCTCAATCCTTACTTAAGATGGTATCAGTGTGCAAACCGGGGTATATGCTATTACAGTAGGTGAGTTTTTTAAGCATTCATTTACTGTTTCTTGACAAATATCTAAAATCATTCAGCCGAGCATTTCTCGAGCTATAAGGCTAGAGCTGTAGAGCTATACATGAAAAGATGGGGCGTCACAGAGTCCGACCTTTGTCCATGGGGCCAAATTCAGAACCACAAACATGTCCTATATATATATATATATATATATATATATATATATATATATCAAAAGCTAAATTGTTTTATCTTGACCTAGTTTTAGCTTATGTTAAAGCTAATTAACATGTTTTAGACCATAATTCCATAAAGCTGCAGTTAGCATAGACTAACTTTTGTGTTATATGTTTTTTTTGTTGTGATGGACATATAAGACTAGAAGTTCATTAATCACACCTTCTTGTTTGCTGTGATGAGTATTTCATGTTAATGGTGGTACACTTTTTTAGTTCGCTAACCCGTGCTTTGCTGGATTGCTGTCTGTGCCCATGCAGCATGTTACGGGCAGGGATCAGGCTGGGATTTATTGCAGTACAAGAAATGCAAAAGTGTTTTTGGCTTGAGGATTATAACCCAGGCTAGAAGCCTCGGGTAGCCTTGAGATAGCCGTGTCTCCTCCCCCCTTCATGATAGTGGAATAATGGCTATTGAGTGTTTGAATATGTGTGCTTGGTCTTTTGTCACATGATTTACAATATTATATTCCTCTTCTGGTTGGCATGGTGGCCTAGTGGTTAGCAAGTCCTCTTCGCAGCAAGAAGGTTCTGGGTTGAGTCCTGGGCTCGGCAAGGTTATTTCTGTATGAATTTTGCGTGTTCTCCTCATGCTTGTGTGGTTTACTCTGTTTTTCCTCCCACAATCCAAAGACATGCATATTAGGCTGATTGGCTGTTCCAAATTGCCCCTAGGTGTGAGTGTGTGTGTGTGTGAATGGTTGTGTGTGTGTTGGCCTTGTGATGTACTGGCGAGCCATTCAGAGTATACCGCACCTTCACCCAGAGTCGGCTGATATAGGTTCCAGCCTCCCTGTGACCGTAGTAGGATTAAGTGGTTTGGCAACAAAGAAACAAATTAATGAATTATATTTCTTTTTCAAAGCACACTTAAAACATGGAAAAATAGTTAAACACACTGCATATATTAAGATGTATTTATATGTTTCAAACAGTGCATATAATTTTATTATAAGAAGTGTAACACATTTTTATAAAACATAATGCATTTTCTTAAATAATTATAACAGTGCGTGTAGTGCCCTGGGCGTGCATTCTGACATGTTGTGAACATAGTTATAGTAGATTACATACATGTCTTTCATAGGAAGTGTTACCAAGATGATGCAAATGATGGTAATTTGCACAGAAGTGCAGCAGCTAGATCATAGCCTGAAGCGTAACTAATTTTGCAGCTCTGTCATTTTGGGAGACAGCACATTGGATTACGCCAATATAAGAAGACCCTCTATAGCTGTCTGTGCACTCTCCTCATTTCAGTCTGGACCATGCCTTTATTCTTATGGAGACTGCAGTTGCATTTTAAAATGTTTCTTCCAGGCCCAGTCCTTACAAGTTCAGCTGCAGCCTTTTGGATTAGGTACAACTGGGAGCGCTCACTTTAGGAGATCAAAGACGCAGCTGCACCCCCTTTTTGTGCTGAAAGATCCCCGAATGCTCTGAATGCAATGCCAATCCATATATACAAGCACACTTACACATTTGCAACACTGAGCTGTTATCCAACTGTAAATGCCCTCTTCATTCCAGTGTCTCAGTGAAAGGATGGTTAACAGCACACTGATGATCCTAATTAAAATTCTACAGCTAGTCATTTTTCGTTCAGTAAGTGGTACAGGAAATGGGTTTTCCCCCTTTGAATCAAATTGAACTACGTCTACAGTGTTATCATTGCTCATCATTGTTAGGTAAATTGAGAAAATAAGATAGAATAAAGAGAGGACAAGCCATTTGTGTTATTATGGGAGCTGCAGGGATAGTTTGCAGCTTGGGATTTTCACTCCCAGAGTAAGTGCACAGGATGTGAACGATGTGATGGGAAGCTGATTTGTGCAATCTAATTATCCTTGTTCCTTTTTATCCGGATTATACCCTGTAAAATTAAACTTGGCAAGCACAAACTTGATGAGGGTACAAGTCTAAGAAAAATAATATCTTGTTTTTTTTTTTTTTCAAGTACAGAAAATTCCTTAGTGAGTTTAAATTGTGGTTTATATCTGTTTCATCCCTTATATTTCATTTTTTACATTTACATCCTCATAAAACCCAAGTTACCATAATGTACATGCCTTACAGTGGCATTAATTGTGTATAAGCTTAATATTCCCTTCCAATAGTACCATTTCAGCACCCAGAGCCTTTTTTTTTTTCAGCAGCAGAGATTGTCTGTGAGTTGCATCATGCTGCTGGTGCTGGCTGTCTCAGGTGTCTGTGGATGAAATGTACAGGGCTCTGGTTCTCCCGACTAAGTGGCAGAGTACACTACATGTTACTATATCTGGTACAGGCTTGTGCCTTCCAACATGATATATCAGTGCAAGTAACTCTATGATGTACGGTATATTTTGATTAATAGGCATGGAAATGTTATACACCATCTACTTAGATAGAAAATATGACATCTATTAAACTTGTGTGCGCTGTAATATGTATACTATAGCTGATGGGTTAGTCTCCATTCTCTCAACTCCATCCATTTTAAATTCTGATGAAATTCTAACTACCTCTTTTGGCTGACAGGCAATTTAAAAAACTATGATTTGATGGATATAAGTTGAGTTTCCATTGTTTTGCTCTAGTTTCTAGATGTAATGCAATAGTGGGGCAGCCTGCTCCCTGCCCTATTTAGCTCCATAGAAGCCTTATTGCATGTAATGGTCCAAAATAGGAATGAGCTCTTATAAAAGCCCGGTAAAGTCCCTCGCTCAGTGGGGAAACAACATGATGTTAATAACTGAGTTGTCAGGGTGGACTAGTTTTAAAAATACCCAGTGGCCAAAAGCTTGTTTTAGAGCATATGATCAAAACTAAATCCAATAATATTCTGCCGTCAACAATTAGTTCAGGTAAAACTGCATACAGTGTATCTATGATGTACAGAGACATGGTAAGTGTATTTTTGCTTATAGATTTTGTGGCATGGATAATTTATGTTCCAACTGATAAACTGTAATCTGGATGACTGTATGTATTCATTCATTCATTGATGCATTCATTTTCTAAGCCGCTCAATCCTATTTAGCATTGCTAATCAGCCGACTCTAGGTGAAGGTACACCCTGAACAGCTTGCCAGGCCATCGCAGGGCAACAAGAGAGCAGGGCAACACACACAACCATTCACACCTAGGGGCAATTTGGAACAGCCAATTAGCCTACTCTGCATGTTTTTGGGCTGTGGGAGGAAACCGGAGTACCTGGAGGAAACTCATTCAAGCACTAAGAGGACATGCAAACTCCACACAGAAATGCCTGAGACTGAGAATCAAACCCAGGACCTTCTTGCTGGTAGGCTGACATGTTGACCACTGCTCCATCGTGCCGACCTATATGTATTAAATCTACTCTAAAATTCATGAGATAGGAGCCTATGAATTAAACCAGCATGATACAAACTTAACTCTAATATAAGGATAAAATATACAGTATATATACTAATACATATCTCAAAACGTTATCTCGAACGAAGCTTTACTTCGACGTATCAAGCACTGTTCTAAGGAAAATAGACTCAGGATTTTATATATATATATATATATATATATATATATATGTTCTACTTTTTTGAGATGCACTAAATGGTATACAGTGTGTGTGTGTGTGTGTGTGTGTGTGTGTGTGTGCATAGACACTGCCTAAAAGCAGGGCTCCCCATAAAATCTTAGTGAGTTGTTTATTTTCCATTAAAAATTAATTATTGTGCCAGTATTTTGAAAGTTTAAGTCAAATGTCAGTGGATGGCTCCTTTTATTTTTCAAAATACTCTATGCTTTTGATGTTCTGTGATCCGCATTTTTAGCTTTGCAAGGGCAGTTACATGGGTGTTTTATTTATTTATTTATTTATTTTCAGTTATTGCTTTGATTGATTTATTAATTGAAGTAATAAGGATTCTCCTAAATATCTGTTGTGAAGCAAATGATTTCACTTTTGGAACTGCTTTCAATTTATAAACTGCATGTTTCTCAAAGCAAGAGAGCTTGTGGTGGTACATGCGTGGAAAGACATAGGTATATTCAGATACCTGGTTGTACCATCCGTAAAAAATCAGGTCAGTGCATCACCATATTTGGTGATATATATATAACTTTGTGGGTGATATGGTGATGTAGTGATTATCATGTCGACCGCACAGTAAGAACGTCCTGGGTTCGAGTTCCGGGCTTGGCGAGGGTGTTTTACATGTTCTCCCCTTGCTTGCATGGGTTTTCTCCAGGTAGTCCAAAGACATGCACATAGAGTCGGCTGAGATAGGCTCCAGCTTCCCTGTGACCCTATTTTTGGCAAATAATAAATGAATGAATTAATGAATTATATTACTCTTTTAAAATACATATAAAACATGACAAAACAGTTAAACACACTGCATATATTAAGATGTATTTATATGTTACAAACAGTGCATATAATTTTCTTTTAAGTGTAAAACATTTTTGTAAAGTGTAATGCATTTTCTAAAATGATTATAACAGTGTGTGTAGTGCCCTGGGCGTGCATTCTGACATGTTGTGAACATAGTTATAGTAGATTACATACATGTCTTTCATAGGAA